>CAEFZP010002055.1:0-17989 GCA_903064625.1 Mallotus villosus | reverse complement strand
ACAATAGCATATTTTGGCTATGTCTAGCATAGCACAGCAGACAGCTGGAACTTGTGATTGTTTCTCTGACTGGTGAGAAAGGTGAGGGAGGGTTGAGGGAACGGTGGAGGTGAGGGAGTGTGAGGAGGGTGATAGGGTAGGGAGGTGATGAGGGTGAAGAGGGAAGGGTGAAGAGGGAGGCGGAGATGTAGGTGTGAGAAGTGTGAGGGAGTGTGAGATAGAGTGATGTTGAAGTTTGATATATGGAGGGTGAGAGAGGGAGGCTAAGATGAGGGTGAGAGAGGGTAGGTTATAGGGTGAGGAGTGTGAGAGATAGTGAGGGTAGGGTGAAGAGGTGAGTGTGATGAGAGAGGAGGGTAGGGGTGAGAGAGGGAGGTGAGAAAATGAGGGAGGTTGAGAGGAGGAGTTTGAGGTAATTTTATGGAGAGAAGGGAGAGTGCGGAGGAGTCTGTGGAGTTCCCATTGTTACCTGGCTGGGCAGAGCTGGTACTGTTTAGGTGAGCCGACACAGAAGGAGGAGTTGATGTTGTGGGCGCGCTAGTCTGAAGTGCTGCAGGGACCAGGACGTACCACACACTAACGTACATTTACAGGTTAGTCAGACACATTCATCACACAGGGATTCAAACCTTTGACTCTTGTTCTGCAGTCACTTCTCTGAGCTAGGCCCCCAATCTATACGATATGACCACCTACCCCCGCATCGATACGCCCGATATGTACCCCCGGATCTATACCATACACGATCTATACGATCTATACAAAAGGGATCTATACCCCGAGCTATACCCCCGATCTATACGATCTTATACCCCCGATCTATACCCGATCTATACCCCGAGCTATACGATCTATAATCTGATCTATACCCTCCTATGTACAGGAGTGGCTCAACCCCAGAAAGGTAGGCAATACTGTACTTCTCCCTCTTCATCTCTCTCTCTTCCTCTCTCTCTCTCTCTCCTCTCTGTCCTCTCTCTCTCTCTCTTTCTCTCTCTCTCTCTCCCCTGCTTTCTCTGCTCCTCAACTTAGTCTATCATACTTACTAATACACCCCTGCTTCTAGTCTACCCCTGGCAGTCTACCCTATCTACCTAAACTCACTACCCCTTCTTCCTCACCCCTCTAGTCTACGCCCCGCACCTTATTCTACTACCCTGCAGAGAAGTGTTATGTGTTCCAGCTGGTGTGCAGGTCTTATCAGCCAGCATATCTCTGCGAATGCCCAGCAGATCTCTGCTATGCCCCAGCGATCTCTGCTAATGCCCCAGCAGATCTCTGCTAATGCCCCAGCATCCCCACCAGATCTCTGCTAATGCCCCATATAAACACTGCTCACACACACACACTTACTCTCTCTCTAACACACACACTCAAACAGACCACTCCAACACACCACACACTCTCACTCTCTCTAACACACACACTCAAACACACACTCCAACACACACACACACTCTCACTCTCTCTACACCCCACACTCACACTTCGATGACCCTCATCATGTGACCTGCCAACAGTGTTCTTGTCTGGAGGGATTGAGGTCATTCCTCGGGACATTCCTTCAGGCATGTGTGTGTGTGGGGGGGGCTGTGTGTGTGGGGTGGGGGGTGCCGAGGTTATTAGTCAAGGGAAACGTCTTACCTGTCTCCTCCTTCTCTCTCTCCCTCCTTCTCTCCTCTCTCTCTCCCTCCTTCTCTCTCTCTCTCTCTCCTTCTCTCTCTCCCCTCCTTCTCTCTCTCTCCTCCCTCCTTCTCTCTCATCTCTCCCTCCTTCTCTCTCTCTCACTCCTCTCTCTCCTCTCCTTCTCTCTCTCCCTCCTTCTCTCCCTCCTTCTCTCCCTCCTTCTCTCTATCTCTCCTCTCTCGCTCTCCCTCCTTCTCTCTCTCCTCTCTCTCTCCTCCACTCTCTCTTTAGAGTGGAGAGTGGTGTGAGTGGTGTGCTGCGGCCTGTTAGCATGTTAGCTCTGGCCATCCCCCTGACAGCTTCCAGAACACCAGAACACGGGCTAGTCCCCACATAACCCTTCTGGATGAAACCCTGCTGGATGTTACATAGTGGATGTTATTGTTACATGGTGATGTTACAACACGATGGACGTTACATAGTGGGTGTTACATGCAGGTGTTACATGGTGGATGTTACATGGTGATGTTACATGGTGGATGTTACATGGTGATGTTACATGGTGATATTACATGGTGGATGTTACATGGTGGATGTTACATGGTGATGTTATATGGTGATGTTACATGGTGGATGTTACAATGCAGATGTTACATAGTGTATGTTGCATGGTGGATGTTACATGGTGGATGTTTACATGGTGATGTTACATGGTGGATGTTTATATGGTGGATGTTACATGGTGGATGTTACATGGTGATGTTATATGGTGATGTTACATGGTGGATGTTTACATGGTGGATGTTGCATAGTGTATGTTGCATGGTGGATGTTACATGGTGGATGTTACATGGTGGATGTTTACATGGTGGATGTTACATGGTGATGTTACATGGTGATGTTACATGGTGGATGTTACATGCAGATGTTACATGCAGATGTTACATGCAGATGTTACATGGTGGATGTTACATGCAGATGTTACATGGTGATATTACATGGTGATGTTTACATGGAGCTATTACATAGTGGATGTTACATGGTGGATGTTACAACTATGGATGTTACATGCTGATGTTGCATGAGGATGTCACAACGCTCACCTCTGCTGCAGACAGTGTCGTTCCTGGGACCCTCACTCCTCCTCCGCAGGTACGAGAGCAGGTGGACCAGCTGCTCCACTCACCCCACCACTGGGCCAGCTCCTCCCCCAGGCCCGGGGACCCGTCTGTGGGCCGCAGCCTGGCCCGAGGGCCCCTGGAGGAACGCATCCACCTGGAGATCCTCTCTCCCGTCACTACTGTCCTGGCAGAGAGACACACACTGTGACTCACTGTGCACACACACACACACACACACACACTGTGACTCGCTGTGCACACACACACACACACACACACACACTGTGACTCACTGTGCACACACACACACACACACACACACTGTGACTCACTGTGCACACACACACACACACACACACACTGTGACTCGCTGTGCACACACACACACACACACACACACTGTGACTCACTGTGCACACACACACACACACACACACACTGTGACTCGCTGTGCACACACACACTGTGACTCGCTGTGCACACACACACTGTGACTCGCTGTGCACCACACACACACACACACACACACACTGTGACTCGCTGTGTGCACACACACCACACACACACACACTGTGACTCGCTGTGTGCACACACACACACACACCACTGCCCCCAGTGTGGACCAGACACCCATAGAGACAGAATCCTCCCCTGTTATTACATAACCCTCCGTAACCCCACCACGCTCCTCCCTCCCCCTCCCTCCCTCCGTAACCCCACCACGCTCCTCCCTCCCCTCCTCCCTCCGTAACCCCACACCACCTCCTCCCTGCCACCTCTCTCCTCCCTCTCTCCTCCTCCTCCTCCCCCCCCTCTCCCCCCTCCTCCCCCCCCTCCCCCTCCCTCCTCCCCCCCTCCCCCCTCCTCCTCCCTCCCCCCTCCCCCCCTCCTCCCTCTCTCCAGTCTGTAGTTAAAGTCCTCCTCCCTCCTCCAGTCTGTAGTTATAGTCTTGGTCTGAATCTGAATCTAAGAGAAGCTTCATGTGCACCAGCTCTGGTTTGAATTTCAGCTTTAGGTCTCCGATCCTCCCTCTCTTTTCTCTCTCTCTCTCTCTCTCCTTCTCTCTTCTTTCTCTCTCTCTCTCTTCTCTCTCTTCTCTCTCTCTCTCTTCTCTTCTCTTTCTCTCTTTCTCTTCTTCTCTCTTTTCTCCTTTTCCTTCCCCGAGTACCATCCCTCCCTCTCTCCCCCTTTTTCACTTTCTCTCTCTCTCCTTTTCTCTGTCATACCTGCTGTTTCTTTCCCCCTCTTCTCCCCTCCCCCTCTCTCCCATCCCCCTCTCTCTGTCTAAATGTAGAGCAGATTTCTCCTCTGTCCTCAGTTTAACAAGGCATCTCTCTCCAAGCTCAGCAAAGACCTTGGTGCAATGTTGCTGCTGCCACTCTCTCTTTCTCTCTCTCTCTCTCTCACACACACACACGCACACACACACATACACACACACTCAAATACACACACTCACATCTCTCCTGCTCTTCTATATCTCCTCCAGTAATTCTCCCCTCCCTCCCTCCCTCCCCTCTCCCCCTCTCCCTCCCTCTCTCTCTCTCTCTCTCTCTCTCTCCCCTCCCTCTCTCCCTCCCTCTCCCTCTCTCCCTCCCTCTCCCTCTCTCCCTCCCTCCCCTCTCCCTCTCTCTCTCTCCCCTCTGCTAGTCTAGGGTGGTTCTTGTCTCAACAGGACTCCGTCTAAATACCCCTGGACCTTAGAACACAATAGCCTCTTTAAACCGCTTCACAAAACATCCGCGGCAGGACCGGCGCGACCACTCTGTAGTCGTTACCGTGGCGGGAACAGGTTAGAAGTCCTGGTGTTACGAGGGTGGTGTGGTCTGGTGCGGTGCCAGCCCGCGCTGCACACCCGGTAAGCCGGGAGGCCTGGGGGCGGTTTGTGTGTGTGTAAGGGCGTGGGGGTACCGACCTATACATCACAGACACGAGACTGAAAAAGGATGACCATAGCCTATAATCCTTTTAAACCTGACAGGCTCGCGAAGATAGAAAGTCACGTCTGTTGACGGTGGACTTCCAAACGACTAGATCGGAAACATTTAGCTCCTTCAAATGTGACCCCAACAAACTTAGAAACCGAGTTTCAGACTAGCCTGCAGCCTAACCTTCCGGTCCACCGTCCTCGCCTCCCGTCTGCAGTTTCCCATTAGAGACCCGGGTTCCGTAGCTGTTATAATAATCTGCAACAGTCCCTCCGTACCCCCGCCAGGGTCGGAAACTGCGGGCCGGGAGACCGACTCCAGCTGCGCTTTGATCTACGAGCCGAAGACTACTGGGAAAACGGGACCGGCAAAACTCGGAGAAGCGGAACGCCGTTCTCACAAGGATCCGGTAGACTCGGGGTCAGCGCGGTTTTTAAAAGAAAACGACTTTTCTCCTGAAAGATAGACCAGTTTACAACTGTCTGAACTATTCTGGAGATCGGATATTTTGAGTGAAAAGGTAGCTCGTGCTGTAACGGAGGGTGTAAGGACTGCGCGTCGGTGCTTTAGCACAGAAGACTACAACTGAGTTTGATCACAACTGAAATGTTAAATGAAAAGTTGCGATTTACCTTATCGTTGTTGCTTGACGCCGTGTCAGATAACGCGATTAGCAAGAGCACACTGTGGGTTAGAAGAACCGCGGGTCTCGCGCTCCGGAGGCAGAACATGGTTCATTTAAGAACGAGGAGACCTCGCCCCCCCCCGACCTAACCCGCTGCTCGAAAGGGAGGCTCGTGCTGAGATCTAGTGGGATGAAAATCCGTGATGCCTGAAAGGCGACCGGTAACCTGCCGGCCGCGCGGGGACGGAAGGGGTGGGTTCGGTCATACAAGCTCAGAGTGACGTGATCCACGACGAGCACAACATTGACTAGAAACCCACAGACTCACTTTGAGTGTGTGTGTGTGTGTGTGTGTGTGTGTGTGTGAGAGAGAGAGAAAGACAGAAGATATACAAACTTCCCTCCCGTCATCTGGATTAACATCCAGGATACAACGAAGCTGTCTGAGACAGAGAAGAGTGTGAGGGAGTGTGCGGGGGGGGCGTGGGGGGGCGAGTCGAGGGGTCAGGGAGTGAAGCAGAATCACATACAGATCCTCACATTCTGGCACACTGACCAGGCTGGTTTAGCGGCTGGTTAACTGACCGATTTGCAGGCTGGTTTAGCGGCTGGTTAACTGACTGATTTGCAGGGGGAGGGAGGGAGGGTATATACTCTCATGAATACTGTTATAGTAAAATAGATGTTCAGAGATCAAACCAGAGATGGATTTAGGTTGTTAGCCTGAACCTGCCATCAGGCCAGAGTGACACCCTGTATGTCCTGAACCCTGATGTGTGGCAGCAGACAGGTCCCAGGCAGGCCAGGAGTGTGTGTGTGTGTGTGTGTGTGTGTGTGTGAGTGTGTGTGTGTGTGTGTGTGTGTGTGTGTGTGTGTGAGTGTGTGTAGTGAAGTCTGAACCCCCTCTATACACACATCATCAGGATGTGAGTGTTTCAGTTCCTGCATGCAGAAAGATCTCCTCTCCCCACTCCACCTCCTCCTCACCCCTCCAACTCTTCCTCAGCCATCCCCTCCTCTCGTCCCTCTCTCCCTCTCTCCCTCTCTCCCTCTCTCCCTCATCCCTCTCTCCCTCTCTCCCTCTCTCCCTCTCTCCCTCTCTCCCTCTCTCCCTCTCTCCAACACACACACACACACTCCTCCTCCACAACACTTGTAGTAACACAGGTTGGTGCTTGTGTCACCATAAATATAAAGGTTTGACAGCTGGGGCAAGTTCAGACCATAATCCCATCCTCCATCCTCCTCCACCAACCTCTCCCCATCCTCCTACAGCCTTCCCCGGCCTCCTCCTTAGTCCCCCAGCCCCTCCTCCCTCTCCCCAGCCACCCCCAGCCTCCCCCAGCCTCCTCCTTAGTCCCCCAGCCCCTCCTCCCTCTCCCCAGCCACCCCCAGCCTCCCCCAGCCTCCTCCTTAGTCCCCCAGCCCCTCCTCCCTCTCCCCAGCCACCCCTAGCCTCCCCCAGCCTCCACCTCAGTCCCCCAGCCCCTCCTCCCTCTCCCCTAGCCTCCCCCAGCCTCCACCTCAGTCCCCCAGCCCCTCCTCCCTCTCCCCAGCCTCCCAGAGCCTGTGTCCTCCTCATGTGTACCTTCCTTCCAACCAGGTGATGTGAGACATGGTGCTAAATCAAGGCTCTGTTATAGTCAGCACTTCACCGCTGAGCAAGAGGAGAAGAGAGTGGGCCTGGGGGTGTGTGTGTGAGTGTGTGAGTGTGTCTGTGTGAGAGTGTGTCTGTGTGTCTGTGTGAGTGTGTCTGTCTGTGTGTGTTGTGTGTGTGTGAGTGGGTCTGTGTGTGTGTCTGTGTGTCTGTGTGTCTGTGTGTGTGTGTGTGTGTGTGTGTGTGTGTGTGTGTGTGTGTGTGTGTGTGTGTGTGTGTGTGTGTGTGTGTGTGTGTGTGTGAGAGAGTGTGTGTGCTGTACACTGCTGGAGGGCGGTAAGCCAACACAATAGTCTGTTGTTCTGACTGAGTACGACTGCCAGGCTACATGGGTCTGTGTGCGTGTGTGTGAATGGGTGTGTGTAAGTGTGTGTGCGTGTGTGTGTGTGTGTGTGTGTGTGTGGTGCGTGTGTGTGTGTGCGTGTGTGCGTGTGTGTGTGTGTGAATGGGTGTGTGTATGTGTAAGTGTGTGTGTATGTGTAAATGTGTGTGCGTGTGCGTGTGTGTGTGCGTGTGTGTGCGTGTGTGCGAATGGGTGTGTGTATGTGTAAGTGTGTGTGTGCGTGCGTGTATTTGGGTGTGTGTGTGTGTGTGGCTCAAATCCTTGTCTGTAGAAGTTGAGGAGTTGTGTTCTAGATTGAGGACAATAAGTGGGATAAGAGCAGTTCTAGAACACTGCTGCTGGTGAACCTTCTAAAACACCGCAGTACAAAGACTGGTTGTTCTGACGTAAACAACATGAACAGAGAGGTAAACCCAGAAGGCTTTAGACAGGTTCCAAACAGAACCATAAGTAATGGTTCTGCTGGGTTCTGTCTGGAACCTCGAAGTGTTTCTGTGTTCTTACAGAAAGTTCTAAGCGTCTTCTCTACAGCGTGTCCACGGCCGCCTCACCTGGCGCCCCCTCCTGGTCAGACACGGTATTACATATCACATCTGTACTGCTATCCAGATGGACAAGACACTCAAGAGAAATCACATCTCGTCTCGTCTTAAAACGTATTTTTATTCTTTGGCTTTTGAGTCAGTTTAGGGTCACTCGTGCTCACTGTAATTGTGTTGTTTGTCTGTTGTTTTTAGTTATTGTTGTTCTGCTATATTTAATGATTTTGTAAAGCACTTTGGTCGGCATTGGCTGTTTTAAATGTGCTCTATAAACAAAACTGACTTGACTTGACATACCTAAATCTAAAAAGATGACTACTGTATGTCTGAGATATAGACGAATGCATAGAACAATTCTTTAATTCATAGATTGTGGAAACAATATTCAGATACACACGTTCTCTCTTGTAGCGTAGACCACTCGTCACTGCGGAACAGTAACTGCATGAACCCGCCAGGTGGCGCCATCTGGTAACTCTTGGACTGGCTCTGTGAAAGCCCGTCTTTACGCACTGAAACGTGTCATCTGTAGTTCTAGCCTCCTTTAGTTAGAAGGAAAAAACGTGTTCACTGAATTGGCTTTTAAGTATTTTTTTACCAAACTGTCTCACCTGTAGGGTATTTATTTACGCTCCACAATATAGCAATAGGCTACATGTTGACCTCTCAGTCATTAGAATGCGAAGGTAACGCACTATTCCAAATTTAGCACGATTACTGCGTTTACTTTGAATCACTGAACGTCACATTCATAACTGCCATATTAGTTTTGGGTGTTTGAAAATGAACCACATTGCCCCCTCCTCGAGCCCCGCTACCGGACCTGGCTCCACCCTGCGCGCCCTTTAGTCTCGCCTGTCCCATTCAGCACACCCAGCCGTTACGACTCTCTGGTCGGTTCATCAACAGGGAGCCACCGGGACCGCGCGCACTAAACGGACCACCAGTCACAGAAGTGGAAATAAAGGAGATCGTTTCCCAAATCAGCAGATTTACAGATCTACTGATTACTCAGTTCTTCTCTGTGGGAGACGATGAAGAAATTGTCTCAGGAATAAACAGACTATTTAGACTCCTGTCTAGTTTTGCAGACTCCCGTTTTCAGACGTTAATCTTAAATCAGTAACTATTTTCCGTTTGTGTACTGATTGACGTCATGTCTAGAATCCCGTTTCTGCTCGTGCTGTGGTACGGCGCTCTGACTTGTGCGCCGGTCGCCTCTCGTGCGGCTACGGAGAGCCCCGTGAACCCCGTGAACCATACCCGGTCCAGTTTTACGACCACGGAGCAGACCTCTACAGTAACGGGGCGAACTACGGAGACTCTGGAAGACGAGGTGGAAAACCAGGAGAATATATTAACTCAGGTAACAGCGGATTGATTTCGTGTGTGAGAGAGTGCGTATATCTGAAAGACACTGTAGCCTATTTGTGTGTGTGTGTATGTCCACTCCTCCACCGTGCCTTGTCTCCCGCCAGCTTCTCGGTGACTACGACAAGGTAAAGACGCTGTCCGAGGGCGCGGACTGCCGCTGCAAATGCGTGGTCAGACCGCTCAGCAGGAGCGCCTGCCAGCGGATAGAGGAGGGCAGCGCGCGCACCGAGGACTTTTACACCGTGGAGACGATTACGGTTGGACCCAACTGTAAAAAATGCGCGTGCATCGCCCCACCGTCCGCCTTGAACCCGTGCGAGGGCGACTTCCGGTTCAAGAAACTACAGGAGGCGGGAAAAGATGACATTAAGGTGTGTTTTCAAAGATATGAATACTAATGATGTATTGATATTGATTATTTACCTGTTTGTTGAGATGTTACTCAGATGACTGGTAAACCCCATCCAGAACTCTGAGCTCAACATGTTACCCTGGATAAAAAGCATCTGCTAAATGACTGAAATGTAAAAAGGTGAATGTAAGGTTTGTCTGCTGTGTAGCTGGCGGCCATTATGGACCTGCTGGAGGGTGCTCTGTACGGGCTGGACCTCCTGAAGCTGCAGTCTGTCACCACCAAGCTACTGAGCAGGGTCAACCACATGGAGAAGGTACTGCACACACACACACACACACACACACACACACACACACCACACACACACACACACACACACACACACACACAGTCTGTCACCACCAAGCTACTGAGCAGGGTCAACCACATGGAGAAGGTACTGCACACACACACACACACACACACAGTCTGTCACCACCAAGCTACTGAGCAGGGTCAACCACATGGAGAAGGTACTGCACACACACACACACACACACACACACACACACACACACAGTCTGTCACCACCAAGCTACTGAGCAGGGTCAACCACATGGAGAAGGTACTGCACACACACACACACACACACACACACACACACACACACACACACACACACACACACACACACACAGTCTTTCACCACCAAGCTACTGAGCAGGGTCAACCACATGGAGAAGGTACTGCACACACACACACACACACACACACACACACACACACAGTCTGTCACCACCAAGCTACTGAGCAGGGTCAACCACATGGAGAAGGTACTGCACACACACACACACACACACACACACACACACACACACACACACACACACACACACACACACACACACACACACACACACACACACACACAGTCTGTCACCACCAAGCTACTGAGCAGGGTCAACCACATGGAGAAGGTACTGCACACGCACACGCACACACACACACACACACACACACGCACGCACGCACACACACACACACACACACACACACACACACACACCACACACACACACACACACACACGTGTCTTAACACACACACAGTCAGTGTTGTCAGTGTTACTTGTGTGTGTGTGTCCAGGTCTTTGCTCAGAACCGCACAGAGCGAGTGAGTGTGAAGGTTCGCTCGGGGGAGGAGAAGGAGAGGGAGAAGGAGAGGAGAGCTCAGCAGAGGCTGGAGAAGAAGAAGCGTCTGGAAGATCTAAAACCTTCTCTGAAGAAGGACACCGCTGCAGCCTACTCCATCTCTGAGGTCCTCTCTCCTACCTTCTCTCTCCTACCTCCTCTCTCCTACCTCCTACCTCCTCTCTTCTACCTCCTATCTTCTCTCTCCTACCTCCTCTATCCTACCTCCTACCTCCTCTATCCTACCTCCTCTCTCCTACCTCCTACCTCCTTCTCTGAAGAAGGACACCGCTGCAGCTTACTCCATCTCTGAGGTACTCTCTCCTACCTCCTCTCTCCTACCTCCTCTATCCTACCTCCTCTATCCTACCTCCTCTATCCTACCTCCTACCTCCTCTATCCTACCTCCTCTCTCCTACCTCCTACCTCCTCTATCCTACCTCCTACCTCCTACCTCCTCTATCCTACCTCCTCTCTCCTACCTCCTACCTCCTTCTCTGAAGAAGGACACCGCTGCAGCTTACTCCATCTCTGAGGTACTCTCTCCTACCTCCTCTCTCCTACCTCCTCTATGCTGAGGTGATGTACTTCCTGTTACAGAGGAAGTATGAGGAACACGTCGTCGGGGGTCAGGGGTCAAACCGACCAGTGCTGAAGACGAGCCAATCGGAGACGAGGGACGGATCAGAGCAGCCAATGAAATCGGATGGGGCGGGGCCTAGCGGCTCTGTCATAAGGGGCGTGACCTTCTACAAGGCGGAGCCTGAGAAAGGGATAGGAGGAGGGGAGACAGGTGATCACTGAAATATTATTTTATTTTTTATTTTTTATTAATTTACAAGTTTTATCCAAAGCGCCATATAATTATTAATGTACTAAAGTACAGCAGAAGGTCAAGGATCTGAAGTGTTCAGTTCTAACAAGGTTTCAGTGGTCAGAGTCAAGGAGTGGTGTGTGTTTAACAGACAGTCTTACACACACACTCACACACAACCACAACTCAAGACACCAGACAACGGTGAAACCAGTCTCAACTACAATAGGAGTGCTGCATGGAAACACTGATCTCTGATATCTGACCCTAAACCAGCTCTTCTCCAAACAGGAGACCTGCCAGAACCCACCATGCCTAGGGCTGGGCCTAAGACTGGGACTAAGACTGGGACTAAGACTGGGACTAAGACTGTGCCTAAGACTGGAGCTGGGCCTAAGACTGGAGCTGGGCCTAAGACAACAGTAACTACAGAGACCCAGGCCGAACCAGAAACATCCGTACCTTCCACCACCCCTCTGACCACAACCACCAAACAGACCACAACCACCAAACCGACCACAACCACCAAACCAAACCACCACCACCAAACCAACCACAACCACCACCAAATCAACCACAACCACCACCAAGCCAACCACAACCACCACCAAGCCAACCACAACCACCACCAAACCAACCACAACCACCAAACCGACCACAACCACCAAACCAACCACAACCACCACCAAGCCAACCACCACCACCAAACCAACCACAACCACCACCGCACTCCCAACCCCGGCCGTGCCCAGCCTGGTGGAGCCAGGCCGGCCTGGTCTGACCCAGACTCCCAGCCCAGCACCAGGCTCTCCCCGAAGCAGAACCCGTCTCAGCTGGACCGAGAGCCCTGCAGACGCCAGCGTCACCACGCCCAAGATCCCAGGTACCAGAGTGTGTGTGTGTGCCCAAGGACCCAGGTACCAGAGTGTGTGTGCACAAGGACCCAGGTACCTGAGTGTGTGTGGACCCAGGTACCTGAGTGTGTGTGGACCCAGGTACCTGAGTGTGTGTGCCCAAGGACCCAGGTACCAGAGTGTGTGTGCCCAAGGACCCAGGTACCTGAGTGTGTGTGGACCCAGGTACCAGAGTGTGTGTGCACAAGGACCCAGGTACCAGAGTGTGTGTGGACCCAGGTACCAGAGTGTGTGTGGACCCAGGTACCAGAGTGTGTGTGCACAAGGACCCAGGTACCAGAGTGTGTGTGGACCCAGGTACCAGAGTGTGTGTGCACAAGGACCCAGGTACCAGAGTGTGTGTGGACCCAGGTACCAGAGTGTGTGTGGACCCAGGTACCAGAGTGTGTGTGCACAAGGACCCAGGTACCAGAGTGTGTGTGGACCCAGGTACCAGAGTGTGTGTGCACAAGGACCCAGGTACCAGAGTGTGTGTGGACCCAGGTACCAGAGTGTGTGTGCACAAGGACCCAGGTACCAGAGTGTGTGTGGACCCAGGTACCAGAGTGTGTGTGGACCCAGGTACCAGAGTGTGTGTGTCCAAGGACCCAGGTACCAGAGTGTGTGTGCACAAGGACCCAGGTACCAGAGTGTATGTGCACAAGGACCCAGGTACCTGAGTGTGTGTGCTCGTGTGTTTCTATGTGGGTTGCCAGGTTTGTTTTTCTGTGTACACATGTCTGTGTGTTTCTAGGTTTGTGTTAGTAATATAATATATTCATTTATCTGCTCTTTTATCCATCGTGTGATCCTGTGTGTCGGGCAGGTCTGTGTAAAGACACCCTGGCCAGCATCTCAGAGCCCACCACAGTCAACACGTTCGGCCGCAGCCAGGGAGCCTGGATGAAGGACTCCAAGGGCAACGGCCAGGTCATCTACGTCACCAACTATCACTACGGCAACAACCTGCTGGAGTTCCGAGATCTGGACACATTCAAATCAGGTAGCTCCGCCTCTCGTGTAGCTCCGCCTCTCGGGTAGCTCCGCCTCTCGGGTAGCTCCGCCTCTCAGGTAGCTCTGCCTCTTGGGTAGCTCCGCCTCTCTGGTAGCTCCGCCTCTCCGGTAGCTCCGCCTCTCTGCTGAGAAGATCTAGATTCATGTCTTTATATCAGTCCATAACAACACCTCTGTGTTGTCTCTTGGTTGTCCCTCCAGGCCAGTAACTCTGTGTTGTCTCTTGGTTGTCCCTCCAGGCCAGGCCAGTAACTCCTACAAGCTCCCGTACAGCTGGTTGGGAACTGGCCACGTGGTCCACCAGGGCTCCTTCTACTA
This sequence comes from Mallotus villosus, assembly GCA_903064625.1. Taxonomy (NCBI): domain Eukaryota; kingdom Metazoa; phylum Chordata; class Actinopteri; order Osmeriformes; family Salangidae; genus Mallotus; species Mallotus villosus. The sequence continues at coordinate 4,210 of CAEFZP010002055.1, read as the reverse complement.
CAACCGTGCCTTCTCGCGTGACGTCATCAGGTTCAGCCTCCGTGGACGCCACGTGGCGGCGTGGACCACCCTGCAGGACGCCGTACTGCAGGAGGCGGAGCCAGGAGACGCCACCGTCCCCTGGAGGGGGGAGGGCCAATCGGAGATCGAGCTGGCGGTGGACGAGGGAGGGGTGTGGCTTCTGTACCCGGCCATCGACCTGGAGGGGTTCCACCAGGAAGTGATCGTCCTGAGTCGGCTGAACGCCCGCGACCTCCGACCCGAGGCCTCCTTCCGCACGGGGCTGAGGAGGAGTTACTACGGCAACACCTTCCTGATCTGCGGGGTGCTGTACGCCGTGGACAGCTACGACCGCGCCCAGGCCAACGTCTCGTACGCCTTCGACACGCACACGCACACTCAGATGGTTCCTCGGCTGCCCTTCTCCTCTAACTACAGCCTCACCACTCAGCTGGACTACAATCCTCTGGACAGGAAGCTGTACGCCTGGGACAACGGACATCAGGTCAACTATGACGTCATCTTCGCCTACTAGCTTCCTGTTGGCCGTGTGGTGTGGGAAGGCATGGCTGCCGACAGGAAGGAGAGGGGTGTTCTGGGAAATGTAGTTGTAAGTTATGAGGTTTTTGTTTACGTTTTTTAAAACTGACTACGCAGTGCGTTGCTTTGCAGTTCTTATGTACGAGAGCATTTGACTCGATTCTCGAAATGTCCGCGAGCGAATTTAACCCTCCCGAAATAGAGACTCACAAGTTGAGAAAAGCTCGATATCGACCAATCAGTGCTCGGATATTTCACAAGATCAGTAGCCTATCCGTACGCGGCCCAGAGGCGATGATCCCGCCCCCTGTGAGGGCAGAACAGAACAGGTCTGTTGTTATCTGGAGCTAGGACAGAACCAGAACCCCAGCCTAGAACCCAGAACATAGATCCCAGAGCCCAGAAATCAGAACGAAAGAACTAGGATGTAAAAAGATGAACTGATAAAAGTGTTGATTTATGTCTGAGATGAGCAGAGCTCCTCAAGTTCATTTTACTGTGTTCGCTAACAGCCTTCACTGTATTTATAGTACTGTGCTGTACTGTACTATAGTGTACAGTACTATAGTGTACTGAACTATAGTGTACTATACTATAGTGTACTGAACTATAGTGTATGGTACTATATTGTGTGGTACTGTACCAATGAACTGTTCTGTGTGGGACTAGTATTACAGCACTGTGCTGTACTACATTGTACTGTACTAGACTGTGCTATACTGTACTCTCCTGGACTATATTGTAGAGTACTGGACTATATTATACTGAGCTATATTATACTGTGCTATGTTGATTTGTACAATATTGTACAGTACTATACTGTAGCATGTTGTATTGTACAATAGCTTGTTCTCTAGTACGTGTACCGCTAAGCTGGTCTTCTCTGTTGCTAAGCTGGTCTTCTCTGTTGCTAAGCATTCATCCTGTAAAGCTTGACAAGGTTATTCAGACTGCTTCTACCACCCAGTTGTATATACTGTAATTTATAATAAAATGTTTTTTAAAACATCTGCATTTTAGATTACTCATTTATGGCAGCTTACTTGTCTTTGAAAAGACAGAGAAGTGTTCTGTCTGTCCGGCAGACAGGCGGGCAGGCAGACAGACAGGCAGGCAGACAAGCAGACAGACAGATCATGTGGTTGTGCAGAAGAATGTCTACTCTAGTCTGGAAAGAAAGAGAGGGTGGTTGTAGCAGATGTAAATGACATCAGCAGCAGTTATAGAAGGAGGAAGTACAGTATCTACAGTAGACTCATGGAGTGGACAACTGGACAGGACAATCTGCTGAAGTCTTCATTTCTCGAAATAACCGCTCCTCAATCCCTTCCTCATGCACTCCCTCCACCCCTCTCTCCTCCTCTCCACCCCTCTCTCCCTATCTCTCCATCCAATCTCCTCCCTGCTTCACTTCTTGAAGGCCAGTTCTCCTTTCTCCATCCCTCTCTCCTCCTCTCCATTTACATTTACATTTACATTTATTCATTTAGCAGACGCTTTTATCCAAAGCGACTTCCAAGAGAGAGCTTTACAAAAGTGCATTGGTCACTGATCATAACAACGAGATATCCCCAACATTGCAAGTAGTCAAACATGAATCATACATTGTGAAAAAAAAACAAAATAAGTGCCAAAGGGAAGAATCATAAGAGCATGAAGTTAAACAGTTACAATTGTACAACATGAATCTAAAAGTGCAAGAGTGTACCTGTGGAAGAGCAAACAACAGTAAACTACCTCACAGCGAGTACAATAATTTTTATCAGTTACAGCTAACCAACAAGAGCAGCAGGTCTCTAAGTAAGAGTCCTTGTGATCCTGGAAGAAACTAACATCATGTCCAGCAGATCTTTCCTAGGTACCGTTGTATTCCCGGAACAAGTGTGTCTTGAGCCTATTCTTGAAGGTGGGGGAGACAGTCAGTGTCTCTGATGGAGGTGGGGAGTTGATTCCACCACTGGGGGGCCAGACAGGGGAAGAGCTTGTGTTGGGACCGGGCGGTCTTGAGCGGTGGGACCACCAGACGGTTGTCAGAGGAGGACCGAAGGTGGCGGGTGGGGTGTAGGGCTGGAGGAGAGACTTGATGTAGTCGGGTGCAGTCCCATTCACTGCTCGGAAGGTCAGTACCAGGGTCTTGAATCTGATACGGGCCGTGACGGGCAGCCAGTGAAGGGAGACGAGGAGCGGGGTAACATCCCTCTCTCCTCTCCATCCCTCTCCTCTCCATCCCTCTCTCCTCTCCATCCCTCTCTCCTCCTCTCATCTGCTATCTGGGTCAGAAACGACACAGTTCTCATGTAAATCTGTCATCATGTCATCTACATGGGTATTACTTGTAATCTTTTTTTCCTTTCAGTTCGATACTTGTTGGGAAATACTTCTGTCTGGGCATAAACACTCATCACTATGTGTGTGTGTGTGTGTGTATGTGTGTGTGTGTGTGTTGCCAAGGGACCAACCAGTCAAATGTGTGTATCAGCATTAGTGTGTGTGTGTGTGTATTGCCGAGGGATCAACTAGTCAAAACCAGATGCTGCTCTGTTCAATCAGTCCCTGGAGAGACTGAGCAGGCTCACTGCAGCTGAACACACACACACACACACCCACACCCACACCCACACACCCACACCCACACCACACCCACACACACACCCACACACACACCCACACACACACCCACACACACACCCACACACACACCCACACACACACACCCACACACACACCCACACACACCACACACACACACACACACACCCATCACACACACCCCACACCACAATCACACCACAGCCCACACACCCCAGCACACCCACACACCCACCCCCCACAACACACCCACCCACCACCCCACACACACACCCACACACACCCCACACCCCACCCCAGGCTGGTCTGATGAGAGCAGCAGATAGCTGGCGAGACAGGAGACAGCTGGCTGAGACGCCCGTCATGAAGGTCCGGTCTCACACACACCACTCTTGAGCCCCTACACACACACACACACACACACACACACACACCCGTCATGAGGGTCCAGGTCTCACACACACCACTCTTGAGCCCCTACACACACACACACACATACACTCCCATCCACCTCCTCCAGACTAGGAGAAAGAAGTGATTATTTAAAGGAGAGAATGGGTCTGGCTTCTGTAGTAGACGTCTCTGACTGTGGATCTCTCTGTGAGATGGAGAGTAGAGGAAGAGGAGGAGAGGAAGAGGAGGAGAGGAAGAGAGGAACGAAGGGGCAGTAGTCTTCTCCAAGTGATAGAAGGTCGTCACACAGCTGTGCAGATCTATACTCAGGTTTACACTGGTCTCCAAAGCAACCCTGCATTTGGGAGACTAGCCATGTTTATGTGTGAGTTTAACTAGAGAGGATACCATTCTGGGGACGTTGTAGGGTGTGCTTGTTGCGTCGGTTGCAGAGAAGTCAGCTGATATTTCTGTATATTTAGACTGTTACCATTTCCTCTTGCAGGTGAAATGAGATGATAACATTTTCACTCTACACTTCACTCTAGTCTTTTTTGAGTTGTAAATGAGCAGCAAAAAATAACGCTTTAATCTATGTAATCTTATAAATAATAAGTATTCATATATATATACAGAAATATCAGTTGACTTCTCTGCAACCGACCACAAACAAGCACAGCGGCCAAAA
>CAEFZP010002054.1:35000-57011 GCA_903064625.1 Mallotus villosus | reverse complement strand
TCTCTCCTCACCCCTCCCTGTCTCTCCTCACACGCCTCCCGTCTCCCTCCCCACCCCTCCATGTCTCTCCCCACGCCGCCCTCCCTGTCTCTCCTCACACCCCCTCTCCTCACCCCCCTCCCTTCTCTCCTCCCCCCTCCATTTCTCTCCTCACCCCCCATTTCTCTCCTGTCACCCCTCCTTCTCCTCTCACCCCTCCCTGTCTCTCGCTCCCCCCGCGGGGGACCTCCCTGTCTCTCCTCACCCCTCCCCCTGTCTCTCCTGCAGCCCCTGCCCTGTCCTCTCCTCAACCCCCTCCATGTCCTCTCCCGCGGCCCCCCTTAACCCTGTTCTCTCCGCCCCCCCATCCCTGTTCTCTCCTTCTCCTCCCCCCTCCCTGTCCTCTCTCCTCCACTGCCCTTTCATCTACTCCGTCCCCCCCCCACCCCAGTGTGCTCGTCCTCCCCCGCCTCTTTCGTCGGTCCTCACCCCTCCCTGTCTCTCCCTGCAGCCCCGCGTCCCTTTCTCTCAGCTCCCCCTCAAGTCCCTTTCATCGGTCTCCCCACCTCACTTTTCTCTCCTCCCCCCTCCCTTTCGTCTTCCTCCACAGCCTGGAGTCCCTAGTCTCTTCCTCCACCCAAACCCTCCCTTCTCCTCTTCTCTCCTCAACCCCTCCCTTTCTCTCCTCAAACACCCCCCTGTCTCTCCCACACCCCTCCCTGTCTCTTCTCCTCACCCCTCCCTGCTCTCCTCACCCTCCCTGTCTCTCCCCACCCCACCCTCCCTGTCCGTCTCCTCACCCCTCCCTGGTCCTCCTGCCTCCCTCCCTGTCTCGCCCCGCGCCCCCCCTGTCTCTCCGCCCGCCCTCCCCTGTCTCCTCCCTCACCCTCCATGTCTCGCCTCACCCCTCCCTGTGCCCCTCCCTCAACCCCTGCCCTGTCTGCCCTTCACCCCTCCATGGCTCTCCTCACCACCGGGCCCGTGTGTGTGGGTGTGTCCCCATGGACGTGTGGGGAGCATCCGTACGGATGACACGTATGAACCCCCCGTGATTCCTGAGGGCGGGGTCACCACATCAGATGACTTGAGATGGAAAAGAGACCTCCAGTGTGATGGATACCTCTCAGCTCCCTCATAGAGGGTAGAGAGAGAGGATAGAGGAGAGAGAGAGAGAGAGAGAGAGGAGAGAACGAGAGAATAGAGAGAGAGAGAGTAGGAGCAGAGAGAGAGAGAGAGCCAAGAGAGAGGCGAGAGAGGAGAGAGAGAGAGAGAGAGATAGAGGAGACAGAGAGAGACAGAGAGAGAGAGAAGAAGAGAGAGAGAGAGAGAGACAGAAAAGGAGAGAGAGGAGGAGAGATAGAGAGAGAGAGAGAGACCGGAGACCGAGAACAGAGAAGAGAGAGAGAGAGGGGGAGATAGGAGAGACAGGAGAGAGAGTAGAGACGATGAGAGCTAGAGAGAGCCTGAGAGATAGCCAGAGAGGAGAGAGCGACAGATAGAGCTATAGAGAGAGAGAGAGTCTCGAGAGAGGCTGAGAGAGAGCGAGAGAGCGACAGAAGAGAGAGAGAGAGAAGACAGACAATAGAGCGATATAGATATATCTGTTATCATATGACGAGAGAGAGAGAGAGATGTTAGACATAGCGAGCCAGAATAGAAGAGACATAGAGGAGGAGGATGGGGTGAAGAGACGGGGGCGAGATAGAGAGGATGAGAGGAGAGATGCAGAGAGACAGACATACAGACATACCCCCCCCAGACATAGATAAGACAGGGAGAGATACAGAGAGAACAGAGAGAGTATTGGAGGAGAAAACGGCTTCTTGTTGTTGAAGTTTAAGAAACTCAGACAAGGACCAGTAGATGAAAGTAGCTTTAACTTGTGTTTATTCAGCGAGCACAGGGTTCATCTCATACAGACGTGGCTTGAAGACAACTTATCAGAGCAAAAACTCAACCTATATACTCCTTATAACTCTTCTTCGTATACTAGGGTACGAACTTACGTCGCGCGCGCGCCTAGTAGGGAACACGGCGTTTCTTCTTTTCGCGTACATGAGGTAATGTTCTACTAGCCTTAACCCTGTGTGTTCTCTTCGGCGTCATTGTGACCCCCCACGTGTGTGACCACGTTCCTAATTCAAAAGAAAGTGAAGCATTTTACCCAATACAAAAACAAATAAACAGCATGTGCTTTATAACATTTTGTGCTGTGTGTGTGAGACAGCCACGACGGTTAAAGAAATGCTTCACTTTATTTTTGAATGAGGTAAAGTGTCACAAGCACGTGTCACATGATCCTTTAACGGAGATTCGAGCCCCCTCCCAGCTGGACATTTTACTTTCTCTCGTTCAATCTTCCCAACTCAGATAACTTCCATCGCCTTATTTGTTTGTCGCCACACAGTCTGTGCACAATTCGTTCCTCTTATTAGCTGCGTAGCCCATCTGAGTCGGGGACATCTTGGCCTACTCTGCACCTCTCAGGCTTCTGTGCACTGTTCCATCATCATCACGGAGAGCTTTTAACATTGCTATTTTGTCTTTTTTAGGAGAGAGAAGTTTGAGCATCCATACCCGGTGTGTGGGCAGGCTCTGTAGCTCAGACCCTGAGACCTGGTGAGTCTGACTCCTTGATCACCCAGAGATGCCTTCACTCAGCCAATCACATGACTGCAGCGTCTTGTGAGCCCTCCTCCTGTAGTCACTTAGAGAATGATGTCAGGAGGCCTGTGATGTCCATGACTCCTCGCCTCCACTGTGGCCAAGAAGGAACAGAGCAGTGCATGCATGACGCTGACCACGCTGCCGAGGCGTGTGGTGACCTGTGTCCTGTGTGACACGAGTCCTCGATCCTTTCACTCAGGACTGGCCTGCCCAGACATGGACGACACCGTAGTGGAGTAACGTGAGAGGGAACATGAGAGAGAGAAAGAGATGTGTGTTTGTACAGTGATAGTTGATTTGTGTACTATGTCCTGAACCATTTGTGTGTGGTTTGTACAGGGACGCCTCGAAGGGGTCTGTACATTCTGTATTTATCAAGCCAGCCGGGAGTGGGAGTGGCTCTACCCAGGAGCAAAAAAACCATGCAAGAAGCCCAGTCCTGCACTGTCTCAAAACCAGCCATGCTGGTGGCTGCCTGCTGCTGCCGGCCTGCCTGCCTGCTGTCTGTCTGTCTGCTGCTGTCTGTCCTGTCGTCTGCTGCCTGCTTGCCTGTCCTGCCTGTCTGCCTGTCTGTCCTGTCTGGTCTCCTGCCTGACCTGCCTGCTTGCCTGCCCGGTGCCTGCCAGCTGGTACTGCCTGCACTGCTTGCCTGACACTGCCTGTCTGTCTGTCTGATCTGTCTGCCTGCCTGTCCTGCCTGTCTGTCTGCCTGCTGCCTGCTTGCCTGCCTGCTGTCTGCCTGCCTGTCTGCAGCCTGTCTGTCCTGCCTGTCTGCCTGCAGCCTGCCTGCTTGCCTGCCTGTCTGTCTGCTGACTGCTTGACCTGCCATGCCTGCTGCCTGCAGTCTGTCTGTCTGTCTGTCATGTCTGTCTGTCTGTCTGTCTGTCTGTCTCTCTCTCTCACTATCTCTCTCTCCCCTCTCTCATCTCTGCGTCTGCCTGCTGTCTGTCTGTCTGTCTGTCGTCTGTCTGTGTCATCGCTGTCTCTCTGGCTCTCTGTCTCTCTTCTCTCTGTCTCTCTGTCTCGCTCGTCTGCTCTGTCTCTCTGTCTCTCTGTCTTTCTCTCACTGCGCCTGTCTGTCTGTCCTGTCTGTATCTCTGTCTCTCTCTCACTCTCACTCCTCGTCCCTCATCTCTCTCTCTCGCTCTCTCGTCTCTCTCATCTCCATCCGACTCAGTCTCTCGCCCTGTCGGGCTCCCTCGCTCTCGTCTTCATCACGTCCTCCTCGCTCACTGTCGATGATCTCTCGAGGGCTCTCCCGTCTCATCATGTCTACTGCAAAGTCACACCGTCTCGCTCTCGATACAGCAGTCAGCGCTCGTCGTCTCTCTGCTCAGTCGACTCTTGCCTTTACGGTTATCTTTCTGACTCTATTCTTTCTCTACCCTCTGTCTACGGCTTGTACGCACGCAGAGGTGTGTCCCTGACAGGAGCGGCCGAGGTACCCGCCTAAGGACCGCAAGCGAAGACAAAACTACAAGCCACGGCGGAAGTTCACTACGTTTGTCATGTGCAGTGAGTACAGAGGCGCCGCGAGAGGGTCTTTGCTACAGATTGCCTGCTTAGAAGTGTCGCTGGAAGGAGCACGAGAGATCCCATTGCTGAATATTTTGCTTTCGTTTGAGGTGTTTGATTAGTGCAGTTCCTGTGTGGGTTGTGATAGTGAGGATGTTGTTAGTGATGTTCCGTGTGGGATGTGTGATATTGAGGATGTTTGTGTCTGTCAGATCGAGGGCTACAGGCGTGTGGTCAGGACTCCCATGTGGCTGGACAAGGTGAAGGACAAGCTCCAGCAGGAAACAGTACCAGACAGTTCAACACTTCATGATGGACCTTCTGCTCATCTTTGCAACTGTGCCGCTTTCAACAAGGTTGAGATAAGCAGGATCCATGGACCAGGAGATTTACTCTACACAGAACCTCTAGTGTTACAGACACAGAACCTCTAGTGTTACAGGCACAGAACTCTAGTGTTACAGACACAGAACTAGGTTAAAGGCATGAGGTTTACTCTACACATGAACCTCTAGTGTTACAGGCACAGAACCTCTAGTGTTACAGACACAGAACCTCTAGGTAACAGGCAGGAGATTTACTCTACACAGAACCTCTAGTGTTACAGACACAGAAACCTCTAGTGTTACAGACACAGAACCTCTAGTGTTACAGGCAGGAGATGTACTAAACTACACAGAACCTCTAGTGTTACAGGCAGGAGATGTTACTCACACAGAACCTCTAGTGTTACAGACACAGAACCTCTAGTTTAACAGACACAGAACCTCTAGTGTTACAGACACAGAACCTCTAGTGTTACAGGCAGGAGATTTACTCTACACAGAACCTCTAGTGTTACAGACACAGAACCTCTAGTGGTACAGACACAGAACCTCTAGTGTTACAGACACAGGACCTCTAGTGTACAGACACAGAACCTCTAGTGTTACAGACACAGAACCTCTAGTGCTACAGACACAGAACCTCTAGTGTACAGGCAGGAGATTACTCTGCACAGAACCTCTAGTGTTACAGACACAGAACCTCTAGTGTTACAGGCAGGAGATTACTCTACACAGAACCTCTAGTGTTACAGACACAGACTCTAGTGTTACAGACACATAACCTCTAGTGTTACACAGGCACAGAACCTCTATTGTTACAGGCAGGAGATTACTCTACACAGAACCTCTAGTGTTACAGGCATGAGATTTACTCTACACAGAACCTCTAGTGTTACAGGCATGAGATTTACTCTACCACAGAACCCTAGTGTTACAGGCATGAGATTTACTCTACACAGAACCTCTAGTGTTACAGACACAGAACCTCTAGTGTTAGAGACACAGAACCCTCTAGTGTTTACAGCAGGAGATTTACTCTACACAGAACCTCTAGTGTTACAGGCATGCGATTTACTCTACACAGAAACCTCTAGTGTTACAGACACAGAACCTCTAGTGTTACAGGCAGGAGATTTACTCTACACAGAACCTCTAGTGTTACAGGCAGGAGATGTACTCTACACAGAACCTCTAGTGTTACAGGCATGCGATTTACTCTTCACAGAACCTCTAGTGTTACAGACACAGAACCTCTAGTGTTACAGACACAGAACCTCTAGTGTTACAGGCAGGAGATTTACTCTACACAGAACCTCTAGTGTTACAGACAGAACCTCTAGTGTTACAGGCAGGAGATTTACTCTACACAGAACCTCTAGTGTTACAGACACAGAACCTCTAGTGTTACAGGCAGGAGATGTACTCTACACAGAACCTCTAGTGTTACAGGCATGCGATTTACTCTAACACAGAACCTCTAGTGTTACAGACACAGAACCTCTAGTGTTACAGACACAGAACCTCTAGTGTTACAGGCAGGAGATTTACTCTACACAGAACCTCTAGTGTTACAGACACAGAACCTCTAGTGTACAGACACAGAACCTTAGGGCCCTATTTGACGATCTGAAACGCAAGTAGCAAGCGCAAAGCGCAAAGCGCAAGTGGCGGGACTCCGGTGCGGTTGCTATTTTAGCAGCGGGATAAATTACTTTTCGCCAGGCGCAAATCTAAAAGAGGTAGCTCACAGTACTAATGGGTGTGGTTTGGGGCGTAACGTGCAATAAGCCAATCAGAGCGTCATCTCACATTCCCTTTAAGAGCAGCACTTGTTCCATGGCGGATGCTATTATAACGGCGGATTTGGCAGGCGCACGCCAGCGGTTCACAGGAGACCGACGTTCTCGTCAGGACCGTAAACGATAGAGAACTGATTGTATGGGAAAGGCAGAGCAGTTTCATTGCACTAAGTTTGCCCACTCATGCTGCTCATTCAAATGTCGCCTATTTTGACATATATTTTAAAACATTTAATTGCTTAGTTCTTAGAATTAGTTTAACTGTTGTACTTGTGTTTACTTAATGTGAGACCCGTAGGGTATATGTTTATTTTTGCACCTTCCTTCCTGCCACAGTAAATTGAAAACTGAATTCTGATTCTGATGTGCATGGGAGAAGAAACTACCCAATTAGCTTCGGTTTAAACAGGCGTAGGAGTAAATTGCCACAGTTGTTACTATTTAAGTTCACATACATAGAGATTTCTCATGAACATCTTATTAATTATGATATGAATGAAATGTAACACAGCTAGCCATACAATAAATCAAAACAATACGTAGTTTCGCAGGAAGAATATCTGGCTTCGCAGTGCGCACGGACCAAGCTTGCGCCGTTAAAATAGCATCTGATAATGCGCCATTGTCTTTAAACCACCTTTTTCCTGGTCAGTGGCGGAATGGTTTTTCGGAAACCGCAAGATAGCACCAAGAACGTTTGCGCCGGAACACGCCTCCTTTTTCGCTGAACCGCCCCCCGGAGCGCAAGGTCATTTCGACGTGCGCCCGTGGAGGGAAAAATCCGCTTGCGCCGAGTGCAAGCTAGGAATGATACTTGCGTCACTGACAAAGTCAATTGCGCTGGGTGCAAGATAGGGCCCCTAGTGTTACAGGCAGGAGAGATTTACTCTACACAGAACCTCTAGTGTTACAGGCCTGAGATTTACTCTACACAGAACCTCTTGTGTTACAGGCAGGAGATTTACTCTACACAGAACCTCTAGTGTTACAGACACAGAACCTCTAGTGTTACAGGCACAGAACCTCTAGTGTTACAGACACAGAACCTTATGTGTTACAGGCAGGAGATGTACTCTACACAGAACCTCTAGTGTTACAGGCAGGGAGATTTATGCAGGAGATTTACTCTACACAGAACCTCTAGTGGTTACAGACACAGAACCTCTAGTGTTACAGAACACAGAACCTCTAGTGTTACAGGCAGGAGATTTACTCTACACAGAACCTCTAGTGTTACAGACACAGAACCTCTAGTGTTACAGGCACAGACCCTCTAGTGTTACAGACACAGAACCTCTAGTGTACAGGCACAGAACCTCTAGTGTTACAGACACAGAACCTCTAGTGTTACAGACACAGAACCTCTAGTGTTACAGACACAGAACTTCTAGTGTTACAGGCAGGAGATGTACTCTACACAGAACCTCTAGTGTTACAGGCAGGAGATGTACTCTACACAGAACCTCTGGTGTTACAGACACAGAACCTCTAGTGTTACAGACACAGAACCTCTAGTGTTACAGGCATGAGATTTACTCCTTTAACATCAGTTGAATTTCTTGTCTTTTTCCATGTTGCAGGAGGATAGAACGATCAGTGCTCTTGGATTCAAGTTAAGGGATTGTTTTAAGAGTGAGTTCACTAGTGTTTTCAGGGTTCAACAGTAAACTTATTTTATGCACCTTTTCTTGTTTTACTATGAGCTCATCCAAGGTGCTACTGTTCAATTATAATTATAATAATATTTGTTTTAAATCTAGAATAGTTTATATCAGATGAAATCTGACGTCTGTGTTTTATCTTTTTAATGTCGTTTTTTTTGTTTTTTTAATGTAGCATCTTTCTGCAAGAAAAGTCATTTTTATCATTTTAAGTCTTAATTGTCTCACAACTGCCAGAGCACAGGATGGAGTTCAACTACATACAAGACATAAGTCATCATATTGTTTCTATAACTTTAATAAAGTAACATTTCCGTAGAGGGTCAGATGGCTGAGCGGTTTAGGAATTGGGCTATTAATCAGAGGGTTGCTAGGTCGATTCCAGGCCATGCAAAAATGATGTTGTGTCCTTGTACAAGGCATTTCACCCTACTTGCCTTGGGGGGAATGTCCCTGTACTCACTGTAAGTCGCTCTGGATACGTGCGACTGCTAAATGCCTAAAACATTTATGTTTGAACTGTACTTTTTTATTACCGCTATGAATATTTTTCCACCAAAACCTCTTCAAGCACAATGTATGTATTAAATGTAATAAATATTAAACAAACATGATTAATTTATTTAATATTGAATAAAATCTAGGCTTTACATAATGCCAGTCGGATGAACGGAGGTATTTTGAATGAGATGGTGAATGACGTGACGTGCATTTCATCCTCTACAGAACTGGTGTCGGAGCTATCAGACAGACAATTCTAGAACTCATGCAGCGCTGCTTAGAAAAAAAAACTGGCTTCTGCTGCGCGTGGAAAGCGTCATGAGTGTGCGTTGTGTGTTTTTTTTTGCAGTCCTTGCGTATGACATCACAGGTGCCAGCGAATCCCTGCCCTGAGTTGCGCATCAGCGTTGCGCAGACGTGTTTGGACAAGAAAGAACGCAGCCATTTCCCAAGCCTGTTAGCTATATTGCGTCAAGAGGGTATGCGCAGTTGGAACTAAATTATCTACGGAAAGTGCAATTCTAAGCGTTGTTTTATTAATGTCACCTGTGAGCAAAGGAGTCCAGACTTCCAAACTTTTATACGAATTATTTTTGACCATTTTAACAATGAATTGAACTCAGACATTGCATATTTTCTCCACACAATCCCGAAAGCATATTTCTAGACAAATCCTAGTTGCAGTGATGAACGTTAAAACGGAAGCGCCTTTGGTAGAGGATGCGTCGTCGTCGCTTTTTCCCTACAGTCCAGGTTCATGTACCCCTGCAGACGGTAACGGCAGTGCGCGTGGAGGAGGCGGATTCGCGACTCGACACCAGGAGAGTCCACAGTGCCTTCAGTCCGCTGCCAACAGCTCCGCTATCTTAGTGTGTGAGTTATCCCTGTCAACCGCATTCAACATGCCGTGGTTTCACACGTTCACGTATTCCTTGCTTCACGACGTTGAGACGTGTGGTTCTGTGTGGTTCTGTGTGGTTCTGTGTGGTTCTTCTTCCAGGTCCTGTGACCGCCGACAGGTTGTACTCCTTCACGGTGGCAGAAGGGAAAACCATTCTGAAGCTCTCCCCAGGTGAGCTCCGGCTCTGGGCTCACTCGGTCTCCTCCGTGGATCGAGGCTCACCTTCAGTAGTTCTAAATGTTTGAAAGAACCTATTTCTAAGAAGTTTTCGTGCACTAGAAGCCTGTATTATTTTGACCTTTTTTAGAAAGTTATTGCAACAACTATAATTAAATTAAAAGAGTTAACAGTGCCAGTATTAGTCTATATGCACATCAGATAATTAGTCATATCAGAATCAGCATTATTCACAGGCAAGTATGTTTCCACAAACAAGGAATTTACTGTGGCAGGAAGGGGCATAAGATAAACATAATAATCTTAAATATAAAATTGTATTAATAGTAAAAATGATATGAAGTATAGTATCAGTATGCAATTCCTTAACTCTCATATTGACATAGTTTTCGAATAGCCTATACTTCATCAGAAAAATAGAATTCCTGAAATTCAGTTCTGCCTTTTGATTTTGGTTTGCCACCCCAAGATTTCCAGGATTTCTATGAAAGCACTAATTGAAGACTTCAACCCCACCCCCAACACACACGACACCCCACCCCCCAACACACACACCACACACACACACCCCACCCCCCAACACACACACACACACACACACACCCCCACCACCCCCAACACACACACACACACACACACACCCCACCCCCCAACACACACACACACACCCCACCCCCCAACACACACACACACACACACACCCCCAACACCACACACACACACACACCCCACCCCCCAACACACACACACACCACCCCAACACACACACACACACAGCCCCCACCATGCGCCCCCCTCTCCCAGCAGATAAGGTGACCACAGGAGAGTTCACCTACCAGAGTATCTTGTTCCTGATCGATGCGGTGGGCCGCCGCTGGAGTCTGTACGGGACCCGGGAGCGCTCGCAGCTCTTCCAGAGTGTCCAGAAGGAGCTGGAGGAGCAAGGTCACCCCCTGCCTGTGGAACGCATCCGCCGCAAGTGGAACAACCTGATCGTCACCTACAAGAGGGTGAAGGACCGGGGGCGGGAGACGGGACAGGCCAAAACCTCCTGGGAGTACTTTGAGGTCAGTCTGCTTCTGTCATGTCTTATATGTCATGTGACACCTTATATGTCATGTGACACCCCTGGTTGTGGCTGTAAAGGTTGCTCCTTGAATCTTGACCTGTTCCCCCCCTCTCCATCCTTGTCTCACTGTTCCCATCTTCCATGTTCACCCACAACTCTCTGGGTCTCTAGATGATGGAAGCCATGTTGGGTGACACCATTGGAGCCCACGCCAACAGCAGCACTGTCTCCGTGACCACCGTTCCCATGACAACCATCGCTGGGGAGACTGCGGTTCCGGAATTCCAACCCCTTCTCTATCCCAACGGCGATATCCTCAGCACCTGTACTCAGACGCCCACCCTCGCCCCAACACCCCTCCCACCTCACAACCCCTCTAACACACCTCCCCCTGGGATGACCAATCAGACAGACCCTCTCAAGCCCCAGCCGGCAGCTGGCCCCCTGTCCTCACGTCGAGCTCTGTCCCATCTCAGTCGGGCTCGGCTGCACAGACAGAAGCTCCGTGCTTTCTCCTCCTGCTCCTCCACCTCCTGCTCCTCCACCTCCTGCTCCTCCACCTCCCGCCAGGCGCAGCAGCAGAGACGGCTGGAGGAGAGCAGCTCTCTCCTGCAGGAGGTCCTGAGGAGGAAGGAGGAGCAGGCCGGGCTGGAGCAGGGGACCTGTGGTAGGAGCGAGGGCCGGGAGAGGAGGCGGGAGAGGAGGGAGGTCCGCATGGCTGAGTCCTTGGGAAGGATAGCCACCGCCCTGGAGCTTCTCTCCTCCAAACAGGACACTGTCATCGCACTGCTGCAGAGGTTGGCTGACAGGAAGTGATGTCAGAGGAAGTGCTCTGAATGGCATTGCTCAGGAAGTGATGTCAGAGGAACAAGTGCTCTTGAATGGCATTGCTCAGACACTGTTTCAATGTTCTATTTCCACTGCCCCCCTCTCAGTCTGACACTTTCGATTGGAAAATAAGAAATGGCCAGGAATGAATTATAACATGAATTCGTATGACGTGCTTGACATTAAATGTTGGACTTATGGCTAATGTTTACGTTGTTAAACATAACCCTAGACCTAGGGAATCAACTGAGTGTTGCGACCAAACAAACACCCCATGGTCGCTTTGGGACAATAAATCACGCTTTAACGTTTCAGTTTCACTTACATGTTCAGTAACTTTACAGGCCAGACATCAGACATCAGACATCAGACATCAGACATCAGACATCAGACATCAGACATCAGACATCAGACATCAGACATCAGACATCAGACATCAGACATCGCGTGCAGTTCAATGCTCGTTCAATAATTCAGAACATACAAACATTCAGGCTATTCTGACTTCAACCGAGAGGTAAGAAAGCCGTTTTTCTCTGTGTTCAAAATAAAAAATCTAACACTAGGCTTAGTGACTGACAAAGACCGATATACCCTACATTTCTACGTTGCCTTTGTCGAAACGATTGCAAATGTCCAATCACGCGGAAAAGGAGAATGTTGCCTTAAATGAGAGCTTAATTTATAGAGTATTTTTATATTTTGGAAGTTAATTAAAATGTACTGATTTTACTCATTTATAACTTTCAATGTAACTTCCAAAGGGCTGGGCCATAAACCTGCACGTGTTCTCTCATGAGTTAAAGTCCTGCATACAGGCTTGTTAAAGTATCACGAGCCTATAAGCTGACAGTAGTGTATTGCATGTGTTATATCTGTCGATATGTTACTTTGACAGATAACTAGTCCTGGCCATGGAGAATCCAGCTAAGAATGGTGAGTTGTAAATGTTGCTGACTCACTGTAAGACATTACTATCAAAGTCAACGTTGTGACTTTGACACTTAGTAGGCCTACCATTTGAAATAATAGCTCAAAATAAAAGAGAATACTTAGATCATGTCAAATATAAACTATTCGACTTCCAAACAGTTCAATATTGAGGTGAAAAGAAATGTGCTTCATTAGAAACATTAAAATCATATTTTTATTGCTTCTACATAGTCCCTTTGATTCTGAATCGAACCCTTTTTATTGTATTCAGTGTGTACTATGTGCTTTGTTGTGTAAATACAATATAGCATTTTTTTTATTTTAGATCAACAAATTGAACAATGTGATGTTTTGTTTGGCTTGTTCATTAATAGGTTGATTAATAGAAAATGACTTCCTTTAAAAATAGATGTGATGCCAGAGTGGACCATCATGCTGATTGGGAAGAGTGGAGTTGGGAAGAGCTCTACAGGAAACACCATCATAGGCAGCCCTGTGTTCCAGTCAGACATGAAGCTAGCCAGGGTCACCCAGATCTGTGAGAAGGAGAAGACTGAGGTGGATGGGAGGCCCATCTCTGTGATCGACACGCCAGGTCTGTTCGAGACCAATCGCAAAGAGAAAGAGATCCTCCGTGAGATCCTGAAGCGTGTGAAGCTGCAGGAGCCGGGGCCTCACGTCTTCGTGGTGGTGGTCCCTCTGGGGAGGCTGACCATGGAGGACCAGGAGACCAACCTGAGGATCGAAGCTGCGTTCGGTCCCCGTGTCTGGGACTACACCATCGTGCTGTTCACCTACGGAGACCGCTTGGAGGGCAAGTCCATTAATGACGTGATCGCAAGCAGCGATGCGAACCTCCGTGACTTCATCCGCAAATGCAGTGGAGGTTTTTTGGTGTTTGACAACAAAAACGCAGATAGTAAACCAGATCAGGTGTCCAGGCTGCTGGACAAGATCGACACCCTGGTGGCCTTAAACGGAGGACTGTGCTACAGCAGTCAGCTGTACCCCCCGAAGGAGAGGAGGGTCCGGGAGAAGCAGGAGAGCCTCCTGGCAGAGAAGGACGGGGAGATCCGCCGTAAAGAGAGAGAGCTGGAGGACAAGTTCAAGGACGAGGAGCTTAAGAAGAAACGTCAGGAGCTGTGGAGAAGAGAGGAGGAAGAGGCCAGGCAGGAGGCAGAGAGACAGCCCAGTAAAATCCTCTCTGTTGCAATATTCCTAATCGTTGTTATAGTTCTAACAGGAGTGGCATACTACCTGTTAGAAGACAATGTTATGTATTTGCAGTGCTGGTCCTGGGCGGTTGTCTCCTGTTTAAAGACCAGCTGGTTCATGTTGTGAGCAGATGGTGGAGGAAATGAGAGATAGTCATCAGTAAAATAGTTGAGTTTGAATGTTCTGTTGGTGGGTCTCATTCACACTTTCTTTTCATAGTTTCAACTATGACTATTGTTTGTCTTATGCTATAACATGTCCTGTAAGTGATCTGTTTTCAAAGTTCACAAAGAATGGAGAATACATATTGAATCTTTTAATTTGTTTGTGTATTATTACTAATAAATTAAGTCTTGACAATGATTGACTACTGGGGATCATTGGTTAATTAATAACAATGTAGTAATTATTGCTGATCAATGTATTGACAAATATGGCTCATCACAAAATTCATTAACATACGTAAACATGGTTTTAGATGATACATTTTAAATGCTTGAAATTGAAAACAGATGATGCGTGACAAGCCTGTAACAAATATGTATTTGACAAAATACAGATATAGGGGGGGATCCTATTTTTAGAAAGCGACACCGACAGGTAATCAAACTCTACGGTAGTCACGCGGAATCGAAAGCAAGCAGGCAAATACCACATCGTATTTGACTGATAACACGAGTAACCAATCGCATGTAAAGTAGCAAAGTATGTTGCCCAATTGTGTTGTTTGGCAAACTAGAATCGCTCTCCTATTGGGTATGAATGACCTGGATGGAATCTCTACAGAAGAGGAGGCGCTCTACTAAGTGCAAGGAAACGGCGGCGATTCATATGACTGTGATTTGTTTCCTTAGAGAAAGATACATTTAAACTCAGCTAGCCGTTTGTAGTAGCATTTGTATTAATAACGAAATAATATACACCAGTTGGAACGAATACAAAAATGAGTTCTGAAAACTTTATATTCGCTGAAGTTTTCTCATACGAGAGCTTGGTGCATGCAGTGGCTGGAGCGGTGGTAAGTTAACCAAACTTCGTTGTGATCGTGTCCAGGTGTCTGTCCCTGGTCTAACAGTCGTTGCAAGCGCTTGTCAGTGACCGCAACTGTTTTTCAGGGGAG
Organism: Mallotus villosus; assembly: GCA_903064625.1. Taxonomy (NCBI): domain Eukaryota; kingdom Metazoa; phylum Chordata; class Actinopteri; order Osmeriformes; family Salangidae; genus Mallotus; species Mallotus villosus. Next base: position 42,320 of record CAEFZP010002054.1, on the reverse strand, counting down.
CGTGACAGCAATGACGGTGTTTTTCCCGCTTGACACGGCAAGATTACGACTACAAGGTAGCATATATACCGGGGTATACCGGTGCTGTTAAACCTCAGTGTCAATATCCGGAATTAAAGCAGTCATCGATTTTTTTGAGTTCATGTTCGCAATGTTCCTCTTTCTTCTTTCCAACAGTGGATGACAAGAGGAAAGCGAAGTCCACACCAGCCATCCTGGCAGAGATCGTGAAGGAGGAGGGGCTGTGAGTAACCATAGTGACCACCACAGTGTTTACCTTCTCTCTCTAGTGAATCACCTTGACGGTCTCTCTCTCCTCTTCCTGTAGACTTGCTCCCTACCGAGGCTGGATCCCAGTGATCTGCAGCCTCTGCTGCTCCAACTTTGTCTACTTCTACTGCTTCCACAGCCTGAAGGCCAGCTGGATGAGGGGTCAGAAGGCTAGCCCAGGACGGGACCTGCTCATAGGTGTAGCTGCAGGTTAGCCACGCCTAGGCTATGACATGGAGTCAGTTCTGGCATGTTCTTCTCATCACTCACTTCCTATCGCTCTGCACTGCCTCCCTCTCCCTCTCTCTCTCTCCTGCCCTCTCGAGCCCTCTCTCCTGCTCTCTCTCTCCTCTCTCTCTCTCCCTCATCGCCTCTCGCTATCTCTCTCTCTGCCTCTCTCCCTCTCTCTCTCTCTCTCTCTCTGCTCTCCCTCCCTCTCTCTCTCTCTCTCTCTCTCCTCTCTCCTCTCTGCCTCCCTCTCTCTCTCTCTGCCTCCCTCTCTCTCTCTCTCTGCCTCCCTCTCTCTCTCCTCTCCCTCTCCCTCCCTCTCCCCCTCCTCCCTGTAGGTGTGGTGAACGTGCTGGTGACTACTCCCCTGTGGGTGGTCAACACCAGACTCAAACTGCAGGGGGCGCAGTTCAGGAACGCTGATATCCGTCCTACTAACTACGCTGGCATCATGGGTAAACATCTGTCTCTCTGGCATCATGGGTAAACATCTGTCTCTCTGGCATCATGGGTAAACATCTGTCTCTCTGGCATCATGGGTAAACATCTGTCTCTCTGGCATCATGGGTCAACATCTGTCTCTCTGGCATCATGGGTAAACATCTGTCTCTCTGGCATCATGGGTAAACATCTGTCTCTCTAGCATCATGGGTAAACATGTGTCTCTCTAGCATCATGGGTAAACATGTGTCTCTCTGGCATCATGGGTAAACATGTGTCTCTCTGGCATCATGGGTAAACATCTGTCTCTCTAGCATCATGGGTAAACATCTGTCTCTCTGGCATCATGGGTAAACATCTGTCTCTCTGGCATCATGGGTAAACATCTGTCTCTCTGGCATCATGGGTAAACATGTGTCTCTCTGGCATCATGGGTAAACATCTGTCTCTCTAGCATCATGGGTAAACATCTGTCTCTCTGGCATCATGGGTAAACATCTGTCTCTCTGGCATCATGGGTAAACATCGTCTCTCTGGCATCATGGGTAAACATCTGTCTCTCTGGCATCATGGGTAAACATGTGTCTCTCTGGCATCATGGGTAAACATGTGTCTCTCTGGCATCATGGGTCAACATCTGTCTCTCTAGCATCATGGGTCAACATCTGTCTCTCTGGCATCATGGGTCAACATCTGTCTCTCTAGCATCATGGGTAAACATCTGTCTCTCTAGCATCATGGGTAAACATCTGTCTCTCTGGCATCATGGGTAAACATCTGTCTTTCTAGCATCATGGGTAAACATGTGTCTCTCTGGCATCATGGGTAAACATGTGTCTCTCTGGCATCATGGGTAAACATGTGTCTCTCTAACTACGCTGGCATCATGGGTAAACACCTGTCTCTCTCTCAGATGCCTTCTCCCAGATGGTGCGTGAGGAGGGCGTGGGGGCTCTGTGGAACGGGACGTTCCCCTCCCTGCTGCTAGTGCTCAACCCCGCCATCCAGTTCATGATCTACGAGGGCCTGAAGAGGCAGCTGAGGAGGGGGCCACTGCAAGAGGTAGGGGGGGGAGGGGAGAGGGGGGGAGGGGGAGAGGGGGGAGGAGGAGAGGGGGGAGGGGGGAGGAGGAGAGGAGGGGGCCACTGCAGAGGTAGGAGAGGGGGGAGGGGGAGAGGGGGGGAGGAGGAGAGGGGGGAGGGGGGGAGGAGGAGAGGAGGGGGCCACTGCAAGAGGTAGAGGGGGGAGGGGGAGAGGGGGGAGGAGGAGAGGGGGGAGGGGGGGAGGGGGGAGGAGGAGAGGAGGGGGCCACTGCAAGAGGTAGGGGGGGGAGGGGAGAGGGGGGAGGGGGGGGAGAGGGTGGAGGGGGGGAGGAGGAGAGGGAGGAGAGGGGGAGAGGGGTTAGGGGGGAGGAGGAGAGGGTTCAAACGTCTGTTCATGTCTGAGAGCTTTTTGTTCATTGATGAGCTAATTATCTGGATGAGTAGACTTCAGATATGTAAGTAAGCAGATAATCCCAAACACATGATGGCCCACCTTAGTCGGGTTAGAATTCCACTTACCAGATCATCTCTGCATCAGTGAAGATGATGGATCCAGATGTTTCAGGGGTTGTCTCTGATGAAGAGTTTGTGTCTCTGCAGCTGTCTTCAGCCCAGGTCTTCCTCATCGGAGCTCTAGCCAAGGCAGTGGCCACCACCGTCACGTACCCACTACAGACTGTGCAGTCCATCCTCAGGGTAGGGGTGTGTGTGTGTGGTGGGGTGTGTGTGTGTGTGTGTGTGGGGTGTGTGTGTGTGTGGGGTGTGTGTGTGTGTGGTGTGTGTGTGTAGTGTGTGTAGATGTGTTGGTGTTCAGAGACCTGTGACAATAACAGTGTTTCCTCTGTGTGTTGGTCAGTTTGGTCTGAAACAGCCCTCAGATCAGTCTCACCTTCTGAGCAGCCTAACCACGGTCAGGTGTCTGCTGCTGAACCGAGTGAGGTGGGTTACACACACACACACACGCACACACACTCACACACACACACTCACACACACACACACACACACACACACACACACCAGCGTCAGCTGCCAAACCTTTTGTGTCAGAAGCAGTCAGTATTTCCATTTCTTCAAGTCTTGTGTGGTGTGTGTGTGTGTGGTGTGTGTGGTGTGTGTGTGTGTGTGTATGTGTGTGTGTGTGTGTGTGTGTGTGTGTGTATGTGTGGTGTGTGTGTGTGTGTGTGTGTATGTGTGTGGTGTGTGTGTGTGTGCTGTTCCCCCTCTGAGGAAGTTTGGTTGCAGGGTGTTTAAAGGTGTGGAGGCCAAGTGTGAGACGTGCTCAAAGTGCTCTGATGTTGCTGGTGTAGAGAAGATGACAGAGACTGTAGGGTGATGGGGTGAAGAGCCCGTGTGTAGACGTGACTGTGTGTGTGTGTGTGTGGTGTGTGTGTGTGTGTGTGTGTGGTGTGTGTGTGTGGTGTGTGGTGTGTGTGTGGTGTGTGTGTGTGTGTGTGTGTGTGTGTGTGTGGTGTGTGTGGTGTGTGTGTGTGTGGACGTGTGTGTGTGTGTGTGTGTCGTGTGGGTGTGTGTGTGGTGTGGTGTGTGTGTGTGTGTGTGTGTGGTGTGTGTGTGTGTGTGTGTGTGTGTGTGTGTGTGTGTGTGTGTGTGTGTGTGTGTGTGTGTGTGTGTGTGTGTGTCCAGACGCTGACCGGGGGTTTTATGTTCCTCTATTTATTCTTTCTGTTGTGATTAGTTTCCTCCCTCTAATAGGCTTTAGTCCTATGTGTGTATATTTGAGTCTTATATCACTGTAAATACTGTTTCTGTACACCAGATCATATATGTGGTGCACTTGATCACCTGGAATGATTGATCATGAGTTAGAGGAATGTGTCTGATGTAGATTCAGGTGTTAAATCTCCTCACAGATCCTGATCAATAAAGAATGTTTTCATGAAGTCATGTCCGCCTCCAGTACTGAGCACTTTAACCTTTTACAAAACTTTTTTATGTGTCCTTTTCCTAAATATCTTTTGACCCTTTCAAAAAAGTTGGGGGGAACTTTTTCGAGGCTGTAGTACTGAGAATATTTTTTCAACCTTTCAAAACTTTTCAAAACAATTTTTTTAAACCTTTTGCGAGCTGAACCCCACTTCAAGCGAATAATGTCTGCGCGTGTGAAATAATAAACGCGCTCGCGATTTTTGACATTAATCTGACGCCAGAGGCGGCACACCCAATAACTCTCCACGTGTTTTGGACCATCATCAAATTTCCAAATGTTAATCTAGACCTGAATTCTGATGGGTTTTTTCATGACATCTGATGATACCGTGACCTGTCAGCAGGGGGAGCTCTATCCACACGAGCTCTGATCCCGCCCTGCTGAATGTCGTCCATGGCAGCGGATGGCCACTAGGTGGCGACGCATCCTTTAGCTGTTGTTCTTGTGTTGAGTGTGTGCCTCTTACGGTTACATCGTTTTGGGTTTATTCCACAGGAAGTGTGAGGTCATTGTTGTGTGTCCTGGCTTTGTCTGAGCAGCTTGTGCCTGTGTTGATTACTAACCCTGACCAACAACAACATGGTCCCTGCTCCTGTCCTGGGTTACACAGTGTCTGTCCTCTGACACGGTCTGTACAGAAATCCAGAACTATCCAGAACTATCCAGAACTATCCAGAACATCAGACTGTCAGAGCTGGGAGTGGACGTCCTCCCCACCCTCTCTTACTCACATTTCTCCTGCACCTCTGTTACCGCCCCTCTTTTCTCAACCTTTTCTGACTGGATTAATTAAATACCTTTTTAACAATCAGCTGGATGCCGAGGGTGGGTGTGGAGCAGGGAAGTGAGTGTGTGTGTTTGTGTGTTTGTGTGTTTGGCCTTAAGCTGGGGCAGGGCTCTACTTCAGATCTGTTCTAGCACATCCCATGGCTAACGAGCTTTCCTCTCGTGTTTGACTGGCTGCACTGATGCTGCGTCTGCTTAAACACATATACACACTGCATATTCACACTACATATACACACTGCATATACACACTACACACCCATGCTCCATACACACTCTGGTGTTCCTCAGACAGAGCTGTGCAGGTCTGTTTAGTCCTCAGACGAGCTGTGCAGGACTGTTTCGTCCTCAGACAGAGCTGTGCAGGTCTGTTTCGTCCTCAGTCAGCTGTGCAGGTCTGTTTCGTCCTCAGACAGAGCTGTGCGGGTCTGTTTCGTCCTCAGACAGAGCTGTGCAGGTCTGTTTCGTCCTCAGTCAGCTGTGCAGGTCTGTTTCGTCCTCAGACAGAGCTGTGCAGGTCTGTTTCGTCCTCAGACAGAGCTGTGCAGGTCTGTGTCGTCCTCAGACAGAGCTGTGCAGGTCTGTTTAGTCCTCAGACAGAGCTGTGCAGGTCTGTTTAGTCCTCAGACAGAGCTGTGCAGGTCTGTTTCGTCCTCAGACAGAGCTGTGCAGGTCTGTTTAGTCCTCAGACAGAGCTGTGCAGGTCTGTTTCGTCCTCAGACAGAGCTGTGCAGGTCTGTTTCGTCCTCAGAGCTGTGCAGGTCTGTGTCGTCCTCCTCAGACAGAGCTGTGTGGGTCTGTTTCGTCCTCAGAGCTGTGCAGGTCTGTTTAGTCCTCAGACGGAGCTGTGCGGGTCTGTTTCGTCCTCAGACAGAGCTGTGCAGGTCTGTTTAGTCCTCAGACAGAGCTGTGCAGGTCTGTTTAGTCCTCAGACAGAGCTGTGCGGGTCTGTGTCGTCCTCAGACAGAGCTGTGCAGGTCTGTTTCGTCCTCAGAGCTGTGCAGGTCTGTTTCGTCCTCAGACAGAGCTGTGCAGGTCTGTTTAGTCCTCAGACAGAGCTGTGCAGGTCTGTTTCGTCCTCAGACAGAGCTGTGCAGGTCTGTTTAGTCCTCAGACAGAGCTGTGCAGGTCTGTTTCGTCCTCAGACAGAGCTGTGCAGGTCTGTTTCGTCCTCAGAGCTGTGCAGGTCTGTTTCGTCCTCAGAGCTGTGTAGGTCTGTTTCGTCCTCAGACAGAGCTGTGTGGGTCTGTTTCGTCCTCAGACAGCTGTGCGGGTCTGTTTCGTCCTCAGTCAGCTGTGCAGGTCTGTTTCGTCCTCAGACAAAGCTGTGCAGGTCTGTTTAGTCCTCAGACAGAGCTGTGCAGGTCTGTGTCATCCTCAGACAGAGCTGTGCAGGTCTGTTTCGTCCTCAGACGGAGCTGTGCAGGTCTGTTTCGTCCTCAGACAGAGCTGTGCAGGTCTGTTTCATCCTCAGACAGAGCTGTGCAGGTCTGTTTCGTCCTCAGACAGAGCTGTGCAGGTCTGTTTCGTCCTCAGTCAGCTGTGCAGGTCTGTTTAGTCCTCAGACAGAGCTGTGCAGGTCTGTTTCGTCCTCAGTCTGCTGTGCAGGTCTGTTTAGTCCTCAGACAAAGCTGTGCAGGTCTGTTTCGTCCTCAGACAGAGCTGTGCAGGTCTGTTTCGTCCTCAGACAGAGCTGTGCAGGTCTGTTTCGTCCTCAGACAGAGCTGTGCAGGTCTGTTTCGTCCTCAGTCAGCTGTGCAGGTCTGTTTCGTCCTCAGACGGAGCTGTGCAGGTCTGTTTCGTCCTCAGAGCTGTGCAGGTCTGTTTCGTCCTCAGAGCTGTGTAGGTCTGTTTCGTCCTCAGACAGAGCTGTGCGGGTCTGTTTGGTCCTCAGACAGAGCTGTGTGGGTCTGTTTCGTCCTCAGACAGCTGTGCGGGTCTGTTTCGTCCTCAGTCAGCTGTGCAGGTCTGTTTCGTCCTCAGTCAGCTGTGCAGGTCTGTTTAGTCCTCAGACAAAGCTGTGCAGGTCTGTTTAGTCCTCAGACAAAGCTGTGCAGGTCTGTTTCGTCCTCAGACAAAGCTGTGCAGGTCTGTTTAGTCCTCAGTCAGCTGTGCAGGTCTGTTTAGTCCTCAGACAGAGCTGTGCAGGTCTGTTTCGTCCTCAGTCAGCTGTGCAGGTCTGTTTCGTCCTCAGACGGAGCTGTGCAGGTCTGTTTCGTCCTCAGACAGAGCTGTGCAGGTCTGTTTCGTCCTCAGACGGAGCTGTGCAGGTCTGTTTCGTCCTCAGTCAGCTGTGCAGGTCTGTTTCGTCCTCAGACAAAGCTGTGCAGGTCTGTTTCGTCCTCAGACAGAGCTGTGCAGGTCTGTTTCGTCCTCAGACAGAGCTGTGCAGGTCTGTTTCGTCCTCAGACAGAGCTGTGCAGGTCTGTTTCGTCCTCAGACAGAGCTGTGCGGGTCTGTTTCGTCCTCAGTCAGCTGTGCATGTCTGTTTAGTCCTCAGACGGAGCTGTGCAGGTCTGTTTCGTCCTCAGACAGAGCTGTGTGGGTCTGTTTAGTCCTCAGACAGAGCTGTGCAGGTCTGTGTCGTCCTCAGACAGAGCTGTG
>CAEFZP010002054.1:0-27500 GCA_903064625.1 Mallotus villosus | reverse complement strand
CTGTCCTACCCAGCCCAGTTAACCCTGTCCTACCCAGCCCAGTTAACCCTGTCCTACCCAGCCCGGTTAACCCTGTCCTCCCCAGCCTGGTTAACCCTGTCCTACCCAGCCTGGTTAACCCTGTCCTACCCAGCCCAGTTAACCCTGTCCTCCCCAGCCTGGTTAACCATGTCCTACCCAGACCGGTTAACCCTGTCCTACCCAGCCTGGTTAACCCTGTCCTACCCAGCCTGGTTAACCCTGTCCTACCCAGCCTGGTTAACCCTGTCCTACCCAGCCCGGTTAACCCTGTCCTACCCAGACCAGTTAACCCTGTCCTACCCAGCCCGGTTAACCCTGTCCTGTGTGTGTGTGTGTGTGTGTGTGTGTGTGTGTGTGTGTGTGTGTGTGCGTGCGTGCGTGCGTGCGTGTGTGTGTGTGTGTGTGTGTGAGAGCGATCCTAACCTTCAGGTGTCCTGGGTGCATGCCTGCTCTGTCACACATGGACAGGAAGTGAGGTACGGCCGTCCGCTCCAACAGGATGTAGACGGAGACCTTCCCCTTGAAGCTAACATCCAGCAGGTCTCTGAATATGTCCACATCAGTGAACACGTCCATCACCACGGCAATCACCTGCACACACACACACCGTCACACACACCGTCACACACACCCGTCACACACACCGTCACACACACACCGTCACACACACCGTCACACACACACACTCCTGTGAATGGTGGTCTGCCAGCACATTACAATCTGCTCTGTTTTCCTGAGCCTTGTGTTCAAGCTGCATTTATGATTAGGTTATATCTATACAGTGGCTCATTATATCTATGAGGTATACAGAGCTGTGGAAACCTGTGTTCTGTAGGAGTGAGGTATACAGAACTGTGGAAACCTGTGTTCTGATCTACGAGGTATACAGAGCTGTGGAAACCTGTGTTCTGTAGGAGTGAGGTATACAGAGCTGTGGAAACCTGTGTTCTGATCTACGAGGTATACAGAGCTGTGGAAACCTGTGTTCTGATCTACAAGGTATACAGAGCTGTGGAAACCTGTGTTCTGATCTACGAGGTATATTACAGAGCTGTGGAAACCTGTGTTTTGATCTACGAGGTATACAGAGCTGTGGAAACCTGTGTTCTAATCTACGAGGTATACAGAGCTATGGAAACCTGTGTTCTGATCTACGAGGTATACAGAGCTGTGGAAACCTGTGTTCTGATCTACAAGGTATACAGAGCTGTGGAAACCTGTGTTCTGATCTACGAGGTATACAGAGCTGTGGAAACCTGTGTTCTGATCTACGAGGTATACAGAGCTGTGGAAACCTGTGTTCTGATCTACGAGGTATACAGAGCTGTGGAAACCTGTGTTCTGATCTACGAGGTATACAGAGCTGTGGAAACCTGTGTTCTGATCTACGAGGTATACAGAGCTGTGGAAACCTGTGTTCTGATCTACGAGGTATACAGAGCTGTGGAAACCTGTGTTCTGTAGGAGTGAACTTTGTCTGAACAACCCTGCCAGGCACATGTACTCTGACCTATAACACACAGACACGTCTGTCTGAAAATACTGTGCCCTCATGCAACATTCCACTACTGTGTTCAAAACGATTAATATGGGCAGCATATTTAGATGAAGGAGCAACTGGTGCAGAACAGGTCTATATGTAGCTATTTGTGTTCATCACAAATATCGTTTTTTTCCGATTGTGTGATTTAACCCGCCTACCTTTTGCGCCTGAGCTATCGTTCTTCTAATCATTTCTTTCACGTGAGTGGGCTCGAGCAGTGGCGGCTGCGTGTACACGTTGACGCGCGTCACTCCCCGGTAAGCAGGAGAGTCAGGCCAGCCCAGCTCCAGCTCGGCCAAGGAGCAGTCAGACCGCTCCGGCCAGTACTGGAGAGATAGTGTGGGATCATCGCTCTCTGGGTCCAGCTGAAAGGGCTCTGACCCCGGGTCGTACACCTCCACGGTCGCCCTAAGCCAGTCTAGTTCGGGGTCTGATAGAAAGTTCCGCACTTTTTGCGCGCAGAGGAACTTCTCAAACGCCTCGCTGCCGTCTTGTAGCAGCGCCTCCAGAGCGAGCCTCTGGTCCTCACAGTAGAGTAAATTCCGGTTTGGACTCGTGTGTCCGGGGGTTTACGTTGTTGTTGTCCAAACAGTGGATCTGTGATAACGCCATGGTTTGGAAACAAAAGTCAGTCCCCGAGTTCGTCCCTGTTGCCTAGGCTAGTCCCTGAAGAATAGAGAATCCGAGGCTATACCGTTAAGGTACTTGAGTAGAGTGACGGATACTGTATAACTTTTTGCCTGCGAGTTTGATTGAGCCATGTGACGTTACTAACCTATAGCCTTCCTATACCGGCGGAATGTATACCCGCCAGTCCATCACGTTCTCCCACGAGCCGTCAGCCACCACGGCAAACAGAACAGGTGTGAAACGATATACCTCTGTCACGTAACCCGCTACACAGCCCTGCCCCTGCCTCTAATGGGTTTAAACTTTAGCGGAACGCGTCATGGGTTATCGCTTTGAAAAGTTATGGGCGTTGACTTTTCAGATGGCCTAAAGATCTAGGCGATCAAGTTTGACAGAGCAAGATCTGCATGTACAGATGAGCTGACAACACAGAACCGGAGGCATGTATTAACCCTTTAAGAAATGATTCCATCCTGAAGAGGTCAAACTGATCTCTCTCTCTTTATTTCTCTTTTTGTTTCTCTCTCTCTCTTTCTTTCTCTCTCTGTGTGTGTGTGGTAAGCAGAGATCTGTAGTATTTATCTGTGTGCACTGCCTATATGCAGTTTTTGGCTGCATGACTCATGACATTGTATCATGGATAAGACACAAACACACTAAACTTGCCAGTCTAACATTAAAGAAAGTTATTTGCTGTAAAAAGAACAAACAATGCTATTTCTGTTCACTTGTTGTTTATCACCATCTCCTTTATCTTCAGTTTCTGGTCCACAGCAGCTGTGAGCGTGACAAGCCTGTCACTAGAAGACTCACAGTCAGCTCACCCAGGGGGATTGTGGGATGCGACCTCATTTCCTGCTCTTTAAACATCACATCCTGATGAGAGGTCTACAGCGCCTGCATTCCACACATAGCACACACACACACACACACACACACACACAGAGCACACCAACACACTCACACACACACGCACACGCGCACACGCGCACACGCACACACACACACACACACACACACACACACACACACACACAGAGCACACACACACACACGCACACACACAGAGCACACACACACACACACACACACACACACACACAGAGCACACCAACACACACACACACACACACACACACACACACACACACACACACACACAAAGCAGGCATACCAACATAAATAAGTGGAATGGTATGTAACTTTATTGAATCCTCATAGTTATTACAGTTATGCGTCATAGATACTTAGTTACATTAATTGTAGAAAGTGCTATACAGATAAAAGGTCGTTTGAATTGGATTTGGCTATGATCAATACAACATTTGTGACTTTATAATGTTTAACATGATTTTACAGCAGAGACCTAGAATTAGCAAGAATAAATATGAGTACAGTCCAAAGTTGTTTTAAAGAGGAGAGTAAGGGGCCAAACAGTCAAGCTGACTTTAAGGACTGAGCTGATATCAGCCTGTTTCTCCAGATCACTGGGCTGTTTCTCCAGATCACTGGGCTGTTGTCACAGAGAGAAGGCCACTTATAAGCACACACACCCAGACAGCCTTTCGACCAATCCACACCCACCATCCACACTCTCCAGAGATCTGCAGTGTCAGAAGAGCACTCGATTCCTCTCTGCCCCGTATCAACACAATGAACCCCTGTGTCTTCCCAGGGTCACCGTACCCTTCCTCTGAGGTCTCCCCCACACTGCTGCAGCAAAGTCCCAGTGTGGAGGTGGAGGTGTGGAGGTGTGGAGGTGTGGAGGTGCCAGTGTGGAGGTGCCAGTGTGGAGGTGTGGAGGTGTGGAGGTGTGGAGATGGAGGTGTGGAGGTGTGGAGGTGTGGAGGTGCCAGTGTGGAGGTGTGGAGATGCCAGTGTGGAGATGCCAGTGTGGAGGTGGAGGTGTGGAGGTGCCAGTGTGGAGGTGGAGGTGTGGAGGTGTGGAGGTGCCAGGGCTCTGCAGGGCTGTGGAGGTGGAGGTGTGGAGGTGCCAGGGCTCTGCAGGGCTGTGGAGGTGTGGAGGTGCCAGGGCTCTGCAGGGCTGTGGAGGTGTGGAGGTGCCAGGACTCTGCAGGGCTGTGGAGGTGTGGAGGTGCCAGGGCTCTGCAGGGCTGTGGAGGTGGAGGTGTGGAGGTGCCAGGGCTCTGCAGGGCTGTGGAGGTGGAGGTGTGGAAGTGCCAGGACTCTGCAGGGCTGTGGAGGTGGAGGTGTGGAGGTGCCAGTGCTCTGCAGGGCTGTGGAGGTGGAGGTGTGGAGGTGCCAGTGCTCTGCAGGGCTGTGGAGGTGGAGGTGTGGAGGTGCCAGTGCTCTGCAGGGCTGTGGAGGTGTGGAGGTGCCAGGGCTCTGCAGGGCTGTGGAGGTGTGGAGGTGCCAGTGCTCTGCAGGGCTGTGGAGGTGGAGGTGTGGAGGTGCCAGGGCTCTGCAGGGCTGTGGAGGTGTGGAGGTGCCAGTGCTCTGCAGGGCTGTGGAGGTGTGGAGGTGCCAGTGCTCTGCAGGGCTGTGGAGGTGTGGAGGTGCCAGGGCTCTGCAGGGCTGTGGAGGTGTGGAGGTGCCAGTGCTCTGCAGGGCTGTGGAGGTGTGGAGGTGCCAGTGCTCTGCAGGGCTGTGGAGGTGTGGAAGTGCCAGGGCTCTGCAGGGCTGTGGAGGTGTGGAGGTGCCAGTGCTCTGCAGGGCTGTGGAGGTGGAGGTGTGGAGGTGTGGAGGTGCCAGGGCTCTGCAGGGCTGTGGAGGTGTGGAGGTGTGGAGGTGCCAGGGCTCTGCAGGGCTGTGGAGGTGTGGAGGTGTGGAGGTGTGGAGGTGTGGAGGTGTGGAGGTGCCAGTGCTCTGCAGGGCTGTGGAGGTGGAGGTGTGGAGGTGTGGAGGTGTGGAGGTGCCAGGGCTCTGCAGGGCTGTGGAGGTGGAGGTGTGGAGGTGCCAGGGCTCTGCAGGGCTGTGGAGGTGGAGGTGTGGAGGTGCCAGGACTCTGCAGGGCTGTGGAGGTGTGGAGGTGCCAGGGCTCTGCAGGGCTGTGGAGGTGTGGAGGTGCCAGGGCTCTGCAGGGCTGTGGAGGTGGAGGTGTGGAGGTGCCAGGGCTCTGCAGGGCTGTGGAGGTGGAGGTGTGGAGGTGCCAGGGCTCTGCAGGGCTGTGGAGGTGTGGAGGTGCCAGGGCTCTGCAGGGCTGTGGAGGTGTGGAGGTGCCAGGGCTCTGCAGGGCTGTGGAGGTGGAGGTGTGGAAGTGCCAGGGCTCTGCAGGGCTGTGGAGGTGTGGAGGTGTGGAAGTGCCAGGGCTCTGCAGGGCTGTGGAGGTGCCAGTGCTCTGCAGGGCTGTGGAGGTGTGGAGGTGCCAGTGCTCTGCAGGGCTGTGGAGGTGTGGAGGTGCCAGTGCTCTGCAGGGCTGTGGAGGTGTGGAGGTGCCAGGGCTCTGCAGGGCTGTGGAGGTGGAGGTGTGGAGGTGCCAGGGCTCTGCAGGGCTGTGGAGGTGGAGGTGTGGAGGTGCCAGGGCTCTGCAGGGCTGTGGAGGTGTGGAGGTGCCAGTGCTCTGCAGGGCTGTGGAGGTGTGGAGGTGCCAGTGCTCTGCAGGGCTGTGGAGGTGTGGAGGTGCCAGTGCTCTGCAGGGCTGTGGAGGTGTGGAGGTGCCAGGGCTCTGCAGGGCTGTGGAGGTGGAGGTGTGGAGGTGCCAGGGCTCTGCAGGGCTGTGGAGGTGTGGAGGTGTGGAGGTGCCAGGGCTCTGCAGGGCTGTGGAGGTGTGGAGGTGCCAGGGCTCTGCAGGGCTGTGGAGGTGGAGGTGCCAGGGCTCTGCAGGGCTGTGGAGGTTCAGTCACTAATTCAGAGCAGCAGACCTGTCAGCATGGCTCCAGAGGTAGGGTTAGAGGTCAGCGTCTCTACTGGCATCATGGGGTCTGTATTGGGGGGAGGGGCTTGTGGTTGATTGACAGGTCAGTGGTAGATGGGCTGGACGTACTCCGGGGGAAAGTATCCAACACGTCCGTGGCAACGGCCCTTCCAGCGCAGCGAATCCGAGCTGTCGAGGATATCGATGACATCACCTCGTATGAAGCGGAGCTGGGATGGGTGTTGGGCGGGGAAGTCGAAAAGGGCGTGTGCATGGTGAGGGCGCTGGAGGAGGGAGGAGAAGGGGGTAAGGTGAGATAGAGGTGCGCTTTCACACGCGGTTTTTGTACATACCACCGAATACATAATTAGGCGCACTTTACACATCCCCTCCCACTTTCCCTGACCCTCCCGTGAATGCATACGCATGACATGGAAAAGCGCAATTTGCGTTTTGCGCAATTGCGCAAAAGCGTTAGTACATGAGGCCCAGAGTTTTCAGTTCAGCCCATGTGGGTGCAGCCAAACCCAACGTCAGACGATCATTAACCTGAATATAAACACACTTCTGATTTGCATAATACAGCCTAAGTCTCAATAAAGTGAACAAGTCTAAACAGGCTGAGCACTGTGAATGCAGCGCGACAGGCCACACCCACAGTCCTCTACAGGCCACACCCACAGTCCTCTACAGGCCACACCCACATTCCTCTACAGGCCACACCCACAGTCCTCTACAGGCCACACCCACAGTCCTCTACAGGCCACACCCACATTCCTCTACAGGCCACACCCACAGTCCCCTATAGGCCCTGTATACATGGTGTATACACTCTACAGGATCTCCTGTCTGTTCCAGCAGCCTCAGGATGGAGGATAGAGTCTGAGATTAGGAGTCTGAGATTAGGATGAAAGGAGATCTGCTTCCAGGCTCAATATACAGAAGAAGGATTTTCTGAGCTTCAGGGTCGTGTAAAAGCACAGCATGAAACACGGGATCTGATAGTGAACAGACTGCAGTGGGAATTTAGAGATAAATTCAGCGGCACACACAAACAGCTGCTAGTTAGACAGTCAACAGTCAGATAAGGATCATGGTTCACTCTCAGGGGCGTCGTTAGACCCTTTTCACTGGGGCACGTGACAATTTACTGCATTATTCAGTGTATTAACCGGAAAAAGTCAACGCAGTATCACAAACAACGCTTGTAAAATCAATGATGTCCCTGCCAAAGCTGATATCAAACTTGCGTCCCTGAACTGTCGGTGTGGGTTAAGCAGGGGAAGTTTCTAAAGCCTAGTCGTGCATCGTGAGCAGCAAGCTTGAAAAGAGGGCCTGTGCTCCAGAGTTAAACGTCTAAAAACGCCTCTGCTACTTCCTGAGTACTCCTTTCATTATTTACATGTCAGTTACAGTAAATATGTAGGCACATACACGTCAGTTGGTCCCGTATAAGTGTTCAATGTTTGTAATATGTGTTCCCATTAATCCCATATGTGTCACAATAACCCTGTCAATGTGCCATCACGTTTATGATGTGATGTTAGGGGGCGTGGCCCGGGGTGTGGCACTGTGGTTCAGGAATGCAGATCTGTGGAATCTTGTCATGAGACATCTGCTGATATGAGCCTATGGGATTCCAGTGGGGTGTAGTGATCCTTACGTGGGGAGCTGAACCAGACACCGTCCTGAGGTGGGGGAATGTCCCTGTACTTACTGTAAGTCGCTCTGGATAAGAGCATCTGCTAAATGACTGTGTCTATCTTAGATTAGAATAAAGCATGACGGAATAGAATAGGACAGAATCGTAGGAAGTTCTTACTCTGGCGAAGTGTTCCGGGTCCCTGAGGAACACAGCCCTCTCCTTAGCGATGCTGTTGTTGTGGTAGAAGTCCACCAGCTGGTTGAGGGAACAGAACAGCTCCTCCCAGATGAAGTACTGTCCTGCTGTGTCCTGCAACACCTTGAAATGCTGCACATGATCTCCGTAGCTGGTAGAGAGGGGGGGGGAGGGGGGGGGTGAGGACAGCAGTACCTCCAAAACTAGTTCTACAACATGAACCAGAAGACACTCACACACTCACGCACACAAAGAGAACGGGAGGGAGAGAGATATTAGCTTCAGAAAAGTTTGGGGGGTGGAAGGAGAAGAACATGAGACAGGAGAGAAAAGATTGAAACATCTACATTTATACTCTCCAAGTGAAGATGTCGTCTGACCATGACTAAGGGGTGTTCATGAGTTAGGGCCTTCTTCAACCTGAATTCCTTTCTCTTTTCAGGTGCTGTGTACCATGAACAGCCTGTCTCTGATTGTTAACAGAGCTTACACATCTACCCTGCCCTCTCTGTCTGTCTGTCTGTCTGTCTGTCTGTCTGTCTGTCTGTCTGTCTGTCTGTCTGTCTGTCTGTCTGTCTGTCTGTCTGTCTCTCTCTCTCTCTCTCTCTCTCTCTCGTCTCTCCCTCTCTCTCTCTCTCTCTCTCTCTCTCTCCTCACTCTCGATGAGACTCTCTCGACCACAGATGAATTCTGATGCTCCCTACTGGATGAGCTGTGCTACTGCAGCCTCCTGTCAGTAGAGAGGGTGAGAGAGGGTGAGAGAGAGGGTGAGGAGAGAGGTGAGAGAGGAGCGTGAGGGAGTGAGAGAGGGGTGAGAGAGAGGGGTGAGAGAGAGAGGGTGAGAGAGAGGGTGAGAGAGGGGTGAGAGAGAGAGGGTGAGAGAGAGGGTGAGAGGAGAGAGAGGGGTGAGAGAGAGGGTGAGAGAGAGAGAGAGGAGGGTGAGAGAGGGTGAGAGAGAGGGTGAGAGAGTGAGAGAGGGTGAGAGAGGGTGAGAGAGGTGTTAGAGAGGGTGGAGAGAGGGTGAGAGAGGGTGAGAGAGGGGGTGAGAGAGAGGGTGAGAGAGAGAGGGTGAGAGAGGGTGAGAGAGGTGGAGAGAGAGGGTGAGAGAGGAGGGTGAGAGAGAGAGGGTGAGAGAGAGGGTGAGAGAGACGTGAGAGAGCGGTGAGAGAGAGGGTGAGAGGAGGGGAGAGAAGAGGGGGAGGAGAGGGTGAGAGAGAGGGTGAGAGAGAGGGTGAGAGGAGCAGAAGAGAGGGTGCAGAGAGGTGAGAGAGGGGAGAAAGAGAGGAGAGGGAGAGAGAGGGTGAGAGAGAGGGGAGAGAGGGTGAGAGAGTGAGAGAGAGAGAGGGTGAGCGAGAGGGTGAGAGAGGGTGAGAGAGAGGGTGAGAGAGAGGGTGAGAGAGAGGGTGAGAGAGGAGGGTGAGAGAGAGGGTGAGAGAGAGGGTGAGAGTTGAGAGAGAGAGTGAGAGAGAGGGGGAGAGAGAGGAGGGTGAGACGAGAGGGTGAGAGAGAGGGTTGAGAGAGGGGTGAGAGAGAGGGTGAGAGAGAGGGTGAGAGAGAGAGGGTGAGAGAGAGGTGAGAGAGGGTGAGAGAGAGGTGAGAGAGAGCGGTGAGAGAGAGGGTGAGGGAGAGGTGAGCGAGAGAGGGTGGAGAGAGGGGGAGGAGAGGTGAGAGAGAGGGGAGAGAGAGGGGAGAGAGAGAGGGTGAGAGAGAGGGTGAGAGAGAGGGGGAGAGAGGGTGAGAGAGGGTGAGAGAGGGTAGAGCAGGGTGAGCGAGGGTGAGAGAGGGAGGGTGAGGAGAGAGGGTGAGAGAGGGTGAGAGAGAGGGTGAGAGAGAGGGGGAGAGAGGGTGAGAGGAGGGTTAGAGAGGGTTAGAGAGGGGGTAGAGACGGGAAGGGGGAGAGAGGGGAGGTGAGAGAGAGAGAGGGTGAGAGAGAGGGGAGAGAGAGGGTGAGAGAGAGGGTGAGGATGGGAGGGTGAGAGAGTGTGAGGAGAGGGTGAGAGGGGGGTTAGAGAGGGTTTAGAGAGAGGGGAGTGTGAGAGAGCTTGTGAATTAACATCTTCATAAATTATAGACGGAGACATTAGGGGGACAACATAGAGAACATTTAAAGGACTGTTAGCAGCTGTCTAGCAGAGCATCTTTCTCTCACACACACACACACACACTCACACAGTTATTTCTGCCTATGATCCAGTGTATCTATTAAGGCCAACAAGCAATAGAGAAGTGTCTTCCAGTCAAAGGAGGAGAAAGAGAGAAAAACAGAGAGTAGAGAGAGAGGAGGAGAGGGAGAGAGAGAAGAAAGAAAAGAGAGAAGACAGAGAGAGAGAGGGAGAGCGAGAGCGAGAGAGAGAGTGGAGAGAGAGAGAGGGATGGAGATGAGAGCGAGAGAGAGGTAGAGAGGAGACGAGAGGAGAGATGAGAGAGGAGAGAGGGACGAGAGAGAGAGAGAGAGAGAGAGAGAGAGAGTATGAGAGAGAGAGAGAGGGAGAGAGAGAGAGAGAGAGAGAGAGAGCTGATGAACTGAGAGAAAGCACACCAAGCTTAGCAGCAGACTGTTATATTTATAACTTTACAGAAAACAGCACAATTCATGCTGCATGAAGGTCATCTGGAGTGCCCCTCTCCCTTCCCCCATCTCTCCATTCTCACATCCTTATTCTCACTGTCTCCTCTCTCTCAGTCCCTACAATACTGTCTGAGCATGGCTCTGTGGAGACAGGGCTGGAGAGGACTGTGTGTGTGTGTATATGTGTGTGTGTGTGTATGTGTGTGTATTTCAGAATGTGCGGTGCTTGTTTGTCTCACAATGTGTTGGAGTGTCATCCTTTCGTGTCAGGTTGTTGTGTGAGAGATTTAATCTGTAATATTAATAGTGCTACAGACAAGGCAGAGTGAGAGATAAAGAGAAAAGGGAGGGAGGGAGGGAGAGGGAGAGGGAGAGGGAGAGGGAGGGAGAGGGAGAGGGAGAGGGAGAGGGAGAGGGAGAGGGAGAGGGAGAGGGAGAGGGAGAGGGGAGAGGGAGAGGGAGAGGGAGAGGGACCAGAACAGGCGGAGGGAGAGTTAAGTGGAAGGCGTTATCTCCTGAAATGACTCATCTTGTAACACAAAACCGCCCTGCTCCATCTGGTCTGGTGGTGCTCAGATGTGTAGATCACCTGCTTTACCAGACCAGGCCAGACCAGGCCAGACCAGGCCAGACCAGACCAGGCCAGACCAGACCAGACCAGGACCAGCCAGACCCAGACACACACACACAAAGCCCAGATATCCCCCAGTGTGCGTGGTCCTCACCTGACAGACATGGAGAACTCTCCAGGTGCACTCTCACTCTCTCTGACCAGGAAGGCTCCACACTCCCTCTGTCTGAGCCTGCCCTCTGCCACCCCCCTGGACACCCGGCCGGCAAACCATCTGCACAGGGACAGGGAACACACACCACACACACACACACAACCCACACACACAACACACACACACACACCCCACCCACACCACACCACACACACACACACACACACACCACACACACACACACACACACACACACACACACCACCACACATGTTCTGTTCACCACATAGCTGGGCTGGTTTCATCACAGTGGTTTATGGAGAGGCTGAAGACACAGATGGTGCATTTCAAGCATTTTCTCACTCAGCGTGTGTGTGGTGGGGGTGTGGTGTGTGTGGGGGTGGTGTGTGGGGGTGTGTGTGTGTGTGTGGGGGGGTGTGTGGGTGTGTGGGTGTGGGTGTGGTGTGTGTGTGTGGGGTGGGTGTGTGTGTGGGGGGTGTGTGTGTTTCATTAGAGCTGGTATGCAAAGGTAACACACAAACAATAACACACACTCACAAACAACGTCAAATCATGTGTATTGTTACGTAAGAGAGTGAGTGTATTCCCCCAGGGAGAGCCTTCTGTTGCAGTACAGATGTCCATACTAGTACAGCCTGCGGAAACACACACACACTCTCAGTAGCTTCACACAGCTACATTAGCTGAGCCTGTGAAATACACGTGTGTGCCAGCACAGGAAAGCTGTGCACTCACGCGTGGGCTCGTAGGTTGATGTAGTTCTTGGGCACGTAGCCCTTTCGCTGTTCAGCTCAGCTGTGTACCAGTTAGGATCATCCTCATGTTGGTGATCTGTGGTCAGAAACCACACACACACACACACACACACACACACCCACACACAACCACACACCAACACACACACACAACACACACACACAGACACACACACACACACACACACAACACACACACGACACACACACATACACACAAACACATGACACACACACATGACACACACACCACACACAAACACATGACACACACACAACACACACACACATACACACACACATATTTAGTGATAATCCCATAGCAAATGGGCTCTGACCTATAAACATCTCTGGAACAAATCACTCATGTCCACCATACAGTTTCTCTGTTAATGATTCAGTGAACTGATTCATCGTTTGTGATGCAGAACAACATATTAGACCAACAAGCTCTTTCTGTGGTTTGCGACACCGACACACACAAGAGCAAGAAGCTCAAGAGGACTCTTCCTGTCTGCTCACAGCCCACTCAGTAACACCGGGCCAGTCCAGCACAACTGCCACGCTCAACACACAACCAGACAGTGTGGTGAGTGTGGTGAGTGGAGTGTGTGGTGGGTGTGTGTGTGTGAGTGTGAGTGTGTGGGTGTGTGTGGGTGGTGTGTGTGGTGTGTGGTGTGTGTGAGTGTGTGTGAGTGGTGTGTGTGTGAGTGTGTGAGTGTGTGAGTGAGTGTGGAGAGAGACATAGAGAGAGAGAAAAAGCTAAAAGAGACACAGAGACAGCAAGAGATAAAGAGAAGAGATGACATCAACACGACTACACGAGGATGACCAATATCCTAACACAGTTCTGGGGTTAGAGTCAGCTCAGTGGTAGAGTCAGCTCAGTGGGTAGAGTCAGCTCAGTGGTTAGAGTCAGCTCAGTGGTTAGAGGTCAGCTCAGTGGTAGAGTTAGCCTCAGTGGTAGAGTCAGCTCAGTGGTAGAGTTAGCTCAGTGGTTAGAGTTAGCTCAGTGGTAGAGTTAGCTCAGTGGTAGAGTTAGCTCAGTGGTAGAGTTAGCTCAGTGGGTAGAGTTAGCTCAGTGGTAGAGTCAGCTCAGTGGTAGAGTTAGCTCAGTGGTAGAGTTAGCTCAGTGGTAGAGTTAGCTCAGTGGTAGAGTTAGCTCAGTGGTAGAGCTGTAGACTGGAGATGGAGAGATTCAATCCCCCTCCCCTACCCCCTAAGCTTTGGATTTAACACATCTGCTAAACGAAAAATCAACAATCTACCAACTATCCATAGTACTGTGTAATCAGTCTAGCCCCAGTAGTAACATACAGAACTGAATCTGGATCTAACATTCAAGATTGCGCGCTACTAAAGTATGTCACTTTAGACAGCCATACTGCCGACCATCACAACATGTTAGGAGTTATAACTGGTGTTATAATTAGCAGAGTGTTCAGAGACTACAGAGTCTGAATCCCATTCAGTCCCTCTCCACTCTGAATCCCTGTGCTCTGGATTAGCGTTTGTGTGTGTCAGGTGTGTGTGTGTGTTTGTGACATGTGGAATGTTCGTGTATGTGTGTGAAATGTGGGTGTTGTGTCTCGTGCCAGATACGAGTGTGTTTGTGTCAGGGTGTGTGTGTGTTGTGTCAGGTGTGGTCTCTCTTACCTTGAGTATGTCTCCACTTGGTGAAGCTGAGCTAGCTATCTCTCTGTGGCTCGAAACGTGTAAAGAGCTACTGCCTCCATGGTGACACCCCAACACACACACACACACACACACAAACTAACCACCAGTGATGGGGGGCAGAGGGGGTGGAGAGGAGGGAGGAAGAGGACAGAGGTGTTAGTCTTCTTCTGCAGCTGTAATAAAGGAGAGGAGAGGAGGATGAGAGGAGGAGGATGAGAGGAGGAGAGGAGACCTCCTACCGCTAGAGGAGAGAGAGACGACTGGCTTCTTACTACAATACGGTCATGAGCAACACAGAGAGAGAGAGAGAGAGAGAGCCAGCGAGTGGGAGGCAGGTCCTGTGTGTGTGGGCTCTGTGGTGCGGACGTGTGGTTCTTGGAATGTGTGTGTATGTTAGTGGTGTATGTTAGTGTGTGTGTATGTAGTGTGTGTGTATGTTAGTGTGTGTGTATGTTAGTGTGTGTGTATGTTAGGTGTGTGTAGGTTAGTGTGTGTGTATGTTAGTGGTGTGTATGTTAGTGTGTGTGTATGTTAGTGTGTGTGTATGTTAGTGTGTGTGTATGTAGTGTGTGTGTGTAGTGTGTTTTGCTGAGCGATGGGAGAGAGCAGCGTTCTATTGAACAGGAAAGGGGGAGGGGCTTCAGAGCAGCACCTCACAGCCAGAAACTTCCTCTCTTACAGGCGACGGTCCAACCAGAACAATGCTCTGACTGGCTGCCCTGTACAGCCCAGCTCTGCCTGCCCAGCTCTGCCTGCCCAGCTCTGCCTGAACTTGGATGTGTGGGTGTGTGTGTGCATGTTCTCATGTGTGTATATGAATCTATCCTGTCTCATGTTTCTGTCACATGGATGAAGAGTTGGGTGATTTATCTTCTACTGTGGGGTATTGACAGTGCCAGATCTAGGTCATGTTATTTCTACCAGGATTAATTCTCTGTAGGTTCTCGCATAGGAAGGATAAATAAATACAGCACACCTAGAGCACGTCCAGGTGTGCCAAGCAGGGAGTTAGATTCACCAGCAGCTCCACAGCAAACTTAACTTATACGTATCAATCACGACACACACCTACCAAACACCACACATGCACCACCACACACACACTACCAAACACCACACAGGCAGACAAAACACACACACACACACCTACCAAACACCACACATGCAGACACACACACCTACCAAACACCACACATGCAGACACAACACACATACCAAACACCACACATGCAGACACACACACACACTACCAAACACCACACATTGACAGACACACAACACCTACCAAACACCACACATGCAGACACAACACACCTACCAACACCACACATGCAGACACACCACACACACCTACCCAAACACCACACATGCAGAACACACACACCTACCAAACACCACACATGCAGACACACACACCTACCAAACACCACACATGCAGACACACACACACCTACCAAACACCACACATGCAGACCCACACACACTTACCAAACACCACACATGCAGACACACACACCTACCAAACACCACACATGCAGACACACACACAACCCTACCAAACACCACACATGCAGACACACACACCTACCAAACACCACACATGCAGACACACACACCTACCAAACACCACACATGCAGACACACACACACCTACCAAACACCACACATGCAGACACACACACACACACACCAAACACCACACATGCAGACACACACACACACACACACTTACCAAACACCACACATTGCAGACACACACACAACACCAAACACCACACATGCAGACACACAACACTACAAAACCACACATGCAGACACACACACCTACCAAACACCACACATGCAGACACACACACACACCAAACACCACACATGCAGACACACACACACACACCTACCAAACCACCACACAGCACACACACACCTACCAAAACACCACACATGCAGACACACACACACTCATAAAGACATGCATCAATGTATAATGTGATTGAATGCTGGTTGATGAATGTGGTGGTGGTCGGAGGGGCCGTATGGCGCTGATTGGCAGCTCGCTTCCGTCAGTCGCCCCAGGGCAGCTGTGGCTACAATTGTAGCTTACCACCACCGGTGGTGTCTGTGTCTGAATGAACACTGGACTCTGTAAAGCGACTTTGAGTGCTTGAAAAGCGCTATATAAATAAAATGTATAATAATAATAATAATAATAATAATAATAATAACACACACCTACCAAACACCACACATGCAGACACACACACACAGACACCTACCAAACACCACACATGCACACACACACACACACACACACACACCTACCAAACACCACAGGAGTGTTTTCTACTGGTAACAAGCAAGAGGAGGAGGGGTGAGGAGGAGGAGGAGGAGGAGGAGGAGAAGAGGAAGAGGAGGAGGAGGAGGAGGAGGAGGAGGAGGAGGAGCGGAGGAGGAGGAAGAGGAGAGAGGAGGAGGAGAGGAGGAGGAGGAGAGGAGGAGGAGCGGAAGAGGAGGAGAAGGAGAGGAGAGGGAGGAGGAGGAGGAGGAGGAGGAGGAGGAGAGGAGGAGGAAAACAGAGGAGACAGAGAGAGAAGAGGAGGAGGAGAAGTGTTTCTTTTGAAGCCAGACGGAACAACTGAAGGCTGAGCGACAGGATGCCCACAGTGAGTAATGGCAGAGTGACGTAGCAGTGTGGTTGAAAGCAGAACTGCCTAACCTAACCATTCCCAGGATATCAGCCATCAGTCTGTGAGCTGGGTCACATGATGCGGTCCACATGATGTGCTGAAGGACAGAACAGGAGCAGCTGATTCACACAAGCATCACAGAAGAGAACCTGAGCTGTCTTGAGTGTGTGGGTCATTCACACGTTCACCAGTAATACCGTTTGGAAGGAGTGCAGATACCACAGCATGCAATGCAGAAGGAAACCTGCTCAAGGTGTGTATGTGCATACTGACACCACACACAACACACACACACCACACAAACACACACACACACACAACCACACACACACACACACACACACACAAACACACACACACACACACACAAGTGTGTTTTTCCATCACTGACTGGGCCTGAGCACCTTGAGCTACATTATTTGTATGAAATGTGCATATAAAAAAGTCTTACTCACTTACTACTGACTGGGATGGACAAACAATGTGACTTATTGAAAATGAGTTAGCAGTCACTTATGCCAAGGTCCAGATTTGCAAAAACAAAATGTAGGTACCTAAAATAATTTGGTAGTATGTTATGTGTGTGTGTTGTAGTGATGTGTGTGGCTACATGATTTGTAGTGAACTGGTAGGTGGTGTGCGCGTAGTGTGTGTGTGGTGTTGGGGTGGGGTGTGTGTGTGTGTGTGCTTGGTGTGTGATGTGGGGGGTGTGGTGTGTGTGTGGTGTAGTGTGAGAGAGAGAGAGAGAGAGAGAGAAATCAGCGGATGAGGGTGGGCGGGATGGAAACAACAGCAAAAAAGTGGTTACTTTAAGCTCGCTATTAAAGCGAGGAAAAGTCGATGAAAGAGAGAGGGAAGAGAGAAAGAGTAAGATAGAGATAAAGGATCCACTCAACCCTCATATATCTCTCTCTCCACTTCTCTAAACTCTATCTCACCTACTCCACTTATCTAGCTCACAATCTCGCTCTCTCTCTCTTTCTCTCTCTCTACCACGTGTCTTGATCTGTACCTCTGTCTCACGTCACCTGGTCTTTCTCTCTCTCCCACGTCTTGATCTGTACCTTCTCTCTCACGTTCACCTGGTCTTTCTCTCTCTCCCACTGTCTTGATCTGTACCTTCTCTCTCAGGTTCACCTGGTCTTTCTTGTCCTCTGCTGCCCTCTTGTGTGTGGAGGGGGAAACACAGCTGCAGCGTCTCGTAGCAATAATGAGATTGAACACACTGACTATGTACTGTGCTTCTGCACACGTACACTCACACACACACACACACACTCACAAACACACACACTGACTATGTACTGTGCTTCTGCACACGTACACTCACACACACACTCACAAACACACACTGACTATGTACTGTGCTTCTGCACACGTACACTCACACACACACACACACATACTCACAAACACACTCACAAACACACACCTAAAGCAGCTTGACTTAAGCTTTCTTTGGCTAATCTTGTGCTCCTTAATGCAACAGGCAGAGACAGCGTGACAGCGTGACAGAGAGGCCATACGGGCTGCTGTCAGTCTGATCTCATGCATCTTCTTGCATGTCTCTATGTGCTTTTTATTATGTCTGACTGGTTGATGTATTTGACATACTGGACATGCTCATTATGTCTGCGCTACAGCTCTACGAGTTTATTAACAATAATATGATTTCATTTATGTATATTATTATTATTACTGTATGATGATAAATGATCTTATTTAATGTCATATGAAGACTGACAAATTCTGTCTCAATCCCTGCTCGTCTTCCCTCGTGCCATCTTCTCCTCCTTTAATACACCTGACAGCCATAATCCTCTGCTTCCTCACAAACAAACTCATTTGCTAAACTAACAAGTCAAAGTCTGTTCTACAGATTCACTGGGTGTCTGAGTCCCCAGTGCAAGTTCGGTTCCTGTCTTGATATCTGCATCTCACCAGGTCACCTCTGCAGTGTCCCCTGTGGAGTAACTGAGGACGCACGTGGTGGATGGATGTGCCAGGCTGAGGAACACACCCAGGTGGGTAGTGGCTGGTTGTGTGGAGGTTGTGTGGAGGTTGTGTGGTGGTTGTGTGGAGGTTGTGTGGAGGTTGTGTGGTGGTTGTGTGGAGGTTGTGTGGAGGATGTCTGAAACCCCAGACTCAGACTCAGGGCTCTGAACACCTGACTGGTGGAATGCTGCTCTGCAAGCAACAGTTGGGGCTGATACACACACACACACACACACACACTCTGTCACACACACACACACACATTCTCTCACACACACACACACACTCTCTCACACACACACACACACACTCTCACACACACACACACACTCTCTCACACACACACACACTCTGTCCACACACACACACTCTGACACACACACACACTCTGACACACACACACACACACACTCTGACACACACACACTGTCACACACACACCACACACTCTGTCACACACACACACACTCTGACCCACACACACACACTCTGACACACACACACTGTCACACACACACACACTCTGTCACACACACACACACACTCTGTCACACACACACACACACTCTGTCACACACACACACTCTGTCACACGTACACTCTGTCACACACACACACTCTCTCACACACACACACTCTCTCACACGTACACACTCTGTCACACGTACTCTCACACACACACACACACACACTCTGTAACACACACACTCTCACACACACACACACTTTGTCACACACACACTCTCTCACACACACACACTCAGTCACACACACACACTCTGTCACACACACACACACACTCTCTCACACACACACACTCTGTCACACACACACACACACACACTCTGTCACACACTGTCACACACTGTCACACATACACACACTGTCACACACTCTGACACACACACACACTCTCTCACACACACACACACCACACTCTCTCACACACACACTCTGTCACACGTACACACTCTCTCACTCTAATAACATATCAAACAGACACACTAGGCCTACTAAGTCCTGTGAGTGTGCATGTCAAAAATGTGTTCATTGTTTCCTTTGCCATACTATTCTTTATTGTCAATTAAGTGTTCCATAGCTCAACAGTACGCCTTGTGACTGGCGATGATTTATTATTAAGGCAACATGAAGTGTAAAGGACCTGTTTCTGAAGTTGTTACCTGTTTAACCAGTTTTCAGTGTTTCTTTTACAGCCTATAAATAACAAGGCAGATGACAGAGAGGGTAAGAAGTTGTAAAAACTGTAAGGGAAAGTTTTCAGGAATCCACAGAAACATGATGATGAACACCACTTGACCGTTCGTCTCTTTTTCAATGGACATACATAACACCACGTAGTAATAAAAGACTGCATAACTCCAATGATATCTTTGTGGTAAATCAAAAAAGTTCACTCAGCATTGCTCAACATGTGAATAAATTCTTCAGAAGGGAAGGACAGAGGTTTTTGTCTAAGCGAGTCAGACTGCTTTGGACACACCCTTCCCCGCCTGCGCTGCCCCCCTCCCTGAGCGAAGGCTCTGCCCGCCATGTTGTGGGCTGAGTGGGGCTCACAGGCACCAGTGGAAGCGCAGACGTGTAAGCTTGTGCTAGGCTAGCTGGCTTGCTAACCATAGCAACAATACGCGAAGGCGCAACAAGCCTCATCCAACAAAAAAAAGTCGTTTCTCGAAATATCCTTGGCGTTTTACGTGATTTATTTCCTTAACGTATGGGTTTAAATCCCCGGAATTCCAGTTGTACCTCGAACAAGTTCAGAAGAATGGTAAGTCGCTCATTGTTTTGCCTAGAGGGGAGTGAAACTCCTTGCGATGCTTCTTCGGCGACATCTCCACCAAGTACAGTCCCTAGCAACGTTAGCTACATAGCTTTGTTAGCCACCTAGCTAGTCTAACCATTGTAAGGAACGGCTCATTTTGTGTGTTCTAGCGTCACATGAGCTAACTATTTGCCTGAACTGAATTTTAACTGTCCAGGCAAAGTGTAATTTGGTATTTGTCCGTTTAATTAACGTTTACTACTGTAGGTTTGACTTCTGAGAGCGCAGACTAGATATCAAGGACCATTTGCTGAGTTCATTCTAGCAACTTGCTAGCTAGTAGATAACAAGCTAACGGTACTAGCTAAAGTTAGCTGGTTAACTGCACTGGTGGACCCACAAGTTTTGAAATGTTGTTCGCGTTTTGGTGTCGTTTTCAAAAACGCTGGCAAGATAGGTATAAATTGCCAATTGAATTTGCCGATGCCAAATAAAGACATAGTTAGCTACGAAACACTCAAACAGTAGCTAGCAAGTTCAAAACAGCGCGATGTCTCAGTTTCGGTAAGATTGTTAGATGTCGGGGCAAGATGATAAACAATGTGATTTGCTTTTGTTAGCGAGTAGCTGTTAAATGAAACTTTTTGGTCGCATACAATTACCACAACTGGTGGTTTAGCTAGATAGGTTAGTTTGTCTAAAAGCTGCATGGTAGTTAAACTGGTTGGCTTCAGAATTAGCTGAGCCGGACATAAGAAGACATGAGTTGACGATCAATGTTCTGGGCATCTTCAGCGATGGTGGACAAGGAACAAATCCAAGGTTATTCATATATTGACATACAACAGTACCCCCAGATATCAAACAGATCCTGGATTATAACTGTAAAAAAACTCTAAATCTGAACGTAATAGCAGGTGTCGTTTTGCGGGTGTAGCCTAAGTCAATGAAATCAGTATGGCCTCCCGTCTTCAGTGAATGTGTGATCTGCCCTGTAGACTAGATGGAGTCTGGAGGAGACACGGCCGCTGCTCTGATAGAGCCCGAGTTGTGGAGGAGGCCTAGTAACTCACACAGGCTCACTACACAGACCCTGCCTGTGTGCAGGCTTCCTTGGCTGGGGAGGGAGAGGGAGGGGGGGGTTGTTCCGGGGGGAGACAGGCGTTGCTCTCTTCCTCTTGTCTACTGTGTGAATAGGTGATTATAGCAGCAGATGTGTCATTAGGCTGGAGCGGTATTCACACTGATGCAGGGGGGAGGAGAGGAGGGAGGAGTTAGAGTCACATTTCAGAGCCTTTAAGTGAATTTACGGGATGTGCCAAGTTGTTTTGTTACCCCCCACCTCCCCCTACACCCCCGTCACCCCTGCCTTCTCCTCACCCCCGCTCCCCTCAGCTGCCATTCCTCAACATCACTAAGCAGGAAGCCCAGCCGACACACACACACACACACACACACACACTATTACTACACTCAGAAGTAGGGTACTTGCATTCAAAACGTTATGAAAGTAGTGGTGCTGTACCGTGAACGTTTGACAGGATATTTACACCCAAACACACCCAACCACCCCTAAAGAAGAGCTTGCCAGGAGGGCGTGTGTGTGCATGCTGTCTGGGTTTCAGGTAACCCAGCCAGGCTGCATGTTACTGCCACAGCTCTCCTCTCTCCTCCCAGCTCTCCTCCCAGCTCTGCTCCAGTCTGATCCCCCTGCCTCTCACCCCCATCAGCCCCCTGATGCATACTGCACACTCACTACCCAGGTCATGGCCCTGTGTACGCCATGTGCAGGCTCTGGGGTGAGTGGTTAGTAGGTTCCCCAGCTGTGTGTGTGTGTGTGTGTGTGTGTGTGTGTGTGTGTGTGTGTGGTAGATGGTACAGAGGACAGCTGTGAGGCTAGCTCACATGTGGATCTACCGGAAGGGAGCTACAGGAAGTCAGGAGTGCTGAGGTGGCAGACAGACTTGCCTCATCACAGTTCTTAATCGGAGATGACAGGCGTCCTTTCTTCTTTCTTCCCACAGTCAATGCTGGTAACAGATAGAAAGCTCACGAGACTAGCTCGAAACAGCAGGCCAGTTCCTCAGAAGGTGGATTGTGTTGAAGTGTCCCTAACCCTTCTGCTGTCACAGTGGAAACGTTGCCTCTTCTTCCTTCCTCTATGTAGGATACTTATTTACGGTCACTGTGTTGTGTTCCTCTGCCACATAACTGATTCATCCCTTTTCTCTCTTTGTCTCTTTCTGTCTGTCTCTCTGTCTGTCTCTCTCTGTCTGTCTCTCTGTCTCTGTCTCTCTCTCTCTCTCTGTCTCTCTCTCTGTCTCTCTCTCTCTCTGTCTGTCTCTCTGTCTCTGTCTCTCTCTCTCTCTCTGTCTCTCTCTGTCTCTCTCTCGTGTTCCTAGGTGATGGCGTGGTTGTGTGTGCTGCCGGCTCCTGGCGTGTGGAGATGGTTTTAACAGACACAGTTCTAGAGGACTCAGGAACACGTCACTGGGCTGGAGAGGCTTCCTAACACACACACACACACACACACACACACACACACACACACACACACACACACACACACACACAGAGACACAACAGAACATTCTATCCACACACACCTCCCTCTTGAGAGTGTGTGAGCCAAACTCTCCCTGTGTGAGAGAGCGTTTGTGTCCGGTGCTCGTCCAGCTTCACCATTGCAGCCATGCCGAGCTCCACCATCCGGCGTCAGATGAAGAACATGGTCAACAACTACTCTGACGCCGAGAAGAAGGTGCGCGAGGCCACCTCCAACGACTCGTGGGGACCCTCGTCCTCGCTGATGTCGGAGATCGCAGACCTGACCTACAACGTGGTGGCCTTCTCCGAGATCATGAGCATGATCTGGAAACGCCTCAACGACCACGGCAAGAACTGGCGCCATGTGTACAAGGCCCTGACGCTGCTGGACTACCTGATGAAGACGGGATCGGAGCGCGTGGCGCTGCAGTGCAAGGAGAACATCTTCGCCATCCAGACGCTGAAGGACTTCCAGTACGTGGACCGGGATGGGAAGGACCAGGGCATCAACGTCCGGGAGAAGAGCAAGCAGCTGGTGGTGCTCCTGAAGGACGAGGACAGGCTCAAAGGGAGAGAGGTCAGGAGGGCTGCCACGGCGACACGCACACACCAACACATTATTATGGGATGGGGGGGTGGGCTATGACCACACCAGGTCCTCCCAGTGTTAATGAGACTGTGTGTTGGAAAAGAGCATGGACTGACCTGGTGTGCGTGTGTGCTCGTGTGTGTGTGTGTGTGTGTGTGTGTGTGTGCCAGGTCCCAGGCGCTGAAGACCAAGGAGCGCATGGCCCA
The DNA here is from genome assembly GCA_903064625.1 of Mallotus villosus. NCBI lineage: Eukaryota > Metazoa > Chordata > Actinopteri > Osmeriformes > Salangidae > Mallotus > Mallotus villosus. The sequence continues at coordinate 4,104 of CAEFZP010002054.1, read as the reverse complement.
GGTGTCCACCACAGGAGCGGCTGCCCAGATGGGTTTTGGAAGAGGATCATCTCAGCCCAACCTCTCCACCTCCTACTCTGAGGAGTACGGGAAGTCAGAGGGCTCACCTGCTTCTTACCCGGCGGTGCCTGTGAGTACACCACCACACACACACATCACAAACAAAACACAAAAAACACAGCAAAGAAAACACACACAAACACAAAACAAAAAAGACCAGCACAAAAAAACAAGCGAAAAACACAAAAGGAACACAGACAACAAAACAAAACACAAAAAACAAACAAAAACACACATACAAATAGACAGAAACTATACCAAACACAAACAACACACATCACACAAAACACACACCACAAACACACACACACAAGGAAAAAACACACGAAACACACACACCAACACACACCAACAAAGCACACAAACACTGGGAAACACCACACAACACACGGAAACACATCACACACACGTGACACACACAAACACAAGATCACACACACACACCAAAGGACGCACACAAACACAAACACACATCACACACACACACACCAGCACATACACTACACACACACAAGGATACACACACCGGACATCAACACACACCACTACACAGCCCAGCACACAACACATCATCACGACACAGAACGGAATAGCACATCACGACACACAAGCACACGTTGGTACACACACACACACAGCACACACACGACAGGGATCACACTACACACACACACACACACACACACACCATACACACACACACACACACACACACACACACACACACACACACATACACCACACACACACACCACACACACACACACACACACCACGACACACGTCCGCACATCACAGCCCATCCACGACACAGCGCGCAGAACGTACAGACACCCAACACACACAGTTACACGGAGCACACACACAGACCACACAGACACACGACCGCACCACACCACAGCATACCCACGACCAGACACACACACACACCATACAGACAGCAACACCAAACATCACCACGTACACCCACACCCACACACGTGACACGTACACACACACACACACTACACCCACACACACACGTAGACACCCACACACCACACCACACACACACCTACACACACACACACACGTACACACATCCACATCAGACTTCTGTTCATGCTTCTGCCCTAGTTTGTGTAACTTTGGCCTAGAACTGGAGTGTAGCCCCTCCCCCTGGCTCCGGGCTGTACAAGCCTGCAGTAGGGGCACATTCCTGAGCTTTGGAGGCATGCACAGGCTGTGACACACACACGCACACACACACACAGCCGAGGAGGATGTAGCGTTCACCCCCTCTTCCACATGAGAGAATAATCTGTTTCTGGTCTCCTGAGAACAACATGATCCTCCCTCCAACAGAGACAGGACAGATACGAGAGACAGAGAGACAGAGACACAGAGACAGAGACAGGAGAGAGAGACACAGAGACAGGACAGATACGAGAGAGAGAGACAGAGACAGAGACAGGAGAGAGAGACACAGAGACAGACAGGAGAGAGAGACACAGAGACAGAGACAGGACAGATACGAGAGAGAGACACAGAGACAGAGACACAGAGAGAGAGACAGAGACGGGTGAGAGGGAGAGAGAGACAGAGACAGGAGAGAGAGACACAGAGACAGAGACAGGACAGATACGAGAGAGAGAGACAGAGACAGAGACACAGAGAGAGAGACACAGAGACAGAGACAGGACAGATACGAGAGAGAGACACAGAGACAGAGACAGGACAGATACGAGAGAGAGACACAGAGACACAGAGACAGAGACACAGAGAGAGAGACACAGAGACACAGAGACAGAGACAGAGAGAGAGACACAGAGACAGAGACAGGACAGATACGAGAGAGAGACACAGAGACAGAGACAGGACAGATACGAGAGAGAGACACAGAGACAGAGACAGGCAGATACGAGAGAGAGACACAGAGACAGAGACACAGAGAGAGAGACAGAGACGGGTGAGAGGAGAGAGAGACAGAGACAGGAGAGAGAGACACAGAGACAGAGACAGGACAGATACGAGAGAGAGAGACAGAGACAGAGACACAGAGAGAGAGACACAGAGACAGAGACAGGACAGATACGAGAGAGAGACACAGAGACAGAGACAGGACAGATACGAGAGAGAGACACAGAGACACAGAGACAGAGACAGAGAGAGAGAGACAGAGACACAGAGACAGAGACAGGAGAGAGGGAGAGAGAGACACAGGGAAAGTGACAGGTGAGAGGGAGAGGGAGACAGAGACAGGACAGGTGAGAGGGAGAGAGAGACACAGGACAGTGACAGGTGAGAGGGAGAGAGAGACACAGGGACAGTGACAGGTGAGAGGGAGAGAGAGACAGAGACAGTGACAGGTGAGAGGGAGAGAGAGACACAGGGACAGTGACAGGTGAGAGGGAGAGAGAGACACAGGGACAGAGACAGGAGAGAGAGACACAGAGACAGAGACAGGACAGATACGAGAGAGAGACACAGAGACAGAGACACAGAGAGAGAGACACAGAGACAGAGACAGGACAGATACGAGAGAGAGACAGGACAGATACGAGAGAGAGACACAGAGACACAGAGACACAGAGAGAGAGACAGAGACAGGAGAGAGAGACCAGGGACAGAGACAGGTGAGAGGGAGAGAGAGACAGAGACAGGAGAGAGGGAGAGAGAGACAGAGACAGTGACAGGTGAGAGGGAGAGAGAGACACAGGGACAGTGACAGGTGAGAGGGGAGAGAGAGACACAGGACAGTGACAGGTGAGAGGGAGAGAGAGACAGTGACAGTGAGAGGGGAGAGGGAGAGGGAAGGAGAGAGACACAGGGACAGTGACAGGTGAGAGGGAGAGAGAGACACAGAGACAGAGACAGGTGAGAGGGAGAGAGAGACACAGGGACAGTGACAGGTGAGAGGGAGAGAGAGACACAGGGACAGTGACAGGTGAGAGGGAGACACAGAGACAGTGGACAGGTGAGAGGGAGAGAGAGACACAGGGACAGTGACAGGTGAGAGGGGAGAGAGAGACACAGAGACAGAGACAGGTGAGAGGGAGAGAGAGACAGTGACAGTGTGAGAGGGAGAGAGAGACACGGGACAGTGACAGGTGAGAGGGAGAGAGAGACAGAGACAGTGACAGGTGAGAGGGAGAGAGAGACAGGACAGGTGAGAGGGAGAGAGAGACAGAGACAGTGACAGGTGAGAGGGAGAGAGAGACAGTGACAGGTGAGAGGAGAGAGAGACACAGGGACAGTGACAGGTGAGAGGGAGAGAGAGACAGAGACAGTGACAGGTGAGAGGGAGAGAGAGACACAGAGACAGTGACAGGTGAGAGGGGAGAGAGAGACAGTGACAGGTGAGAGGGAGAGAGAGACAGTGACAGGTGAGAGGGATAGAGAGACAGAGACAGTGACAGTGAGAGGGAGAGAGAGACACAGGGACAGTGACAGGTGAGAGGGAGAGAGAGACAGAGACAGTGACAGGTGAGAGGGAGAGAGAGACACAGAGACAGTGACAGGTGAGAGGGAGAGAGAGACCAGTGACAGGTGAGAGGGAGAGAAGAGAGACACAGAGACAGTGACAGGTGAGAGGGAGAGAGAGACAGTGACAGGTGAGAGGGAGAGACACAGGGACAGTGACAGGTGAGAGGGAGAGAGAGACACAGAGACAGTGACAGGTGAGAGGGAGAGAGACAGAGACAGTGACAGGTGAGAGGGGAGAGAGAGACAGAGACAGTGACAGGTGAGAGGGAGAGAGAGACACAGGACGTGACAGGTGAGAGGGAGAGAGACACAGGGACAGTGACAGGTGAGAGGGAGAGAGAGACAGAGACAGTGACAGGTGAGAGGGAGAGAGAGACAGAGACAGTGACAGTGAGAGGGAGAGAGAGACACAGGGACAGTGACAGGTGAGAGGGAGAGAGAGACACAGGGACAGTGACAGATGAGATGACGAAACATAAAGCAGAAGGAGGGACAGGGCAGAAACACAGACTTGTGATGTCATCATGCTCTGTCATCTCCTCCCCCGTCTTGGTTTCTATGGAAACCAACACTGTCACA
>CAEFZP010002053.1:0-22088 GCA_903064625.1 Mallotus villosus | reverse complement strand
GGAGAGAGAGACATGGGGGAGAGAGACATGGGGGGAGGAGAGAGCATGGGGGAGAGAGACATGGGGGAGGAGAGAGAGACATGGGGGGAAGAGGAGACATGGGAGAGAGAGACATGGGGGAGAGAGGAGGAGAGACATGGGGGGAGAGAGACAGGGGGAGAAGAGAGACATGGGGGAGAGAGAGAGGGAGAGACATGGGGAGAGAGAGAGAACATGGGGGAGAGGAGAGACAGAGAGAGGAGAGAGAGAATGGGGGAGAGAGAGACATGGGGGGAGAGAGACATGGGGAGAGAGAGATGGGAGAGAGAGACATGGGGGAGAGAGACATGGGGAGAGAGAGAGACGTGTGGGGAGAGAGAGACATGGGGGAGAGAGAGACATGGGGGAGAGAGAGACATGGGGGAGAGAGAGGAGAGACATGGGGGAGAGACATGGGGAGAGAGACTGGGGGAGAGAGACATGGGGAGAGAGAGACATGGGGAGAGAGAGACATGGGGGAGAGAGAGACATGGGGGAGAGAGAGACATGGGGGAGAGAGACATGGGGGAGAGAGAGACATGGGGGAGAGAGACATGGGGGAGAGAGGACATGGGGAGAGAGAGACATGGGGAGAGAGAGACATGGGGGAGAGAGAGACATGGGGGAGAGAGAGACATGGGGGAGAGAGAGACATGGGGGAGAGAGACATGGGGAGAGAGAGAGACGTGGGGGAGAGAGACATGGGGGAGAGAGAGACATGTGGGAGAGAGAGACATGGGGGAGAGAGAGAGACATGGGGGAGAGAGACATGGGGAGAGAGAGAGACGTGGGGGAGAGAGACATGGGGGAGAGAGAGACATGTGGGGAGAGGAGAGACTGGGGAGAGAGAGAGACATGGGGGAGAGAGAGACATGGGGGAGAGAGAGAGATGGGGAGAGAGAGAGACGTGTGGGAGAGAGACATGGGGGAGAGAGACATGGGGGAGAGATACATGGGGGAGAGAGAGAGAGACATGGGGGAGAGAGACATGGGGGAGAGAGAGACATGGGGGAGAGAGAGACATGTGGGGGGAGAGACATGGGGAGAGAGAGAGACGTGTGGGAGAGCAGACATGGGGGAGAGAGAGACATGGGGGAGAGAGACATGGGGAGAGAGAGAGACGTGTGGGAGAGAGACATGGGGGAGAGAGAGACATGGGGGAGAGAGAGACATGGGGGAGAGAGAGAGACATGGGGGAGAGAGAGACATGGGGGAGAGAGGAATGGGGAGAGAGACATGGAGGAGAGAGAGACACATGGGGGATGTGTGTGTGTGTGTGTGTGTGTGTGTGTGTGTGAGTGTGTGTGTTAATCTGTGTCCTTGAGAAAGAGCTGTGAGTGGCTGTGTCACAGTAGATGTTATCTGCTGAGGTCAGAGAGACACAGTAGAGGTTAAACCCTCTAGCTCTCTCTCTCATCTCTCGGTCCGCGTCGCGATCGCTATCTCTAGTCGCGCTCTATCTCTACTACGACTGCAGATCGAGCGAACACTGCTATAGCTCTGCGTCGAAATCGCTCTCGCGAGAGCACGTCGAAACTCGCTCTATCTCTCTATCTCTCCTCTCTCTATCTTCCCCCGTTTGCTATCTCTCTCTCGTCTAGTCGCTCTCTACTCTCGTCATCTCAGTCTCTCTACTTCCCTCTCTCTCTCTCTCTCTCTCTCCCTCTCTCCCCCTCTCTTACTACACTCCAGTAACACATAGCACAGACCTACACTCCAGTAACACATAGCACAGACCTACACTCCAGTAACACATAGCACAGACCTACACTCCAGTCCTGCATACAGAACAGAGAGTCTAGCAGAGTGTCTCTTCGTGTCACTGATGGCTGTAATGTAACAGCTCTGCTTCCAGCTCAATACAGGAACATTATGAATATTTCCCCTAACTAGGCCAAGCTGAGAGAGAGGTGCTGAGAGGGGCGCACACAGAGAGGACGAGGGAGAAATATGGAGAGGAGAGAGAGACATTCCAGAGCATCCTAAACAATGGAGAATTGCAATGAAAACATCTCTCTTCACCTTTCCCTCCCCTCTCTCTTCTCTCTCTCTCCCCCTCTCCTCACTCTCTCTCTCCCTCTCTTCTCTCTCTCTCCGTCTCTCACTCTATCTCTCTCTCTCCCCCCCTCTCTCTCGTGATACCGCAGTGGAGTTCTCTCGCTCCCTTTGAAGTACGGTTCTGTCGCGCACACACACGTACACGGAAGTGAAAAGCACAAACACGCCGTCGTCACCCAACTGAAAGGGTCTTTCAGAGGTGAGTGTTAATGGTCTTGTTAAAGCTGTTCAGGATATTCTGCACTGCAAACATATCCAGGGAAGAGGGGATGAGGGCTACGTTTGTTGCTATGCAACCAGACTGTTCTGTTTGAGCGCATAACTATGTGCTCTGTGCTGAACCCTACAGTAGCACACACACACACACACATTCACACACACTCACATCAGATGTGTCAAAGCATTGGACATTCCATAGCCCTTCTCCATCTCTTTTTCTCTCTTTCCTTTCCGCGTCTGCAACTCTCTAAGGCTCCCTCTCTCCTTCCCTCATCTCTCCATCACTCGCTCTCTAGGAACAAACACCTGAATTACACCTGGATTACACCTGGATTACACCTGAATACACCTGGATTACACCTGGATTACACCTGAATTACACCTGGATTACACCTGAATATAGCTCCTACTGCCTGGACACAAACGCACACAGACATACACACACACATACATACATACACACAAACACACACACACACATAGACTCCTGCAGCTCCTTGTCTCTCCTGCAGGTAGACTTTAGACTTTAGACTTTCTGCAGGTAGCTCTGTCATTAGGAACTTTGTATTAGCTTCCACCCCAACAAGCTCATTTTACACTCTCTCTCTATAGTCTCTCTCGGTCTCTCTCTCTAGTCTATCTCTCTCTCTGTCTCTCTCTCGGGTCTCTCTCTCTAGTCTCTCTCTCTCTCTGTCTCTCTCTCTAGTCTCTCTCTCTCTCTCTAGTCTCTCTCTCTCTCTCTAGTCTCTCTCTCTCTTATAGTCTCTCTCTCTAGTCTCTCTCTCTAGTCTCTCTCTCTAGTCTCTTCTATCTCTCTATAGTCTCTCTCTCTCAGTCTATCTCTCTAGTCTCTCTCTCAGTATCTCTCTCTCTAGTCTCTCTCTCTCTAGTCTCTCTCTCTCTCTCTCTCTATCTCTAGTCTCTCTCTCTCTCAGTCTCTCTCTCAGTCTCTCTCTCTCTAGTCTCTCTCTCTCTCTCTAGTCTCTCTCTCTCTCTCTGTTCAGGAAAACATTCCTCTGGGGCTGGCCTCTCTGTCTCCATCCTCCACTCTCCCTCTTTCCTGTCACTCCATCACTCCCTTCATTATTGATTTGTCCACGTAGCTTCCCTCAGCTGTGCATGTGTGTGTGAGCATGTGTGTGTGTGTGTGTGTGGATCACAGACTCATATTTGTTCATCAGTCCGTGCCAGGCTTGTTGCCAGGCGTGTTGCCAGGCGTGTTGCCAGGTGTGTTGCCAGGCGTGTTGCCAGGCGTGTTGCCCTCTCGATGTCACAGCACTCTGGCTAATGGACGAGCCTAAATAATCAACTTTGATCACACAGTAATATGCTTTCCTAACAAATGACATTTTCTCCAATACGCCAGGGAGACACAAATCACTGGGGACATGTACATGACCTGCATTCTTTAACTCATTTACCCCGTTCCCCCCCGCCCACTTATCACACACACACACACACACACACACACACACGCACAGGCACACACACACGTCTCCCACATGACCCAAGTCATTTATCTATTGAGGTTTTAAAGAGATGTGATTGACTTTCAGTGCATGAGCAATGGATATAGAAGGTTCAGCAATCATGTATTCAAACCCACAACCTCTCTCTCTACTTCTCTCTCTACTTCTCTCTCTCTCTCTCTCATATTCATATTCATATTCATACCACCCCTGTGTCTCCATCACTGTGTCTCCATCACCGTTTCCTGCCAGAGGATGTCCATCAAACTCCTTCCTCTGTTCAAAAGAACAGAACAATATACATTTGATGTAATATGATGTAATATGATGTTTATTTGGTTTATTTTTTTATCCCAGACTATACCAGAATATATGTTCCCAATGGAATCCTGCTCTCCAACACAACTACACAGCCAGCAACAGGCCCAACCAGCCAACACACACAACACTGATCAACAGGCCCAACCAGCCAGAACACAACGCTGATCAACAGGCCCAGCCAGCCAGCACACAACACTGATCAACAGGCCCAACCAGGCAGCACACAACACTGATCAACAGGCCCAACCAGCCAGCACACAACACTGATCAACAGGCCCAGCCAGGCAGCACACAACACTGATCAACAGGCCCAGCCAGCCAGAACACAACACTGATCAACAGGCCCAGCCAGCCAGCACACAACACAACACTGATCAACAGGCCCCAACCAGCCAGAACACAACACTGATCAACAGGCCCAACCAGCCAGAACACAACACTGATCAACAGGCCCAGCCAGTCAGCACACAACACTGATCAACAGGCCCAGCCAGCCAGCACAACACTGATCAACAGGCCCAACCAGCCAGAACACAACACTGATCAACAGGCCCAGCCAGTCAGCACACAAACACTGATCAACAGGCCCAGCCAGCCAGCACACAACACAACACTGATCAACAGGCACAGCCAGCCAGCACACAACACAACGCTGATCAACAGGGCCAGCCAGCCAGCACACAACACTGATCAACAGGCCCAGCCAGCCAACACACAACACTGATCAACAGGCCCAGCCAGCCAGCACACAACGCTGATCAACAGGCCCAGCCAGCCAGCACACAACACTGATCAACAGGCCCAACCAGGCAGCACACAACACTGATCAACAGGCCCAGCCAGTCAGCACACAACGCTGATCAACAGGCCCAGCCAGCCAGCACACAACACAACACTGATCAACAGGCCCAACCAGCCAGCACACAACACAACGCTGATCAACAGGCCCAGCCAGCCAGCACAACACTGATCAACAGGCCCAGCCAGTCAGCACACAACACTGATCAACAGGGCCAACCAGCCAGCACACAACACAACACTGATCAACAGGGCCAATCCACAGACAACATCCATCCCTCTCTCATGGTTTACATTTAACCAGCTGAATAGGTTTAGCTTCCCTTTGTCCATGTACAGTAACATGTAAAAGCTGACTGTGCTTTCCACGTCAGCCTGGATGCATATAGACGACCTCTCACTCTCCTGTCAGCAGGAGGAACAGCTTTAAGATCTGATGTAACATCAAAGTTCTACTGCCTTGTTTCAGGTACAGGAGGGTGTGAAACACATCACCAGCGTTGGGTATCGACCCTTCTGCAGTGCACTGGATCTCTACCGTCCGCCTCTCTTACACTGTCTACCTCTCTGTGTGTGTGTGTGTACATACCTGGACTCCTCTGTGTGTGTGTGTGTGTGTGTGTGTGTGTGTACATACCTGGACTCCTCTGTGTGTGTGTGTGTGTGGTGTGTGTGTGTACATACCTGGACTCTTTTCTCTTTAATAGCTCCTCTGCATGGTGACCAGTGATATACTGTGATTCAAAGCGAAAATATTAATTCCCGGGGTGTGTGTGGTGTGTTTTTGTGAGGACGGACTAGGTACTAGAGTTACAGACTGTGTGAATTCCGATAGTGGATTTAACTTTCTAGTGTTATCATGTTAACTGTGAAACCTCTCCAATAATATGTACTTATTATTTAAGTAGGTAGCCTCTAAAGGCAGAGGAGAAAGAGAGGGAGGGAGGAAGAGAAAGAGGGAGGAAGAGAGAGGGGAGGGAGGAAGAGAGGGAGGGAGGAAGAAGAGGAGGAGAGCGGAGGAGGAGAAGAGAGGGAGGGAGGAGAGGAAAGACGAGCGAGAGAGAGAAGGGAGGAAGAGAGGAGAGGAGGGAAGAGAGAGGGAGGGAGGAAGAAGAGAGAGAGGGAGGAAAGAGGGAGGGAGGCAAGAGACGAGAGGGAGGAAAGAGAGGCGAGAGGGAGGAAGAGAGCAGCGAGTGGGAGAAAGAGAGAGAGGGAGGATGAGACGACGAGAGGAGAGAGAGTGAACAGAACATGAGAGAGAGGTAGGAAGAGAGAGAGGGAGGAAGGAAGAGGGCAGGGAGAAGAGCAGAGAGGGACTGAGAGGAGAGAAGAGGGACGGGGAGGAAGGAAGAGAGGGAGGGAGGAAGAGAGCAGGAGGGATCCGGAGTAAGAGAGAGAGGGAGGGAGGAAGAGAGAGGAGGGAGGAAGAAGAGAGGGACCGGGAGGAAAGAGGACGAGGGAGAGGGAGGAAGCAGGAGAGAGGACAGGAGAGGAGAAGAGAGATGAGAGGGACGGAGGAACGAGAGGGAGGGCAGGAAGAGAGAGACGGGAGGGAGGAAGAGAGAGAGGAGGGAGGAGGAAGAGAGGGAGGGAGGAAGAGAGGGAGGGAGGAGACGGAGGGAGGGAGGGAGGAAGACGAGGGAGAGGAAGAAGAGAGGGAGGGAGAGAAAGATGAGAAGAGGGAGGAAGAGAGGGAGGGAGGAAGAGAGAGAGGGAGGGAGGAAGAGAGAGAGGGCGCAGGGGAGAGAGAGGGAGGGAGGAAGAGAGGGAGGGAGGAAGAGAGGAGTGGAGGAAGAGAGGGAGGGAGGAAGAGAGAGAGGGAGGGAAGAGAGAGAGGAGGAGAAGAGGAGAGAGGGGAGGAAGAGAGAGAGGGAGGGAGGAAGAGAGGGAGGGAGGAAGAGAGGGAGGAGGGAGGAAGAGAGAGAGGAGGAAGAGAGAGAGGGAGGGAAGGAAGAGAGAGGGAGGGAGAGAGGAGAGGGAGGGAGGAAGAGAGGAAAGGAGGAGAAGAGAGGGAGGGAGGAAAGAGAGGGAGGGAGGAGGAAACAGAGAGAGAGGGAGGAGAGAGGGAGGGAGGAAGAGAGAGAGGAGGAAGAGAGGGAGGAGGAAGAGAGAGAGGGAGGGAGGAAGAGAGGGAGGGAGGAAGAGAGGGAGGGAGAGAGAGGGAGGAGAGGAGAGAGGGAGGAAGAGAGGGAGGGAGGAAGAGAGAGAGGGAGGAAGGAAGAGAGGGAGGGAGGAAGAGAGAGAGGGGAGGGAGGAAGAGAAGGAGGGAGGAAAAGAGAGGGAGGGGGAAGAGAGGGAGGGAGGAAGAGAGAGAGAGAGGGAGGAAGAGAGGGAGGGAGGAAAGAGAGGGAGGGAGGGGAGAGAGGGAGGGAGGAAGAGAGGGAGGGAGGAGGAAGAGAGGGAGGGAGGAAGAGAGAGAGGGAGGAAGAGAGGGAGGGAGGAAGAGAGAGGAGAGGGAGGAAGAGAGGGAGGGTGGGTGGGACGATGGAAAGGTCAGTGAGGAGCCCAGGGGTCTGGTTTTGTCGGAGACGGTTGACAGGTCAGATTCAAAGACCAGGGGAGACCTGCCAAGGAGGAAGGAAGAGACAAAGACCAGGGGAGACCAGCCAAGGAGGAAGGAAGAGACAAAGACCAGGGGAGACCAGGGGAGACCAGGGGAGACCTGCCAAGGAGGAAGGAAGAGACAAAGACCAGGGGGAGACCAGCCAGGGAGGAAGGAAGAGACAAAGACCAGGGGAGAGCAGGGGGAGACCAGCCAAGGAGGAAGGAAGAGACAAAGACCAGGGGAGAGACCAGGGGAGAGACCAGGGGAGACCTGCCAAGGAAGGAGAGAAGAGAGACAAAGACCAGGGGAGACCAGCCAGGGAGGAAGGAAGAGACAAAGACCAGGGGAGAGACCAGGGGAGACCAGCCAAGGAGGAAGGAAGAGACAAAGACCAGGGGAGGACCAGGGGAGACCTGCCAAGGAGGAAGGAAGAGACAAAGACCAGGGGGAGACCTGCCAAGGAGGAAGGAAGAGACAAAGACCAGGGGAGACCAGGGGAGACCAGCCAGGGAGGAAGGAAAGAGACAAAGACCAGGGGAGAGACCAGGGGAGACCAGCCCAAGGAGGAAGGAAGAGACAAAGACCAGGGGAGACCAGGGGAGACCTGCCAAGGAGGAAGGAGAGAGACAAAGACCAGGGGAGACCTGCCAAGGAGGAAGGAAGAGACAAAGACCAGGGGAGACCAGGGGAGACCTGCCAGGGAGGAAGGAAGAGACAAAGACCAGGGCGACCAGGGGAGACCTGCCAGGGAGGAAGGAAGAGACAAAGACCAGGGGAGACCAGGGGAGACCTGCCAGGGAGGAAGGAAGAAGAGAGACAAAGGGGAGGAGGTTACAGCTACTATTCAATATTTTCATAACGCACTAAATAGAGTAGAGATATCTTCCATCTTCAGTCGGATTAGAAATGTAATATCAGACTGTCTTTTTCGCATCCATTTCTTAGCTCATGACCACCCCCTACTGGAAAAAACAATTATCCAAAGTTTAATGCCCGTGAATAGTTTGGTCCTTACAACGACTCGTAGGTTCTGCGTCCTGGCAACGGGCAAGAGCATTAGAGACGCTAGCTAGCAAGCTAGCGCAATAATTAGCCTGTTAGCTCTATATCAGGAGAACAGTAAGTCGAAATTGGATTAAACTACTTCTTCGATCGCAATACCTTTTGGTGTGTGAAGGATATACTGTGACGCGGAGATGGCTATAAATAACCCATCGGTTGTTTCTACTTATGATCAACGGACAAATTGAAGGAGCGAATGTGAGTGGCGCTGCGAGTCAGTGTTTGTCTTGTAGATGTACAGTACCAGTAGCTATAGCAGCATAGACATGGTACTGTACTATCCAACTGAACTGTCTTGGTTAGCCAGTTAGCTAAGACATTACAACATTTAAACACAATGTAGCCAAATAACTTGAGTTGACTTGATCACCAGTTAGCTAGACAGGGTAACGTCATCTTGTCTGTGGTTTGTCTATAAGTTTCCAGAGTATGACGACTTGTATTGCAAATACTGCTTCGTCTACGGACACGACTGGGCCCCCACGTCGGTGAGTACCTGCAGCAGACCACGAAGACTGTGTCAATATCATCCTATGCGGAGACGGGATCAGCGTTCTCTCTCCCTCGCCAACCTCTCCACTCCTCTCTCTCTGCAGGGCTTAGAAGAGGGCATTTCTCAGATCACATCGAAAGGGAGAGAATCTCCTCATAGGCTGGTGTGGAACTTCCCTCTGGAGATTACCTTCAAGAGCACCAACCCCTTTGGCTGTGAGGAACACACACACAGTGCTCACTCTCCTTCTGTCATGTTTCTCAGAGCGCATGTTGATGGTGTGTGTGTGTTCTTGTGCTTAGGGCCTCATGTGATGGTGTGTGTGTGTGCTTGTGCTTCAGGGCCTCATGTTGATGGTGTGTGTGTGTGCTTGTGCTTCAGGGCCTCATGTTGATGGTGTGTGTGTGTGCTTGTGCTTCAGGGCCTCATGTTGATGGTGTGTGTGTGTGCTTGTGCTTCAGGGCCTCATGTTGATGGTGTGTTTGTGTTCTTGTGCTTCAGGGCCTCAGGTGGTGGTGAGCGTATACGGACCTGATGTGTTTGGTAACGACGTGGTGAGAGGTTACGGGGCCATGCACATCCCGTTCACCCCAGGACAGTCAGTATCTCCTCCTCCCCCTCTGTCCTGTCCTGCTCAGCCTCTAACTCACCTCTCCCATCTCTCTCAGACACACCAGAACCTCAGCCTCTAACTCACCTCTCCCATCTCTCTCAGACACACCAGAACCATCCCCATGTTTGTTCCTGAGTCTACATCCAGGCTACAGAAATTCACTAGGTAAGCTAGCTGACAGTTCCTGGTGTCTGACTGTGTCCGTCTGACTGTGTTCCTGCTGTGTTCCTGTGTCTGACTGTGTTCCTGTGTCTGACTGTGTTCCTGTGTCTGACTGTGTTCCTGTGTCTGACTGTGTTCCTGTGTCTGACTGTGTTCCTGGTGTCTGTCTGTGTTCCTGTGTCTGACTGTGTTCCTGCTGTGTTCCTGTGTCTGACTGTGTTCCTGTGTCTGACTGTGTTCCTGGTGTCTGACTGTGTTCTGTGTCTGACTGTGTTCCTGTGTCTGACTGTTCCTGTGTCTGACTGTGTTCCTGTGTCTGACTGTGCTCCTGGTGTCTGACTGTGTTCCTGTGTCTGACTGTGTTCCTGTGTCTGACTGTGTTCCTGTGTCTGACTGTGTTCCTGTGTCTGACTGTGCTCCTGGTGTCTGACTGTGTTCCTGTGTCTGACTGTGTTCCTGTGTCTGACTGTGTTCCTGTGTCTGACTGTTCCTGTGTCTGACTGTGTTTCTGTGTCTGACTGTCTTCCTGTGTCTGACTGTGTTCCTGTGTCTGACTGTGTTCCTGTTTCTGACTGTGTTCTGTGTCTGACTGTGTTCCTGTGTCTGACTGTGTTCCTGTGTCTGACTGTGTTCCTGTGTCTGACTGTGTTCCTGTGTCTGACTGTGTTCCTGTGTCTGACTGTGTTCCTGTGTCTGACTGTGTTCCTGTTGTGTTCCTGTTTCTGACTGTGTTCCTGTGTCTGCCTGTGTTCCTGTGTCTGACTGTGTTCCTGTGTCTGACTGTGTTCCTGGTGTCTGACTGTGTTCCTGGTGTCTGTCTGTGGTCCTGTGTCTGACTGTGTTCCTGTGTCTGACTGTGTTCCCCAGCTGGCTGCTGGGAAGACGTCCAGAGTACACAGATCCTAAGGTGGTGGCGCAGGGGGAGGGGCGAGAAGGTGTGTAGGATGTGTGCGCTTGTTTGTGTGAGGCATTATCTGTGTGTGTCAGTGTAAACATGTTGTACTGAGGGGTGTAACTGATCTCTCTCTCTCTCTCGCTCAGTGACGAGGGGTCCCGCTCACAAGGGTTCGTCACGCTGTCGTTCAACATCATCACCAAAGACATGAAGAGGCTGGGCTACGACACGACCCCCTCAGAAGGCCTGCACACACACACAGCTTCTGCCACGCGGGCTGCAGGAGAACAGCTGTACAGCCTGTAGAGACACAACACTGTGAAGGATCAGGACGGGGACTGGAGGAGTCCTTCACACAACCATGGACACACTCCAACAGTGACTCACTAACACTTCAATAAGGGGACTATGGATACGTGTCGAGAAGCAGTCAGAGCTTTGATTATGTATGTATGTATGTATGTATGTATGTATGTATGTATGTATGTATGTATGTATGTATGTGTGTGTGTGTATGTATGTATGTATGTATGCGTATGTGTGTGTGTGTGTGTGTGTGTGTGTATGTATGTATGCGTATGTGTGTGTGTGTGTATGTATGAGTGTATGTAGATGCAGGTGGATCACGCTGATCCTGAGAACTGTAGCTGACTCTCCATGGTGTGTTTGCTACAGGGGAGTTTTGTATTTTTGTATATTTCTAATACATTCGTACTGTAATTGATGACGGCTTTGCTGTGATGTCCTTGGTGGGGGGTCCTGGAGACCACTGTGCACCTGGAGAACACTGTGCACCACAAATGCTCACACTTGAGGTTCACAGCTGAAGTCAGACTTTTTATTTTGATGTTTTGCAGCTAGTTTGTTGTGTCACTTGCTGCAGTTTTAGAGGGTGTTAAAATACCACACTGTGACTCCTACAAAACCCAGAATAAGGTACAGAACATTATGTTACAATAGTACAAATGATAAATTATATTATACAGTTATAATGCCAAAGAGTTGAGCACATATCCATACAAAAGCAGCCTGCTCCTGGGTTATGGTAATATACAGACAGACTGGACCATGACAGCTCATACACACGTGTTTATGCTCAAGTCCACAATGTTAGTCCTCCATGATAAAACCCTAACAGTGCAGTGTGAGGAGCTACGTAGCACACACTGAGATATAGGTCAGAAGACTCTTCGGCAAAACTAAACATTTGCACAACCACAAGCGTTAAGTCATTTCTTTTTTTCTTAAATCAAATTACTTGTAATGTTTGCATATTTAAATGTTGCTTAACGGTGTGTGGTCAGTGAGGGGCGTCCCCCAGGCCTGAGCCTGAGAGAAGAGGGGGTTTCTGGTGGAGTCTGGCTGCTGGGGCCGCAGCACCACAGCTGACCAGGAGAGGGCGCGTAGCTCACCCAGAGAGAGCCAGGGGAACCTTCACACAGTGATTTCTGAACAAGGAAGTAAAATAAGAAAACAACAGGATCCTATGGCAGGGATTGGTGGACAGTTTCTACATGTTAGGGTAATATGAATAACAATGTTTACAAAGAATAAAATAACTAATTAGAAATCACAGACTTCCTGTGACTTTGGTAACAACTGGAGAGAAAGAGGTTTGTGCTTATAGAGTAGTACTATATAACCACAGAGGAAGAGGCTTGTGCTTATAGAGTAGTACTATATAACCACAGAGGAAGAGAGACATACACAGTGTGATGGAGAGAGAGCGTTTGAGTGATACATGGCTTAGCTAGTATACAGCCCTGAAACAGGAACTCCACTATGGACTCTACATCTAGGAGGAAAATAAACAGAACTAATAAACAAGAAGTCAAGACAAGAAGACATGCCAGCTCTGCTGTACTGTTGCTTAGAGTCACTTCATCCAACCACCGTCCCCTGTGTGTGTCCCTGTGTGTGTGTGTACCCTGTGTGTGTGGTCCCGTGTGTGTGTCCTGTGTGTGTGTGTCTGTGTGTGTGTGTGTGTCCCTGTGTGTGTGTGTGTGTGTGTGTGTGGTGTGTGTGTGTGTCTGTGTGTGTGGTGTCTGTGTGTGTCCCTGTGTGTGTCTGTGTGTGTGTCTGTGTGCACACCTGTCTTTAGGATCAGGGTGTGTGTGTGTGTTTGATGGCTAATGAACTTGCAGGCAGGTTAGCCAACGTGAATCCACTTTGGGGCCCAGATCTGTCCCACGATGCAGTGGGCTGATCAGACCTGGTAAACACACTCAACATCTCACAACCAGCCACGGCATGGCAGTGGAAACACGCACACTGCCTGACTGTTCCTCCACCAACACCCTGGAAATACTGCTCTATGGAGACAAAGAAAGGTGGGGCAGAGAGAGAGAGGAAGAGAGAGGAAGAGAGAGCAGGAGGGAGAGAGAGAGAGGCCTACAGTACCAGTAGATATCAGCTCAAGGTCTCCTCTACTGGGCTAGCTCTGGCAGGTTTGTTAAAGAACACTTGAAGGCTACAAACAGCTACACACACACACACACACGGACAGAGAGCCAGACACCGACAAACATCAAGAGAAATATGAGCAGATATTAGCAGGAACATGTGTAACACCACAGGGTCTGGAGTGAGGGACTGAGTGTTGCATCACTAAGCTGGGTTCAGATAAACGCCCCAGTGTTCAATACTGATCAGGGGTGAGGGAGGGGCAGTTCACTGATCGGGGTGAGGGAGGGGCAGTTCACTGATCAGAGGGGTGAGGGAGGGGCAGTTCACTGATCATAGGGGTGAGGGAGGGGCAGTTCACTGATCATAGGGGTGAGGGAGGGGCAGTTCACTGATCGGGGGTGATCGGGGAGGGGCAGTTCACTGATCAGAGGGGTGAGGGAGGGGCAGTTCACTGATCAGGGGTGAGGGAGGGGCAGTTCACTGATCGGAGGTGATCGGGGAGGGGCAGTTCACTGATCAGAGGTGAGGGAGGGGCAGTTCACTGATCATAGGGGTGAGGGAGGGGCAGTTCACTGATCGGGGTGAGGGAGGGGCAGTTCACTGATCGGAGGTGATCGGGGAGGGGTAGTTCACTGATCGGAGGTGATCGGGGAGAGCAGTTCACTGATCAGAGGTGACATGCACCCCAGTCCTCCCCAACACACCCAGAGTGCAGGCCCTGCACCCCAGTCCTCCCCAACACACCCAGAGTGCAGGCCCTGCACCCCAGTCCTCCCCAACACACCCAGAGTGCAGGCCCTGCACCCCAGTCCTCCCCAACACACCCAGAGTGCAGGCCCTGCACCCCAGTCCTCCCCAACACACCCAGAGTGCAGGCCCTGCACCCCAGTCCTCCCCAACACACCCAGAGTGCAGGCCCTGCACCCCAGTCCTCCCCAACACACCCAGAGTGCAGGCCCTGCACCCCAGTCCTCCCCAACACACCCAGAGAGCAGGCCCTGTACCCCAGTCCTCCCCAACACACCCAGAGTGCAGGCCCTGCACCCCAGTCCTCCCCAACACACCCAGAGAGCAGGCCCTGCACCCCAGTCCTCCCCAACACACCCAGAGTGCAGGCCCTGCACCCCAGTCCTCCCCAACACACCCAGAGTGCAGGCCCTGCACCCCAGTCCTCCCCAACACACCCAGAGTGCAGGCCCTGCACCCCAGTCCTCCCAACACACCCAGAGTGCAGGCCCTGCACCCCAGTCCTCCCCAACACACCCAGAGTGCAGGCCCTGCACCCCAGTCCTCCCCAACACACCCAGAGTGCAGGCCCTGCACCCCAGTCCTCCCCAACACACCCAGAGTGCAGGCCCTGCACCCCAGTCCTCCCCAACACACCCAGAGTGCAGGCCCTGCACCCCAGTCCTCCCCAACACACCCAGAGTGCAGGCCCTGCACCCCAGTCCTCCCCAACACACCCAGAGTGCAGGCCCTGCACCCCAGTCCTCCCCAACACACCCAGAGTGCAGGCCCTGCACCCCAGTCCTCCCCAACACACCCAGAGTGCAGGCCCTGCACCCCAGTCCTCCCCAACACACCCAGAGTGCAGGCCCTGCACCCCAGTCCTCCCCAACACACCCAGAGTGCAGGCCCTGCACCCCAGTCCTCCCCAACACACCCAGAGTGCAGGCCCTGCACCCCAGTCCTCCCCAACACACCCAGAGTGCAGGCCCTGCACCCCAGTCCTCCCCAACACACCCAGAGTGCAGGTCTTCCTCACAGTGATGTCAAGTTTACAGTTCTTGATGTTGTTGACCTCTGTCAAAGTTCATGTGTAGGGTCGGAGCGTGTCAGACCCAGGCAGTGACCTCAGAGAGTCTGGAGCAGGACCGGGGGTCACGGCCTCTCTCTCTCTCCTGCTAAGGACCAGCGGTGAGCCAACAGTCACAGAAAGAAACGCATGTGCAAAATCCCTGCTTAATAACACACACAGTCAGCTCTAACACACACACACACACACACACCTAACTGTTACCTCCTCCACATAGTCCTACACACACACAGTCTAAACTGAAGCCCACTGGAATACACACAGTGCATAAGCACGGACACACACTGGCATACATACATACACACACACACAGCTGGTTGGGGTTATAAAAGGTTAGCTTAGAGTAAATACATAACCTGCTCCCAGACAGTCTAGCATTAGAGGGAGCTCTGCTCTCATGCTCCCTGGGGGTGAGGGGGGGCCTGGGTGGAGGAGAGAGAGAGAGAGACAGAGAGACAGAGAGAGAGGGAAAGAGAGAGGAGAGGAGGTGGAGGAGAGACAGTTCTCTCTCTGCTCATATAAAAAGTGTAAACACCACTGCTAGTCCATCAAGTCTCTGTAGAGTGACACTGTATGAGGGCGCAGGTGACTGGGCAGCTCGTAGGGCAGACAGGAGGGGAGGGGGGGTGTAGGGGGCTCGTGTCACCCTCCCCCACCTCACAGCAGGAAGGGGTTGGCCCTCCCCCACCTCACAGCAGGAAGGGGTTGGCCCTCCCCACCTCACAGCAGGAAGGGGTTGGCCCTCCCCACCTCACAGCAGGAAGGGGTTGGCCCTCCCCCACCTCACAGCAGGAAGGGGTTGGCCCTCCCCACCTCACAGCAGGAAGGGGTTGGCCCTCCCCACCTCACAGCAGGAAGGGGTTGGTGGTTCCGGGTGGCTGTGCTCCCATGCTGCTGCTCAGGATGGGCTGGGGCATGGACATGGAGGCAGGGAGGACCCCCGGCAGACCTGGCATCATGCGGCCCCCCACAGGCACCATGCCGACGGGCTGGGGGGGCAGGGAGGACAGGGCCAGGGGCTCCCCCATGCTGCCAAAAGCCCAGGGGCATGGGGCTGACGCGCAGCTGGTTGAGAGTGGGAGGGACTGGCTGGCTGAGCTGGAATGGATTGGCCTGGGCGGCCGGCGCGGGGGCGGAGCTGTGGAGAGGAGGCGGGGTTAGACAGAATGGAGGGTCACGTCGTCTGCTGTGTCTGCTAGTCTGGCTGAGAGTTCCAGCTGTGCCTACTAGTCTGGCTGAGAGTTCCTGCTGTGCCTGCTGTGCCTGCTAGTCTGGCTGAGAGTTCCTGCTGTGCCTGCTAGTCTGGCTGGGAGTTCCTGCTGTGCCTGTTAGTCTGGCTGAGAGTTCCTGCTGTGCCTGCTAGTCTGGATGTGAGTTCCAGCTGTGCCTGCTAGTCTGGCTGAGAGTTCCTGCTGTGTCTGCTAGTCTGGCTGTGAGTTCCAGCTGTGCCTGCTAGTCTGGATGTGAGTTCCAGCTGTGCCTGCTAGTCTGGCTGTGAGTTCCAGCTGTGCCTGCTAGTCTGGATGTGAGTTCCAGCTGTGCCTGCTAGTCTGGCTGAGAGTTCCTGCTGTGTCTGCTAGTCTGGATGTGAGTTCCAGCTGTGCCTGCTAGTCTGGCTGAGAGTTCCTGCTGTGTCTGCTAGTCTGGCTGTGAGTTCCAGCTGTGCCTGCTAGTCTGGCTGAGAGTTCCTGCTGTGCCTGCTGTGTCTGCTAGTCTGGCTGAGAGTTCCAGCTGTGCCTGCTAGTCTGGCTGGGAGTTCCTGCTGTGTCTGCTAGTCTGGCTGGGAGTTCCTGCTGTGCCTGCTAGTCTGGATGGGAGTTCCTGCTGTGCCTGCTAGTCTGGATGTGAGTTCCTGCTGTGCCTGCTAGTCTGGCTGTGAGTTCCAGCTGTAACTGCTGTGCCTGCTAGTCTGGATGTGAGTTCCTGCTGTGCCTGCTAGTCTGGATGTGAGTTCCTGCTGTGCCTGCTAGTCTGGATGGGAGTTCCTGCTGTGCTGCTAGTCTGGATGTGAGTTCCTGCTGTGCCTGCTAGTCTGGATGGGAGTTCCTGCTGTGTCTGCTAGTCTGGATGTGAGTTCCTGCTGTGTCTGCTAGTCTGGATGTGAGTTCCTGCTGTGCCTGCTAGTCTGGATGTGAGTTCCTGCTGTGCCTGCTAGTCTGGATGGGAGTTCCTGCTGTGTCTGCTAGTCTGGATGTGAGTTCCTGCTGTGTCTGCTAGTCTGGCTGGGAGTTCCTGCTGTGCCTGCTAGTCTGGCTGAGAGTTCCTGCTGTGCCTGCTAGTCTGGATGTGAGTTCCTGCTGTGTCTGCTAGTCTGGCTGGGAGTTCCTGCTGTGCCTGCTAGTCTGACTGAGAGTTCCTGCTGTGCCTGCTAGTCTGGCTGAGAGTTCCTGCTGTGCCTGCTAGTCTGGCTGAGAGTTCCTGCTGTGCCTGCTAGTCTGGAGGTGAGTTCCTGCTGTGTCTGCTAGTCTGGCTGGGAGTTCCTGCTGTGCCTGCTAGTCTGGCTGAGAGTTCCTGCTGTGCCTGCTAGTCTGGCTCAAGCTTCCAGTGTCATGTCCACCAGACCCAGACAGCAGCAAGGCTAAACACACACTGTTCATCAGACACACACTGATAGAGGTTAAGGGCATGCAGTGCCAAGTGTGATAGAAGGAGCCAGGCTGTGAGATGTGTGAGGTGTGTGTGTGTGTGTGCGTGCGTGTGTGTGCGTGCGTGTGTGTGAGGTGTGTGTGTGCGTGTGTGTGTGCGTGTGTGTGAGGTGTGTGTGTGCGTGTGTGTGTGCGTGTGTGTGCGTGTGTGTGAGGGTGTGTGTGTGCGTGTGTGTGAGGTGTGTGTGTGTGTGAGGTGTGGTGTGTGTGTGTGAGGTGTGTGTGTGTGTGCGTGTGAGGTGTGTGGTGTGTGTGTGTACCTGGCTGTGAGGTGTGTGTGTGTGTGTGAGGTGTGCGTGTGTGTGTGTGTGTGTGTGTGTGTGTGTGGTAAGGTGTGTGTGTGTGTGTGTGTGTGTAAGGTGTGTGTGTGTGTTGTGTGTGTAAGGTGTGTGTGTGTGTGTGTGTACCTGCGGAGGCTAGGAAGGGGTTGATGATGGGGGCTGGCTGGGGGAGCTTGCCGATCAGGGAGTCCAGGTTGACCAGGGCGGCGTTAGGCCCCAGGAAGGACTCGGGGGTCTTGCGTGTGCTGCTGGGCAGGGGGTCAAACAGGTCCATACTGAGGCCCCCTCCACCTCCTCCGCTCTGGGAGGGCAGGGATGACACACCTCCTCCGTCACCTGGACCAACACACACACACGGTCAGAACACTACCTCACACAGATGGAAAGGGCAGGTGAAGGGGGCAGGTGGAGCAGGGTGAGTGACAGTGAGGACAGGTGAGTGACAGTGAGGACAGGTGAGTGACAGTGAGGACAGGTGAGTGACAGTGAGTGACAGTGAGGACAGGTGAGTGACAGTGAGGACAGGTGAGTGACAGTGAGGACAGAGGATCTGTAGACGTACCGTTAGACACCCCGAACAGGTCGAAGCCACCTGTGAACATCACACACACACACCTGTGGGTTAGAGCCTACTCATATTCATGAGAGGATATTGTGAGTGTTATGATGTGCGTTTATGATGTGTGTGTGTACCTGTCCCTGTATTGGATCTCCAGGGGTCATGGCCGGATGCAGAGCTGCTTCCCCAGGGATCGCTGCTCTTCATGGGGGGAGCAGAGGAGGACGAGGGGGGTCCCCAGGGGTCCACTGGTGCTGCAGGCTTGGGAGCTGCACCTGTGACGAGGGGGAGCAGTCCACAGTCACACACTTACACTCAGCTAACACACTGTACAAGACACACTGTACAAGACACACTGTACAAGACACACTGTACAAGACACACTGTTCAAGACCCCACTGTACAAGACACACTGTACAAGACACACTGTACAAGACACACTGTACAAGACACACTGTACAAGACACACTGTACAAGACACTGCATGTTTCTCTCCTTCAGACATCCTCTAGATATTCGTTTCCCCCTTCCCCACCCCTCCCTCCGCTCCCTCCTTCCACACCCCTCCCTCCCTCCACACCCCACCCCTCCCTACAACCCCCCCACCCCTCCCTCCCTCCCTCTACACAACCACCCCCCTCCCCTCCCCTCCCCTCCCTCCGCCCCCCACCCCTCCCTCCCTCCACACCCCCACCCCTCCCCCCCGCCCCCCACCCCTCCCCTCCCCTCCCTCCCTCCCTCCACACCCCCACCCCTCCCTCCACCCTCTCCCTCCTCCCTCCCCCCCCCCTCCTCCTCAGTGTAGTTATGTGACGGAGCAGGTACAGCAGCATTCCTCCTAAAGAGGCCCAGTGCTGAGAGCTGCAGAGACACGAACACAGCAAGTCACGCACCCCAGCTCCTGCACTCTACCACACACTGTGTGTGTGTGTGTGTGTTGTGTGTGTGTGTGTGGTGTGTGTGTGTGGTGTGACTTTGTGTGTGTGCGTGGTGTGTGTGTGTGGTGTGACTGTGTGTGTGTGTGTGTGGTGTGTGTGTGTGTGTGCGTGGTGTGTGTGTGGTGTGACTGTGTGTGTGTGTGTGTGCGTACCGTAGGACTGCCAGGGGTCTGGAGCAGCTGCCCCCGCTCCGGCCCCCCAGGGCTCTGGCCTGGACTCTCCCTCTGGAACATCCATCAGGTCCATGAGAGAGGACTGAGGCTGGACACCCAGCAGGGGGCGAGAGAGAGGGGGGGGGGCAGGGGGCGAGAGAGAGCAGGGGGCGAGAGAGAGAGAGCAGGGAACAGATGGAGAGAGGAATGCAGAGAGGGAACATTAGTATCCAGCCAGACAGGTCTGTGACAATGTTACACAAGTTTCCTGAACTGTACTTTCAGCTGGAACCTGAACCTAACCTGAGCCACTTCACCAACCACATCATGATCACAATCAGGCGTGCAGGAGGGGGTGAGGACTGAGCAGGCATGGTCTAGGGGGGCCTGGGGGTCTAGCCTGGGGGTCTAGCCTGGGGGTGTAGCCTCCAGCTAGCTCTCCCTGTTGACAGTGTGAGCAGCAGCATCCTGGTGCATCCTGGGACACACTGGGTACCTCAGCAGCATCCTGGTGCATCCTGGGACACACTGGGTACCTCAGCAGCATCCTGGTGCATCCTGGGACACACTGGTTACCTCAGCAGCATCCTGTTGCATCCTGGGACACACTGGGTACCTCAGCAGCATCCTGGTGCATCCTGGGACACACTGGGTACCTCAGCAGCATCCTGTTGCATCCTGGGACACACTGGGTACCTCAGCAGCATCCTGGTGCATCCTGGGACACACTGGGTACCTCAGCAGCATCCTGGTGCTTGCTACAGCACATGTTCATTACCTCCTTCATCACACCACTACTTGTTTTCATTTATTCCCATGACGTCATAGGAGGACATAATTAGAACAGAACAATTTGTGCACAAACAATTTGTGCCAAGAACAGCAGAGTGGGGGATCGTGAAAGCTGTGGTTGCTTCTCTATCTGGGCCGGGCCTGGGGGCGGGGCCTGGGGGCGGGGCCTGGGGGAGGGGCCTGGGGGCGGGGCCTGGGGGAGGGGCCTGGGGGAGGGGGCCTGGGGGAGGGGCCTGGGCCTAATGATGGGAAACTGGCCTGACTGACAGGTGGGAAGCAGAGGGAAAATATCAGTCCTATTATGACTGAGTCAGTTTCCTCTGTGTGTGTGTGTGTGTGTGTGTGTGTACCTCCTTCTTCTTCTTGGCCTGTTTGGCAGAGCCAGGTTTGGCAGAGCCAGGTTTGGCAGAGCCAGGTTTGGCAGAGCCAGGTTCAGGGAAGGTCCCTTCTTGCTCTCCTCCAGAGCCATCTGTAGTCTCAGATCATCCCCCCGACGAACACGGTCCTCCTGGAGAGAGAGAGGAGAGAGGGGGAGGGGGGGGAGGAGAGAGAGAGGGAGAGAGAGAGGGAGAGAAGAGAGGTTTGTTTGCTTATAGCTTGTAGCCGTGGTTATTGCCGAGATAAGTGATTATTTTACTTTTTTACTTTCTCTCTTTTGTGATTCTCTCATTTTTCTTTTTTTTCTTTCTCCTCTCTTTCTTTCTTTCCTTTTTTATTTCTCTCTCTCCCTTTTTTATTTCTTTTCAATCTTTTTCTTTTTCCCTTTCTCTCTCTCTTTTTCTTTACTTTCTTTCTTTCTTTCTTTCTTTCTCTCTTTTTTTTCTTCTACTCCCTTTTTCCTTTTTCTTTCTTCCTTTCTCGCTCGTGCGTTGTCTGTCTGGGGTCTGTCATCTCTCCTTTCTTCTTTTGTTTTCCACCATCCTTTCACTACATCCTGATGGACCGGTGTGTTGGTGTGTCTTGTGTGTGTGGTGTGTTTGGTGTGTGTGTTGGTGTGTGTGTGTGTGTACCCTGTTCTGCTCAGCCATCTCTTCCTCCATTGCCCGGGCCCGTTCCTCTTTCTCTCCTCCTCCACCCTCTTTCTGTTTTTCTTCCTTCTCCCGCTCCATCTTACTACTGCTTTCCGCTTGCCTCTTCTCGTCCTTTTTCTTTCACCCCCGCCCCCACCCCCCCACCATCCCCCTCCCCCTCACCACACCCCCATCTCCCTCCCACCTCCCCCCACACCGCACCACACACACACACACATCACATCACACACACTACATCACATAACCATCACAACACAACCGACACACACACAAACCTCAATCACACAAACATCACATCACACACATCACCACACCACACATCACACACACCCCCATCACACATCACACATCACACATCACACATCACACATCACACATACACACATCACACCAACCATCTCTCTCTCTCATGCACATCTCTCTCATTTGTTATTTTGGTGTCCATTCCACAAAGGCGTATTGCGCTGAAAAAAAAGGGGTTTGTAAGCACATGTACTGACTGACACAAAAGGAAGACCCATCACCATGGAGTGGTGTGGTGTGTGGTGTTGGTGTGGTGGTGTGTGGTGTGTGTGTGGGTGGTGTGTGGTGTGTTGTGTGGTGTCGTGGTTGTGTGTGTGTTATGTTGGGGTGTGGTGTGTGGTGTGTGTGTGTTGTGTGTGTGGGTGTGTGTGTGTGTGTGTTGTGTGTGTGTCGTGTGTGTGGTGTGTGTGTGTGGGTGTGTGTGTGTGTGTTTGTGTGTGTGTGTGTTTGTGTGTGTGATGTGTGTGTGTGTGTGTGTGTGTGGTGTGTTTTCGCATTCCATCCTGTCCCCC
>CAEFZP010002052.1:0-29811 GCA_903064625.1 Mallotus villosus | reverse complement strand
CCCTACATTTGAGTGGTTAAAGATTACTGGCGCCAATGGGTTGAATATACCTTATGTGGGATATGTGGAGCTTGATGTTGAAGCTATGGGTCTGACTATCCCTGAGCGTGGGTTTCTCATCACTAAAGATGCATTTCACTCTGCCTCTGTGCCAGGTCTTATAGGCATGAACATTGTCAAAAAATGCAAGGAGTTGGTGTGTACAGAGTTTGACAATACAGTGGAAGGGACATTTGACTCGAGCTGGAGGGAAGCCTTCCAGAAAATTCAGACAGCGGATGTAAAAGATAAGGTCTCTTTTGCTAGGGTCTCTGGTAAGGATGTGATCCGTGTGCCGGCATCATCGGCTGTTACAGTTATGGCTAAGGGGCTCAGGGTTGAAAATGGGAAAAGCCCCTTACTGGTGTTGGAGCCTGTGAACACACCATTACCTGAAGGGCTAATTGTTCTACCTACCTTGGTCATCTCAGAGAGCCATACCTTTCCAGTTCAAGTGATGAACATATCTAGTGAGGATGTCTGGTTGAAGCCGAAGGTGAGGCTTGGAGTTCTGACTCATGTAGACAGTGTTTCAGCTGAAGAGGGGTGTGAAGTGAAGTTTCAGAGGATCACGTCTGATACCGAGGAAGTCAGTATTGATCAGCAGGCAGGAGAGTCCTCTGATTCAAAATCTGTCATTGACCAGCTGCAGATTGGTGGTTGCCCAGAACAGCAAGCAAAGTTGAAGGCTCTGTTGGAGAAATATATCGGGGTATTCGCAGTGGAAGATGAGGATTTAGGACATGCCGATAAGGTGAAACACGAGATACATCTTACCGATGACACACCTGTGACGCAACCGTACAGGCGTATTCCCCCTACACAGTACAGTGAGGTAAGGGAGCATATCAGCCAGTTACTGAAAAAGGGAGTCGTTCAGGAGAGCTCTAGTGCATATGCATCCCCTATAGTGCTTGTAAGAAAAACTGATGGCAGTCTGAGGTTATGCGTGGATTACCGAAAACTAAATTCGAAGACAAGACGGGATGCCTTCCCATTACCAAGAATAGATGAGAGTTTTGATGCTTTGACTGGTGCTAAGTTTTTCTCCACCATAGACTTAGCCAGTGGATATCATCAAGTGGCCATGCATGAGAGAGATAGGCATAAGACAGCATTTACCACACCGTTTGGTTTGTTTGAGTACATTAGGATGCCGTTTGGTGTCTGTAATGGGCCAGCCACATTTCAGAGACTTATGCAGGCTACTATGAGTGACCTCGTTTTCCAAATACTCCTGGTGTATTTGGACGACATTTTGGTTTACTCTGAGACCTTTGAACAGCACCTGGACAGGTTGGAAGCTGTATTTAGGAGACTAGCTAAGACTGGCCTCAAAGTAAAACTGCAGAAGTGTGCTTTCCTGCAGAAAACTGTGAAGTTTCTTGGTCACGAGGTGTCGGCGGAGGGTGTGGGGACAGACCCTAGTAAAATCTCTGCTGTTGAGAAGTGGGAGGTCCCATCCAGTGTCAAGGAGCTTAGGTCCTTTTTGGGATTCGGTGGCTACTACCGGAGGTTTATTCAGGGTTTCTCACAGCTTGCTGGGCCACTGCACAACCTGGTCAACCTTTGTTTGCATGAAGGGAAAGTAGATAAGGGGAATCGTATGTTTAAGTCCATGTGGACTCCTGAGTGCAGTCAGGCCTTTGAACAGTTAAAGGGGAAGCTTACTTCTGCCCCCATACTGGGTTTTGCTGATTTTACTTTCCCCTTTGTTGTTGAGACAGATGCTAGCCAGCATGGATTAGGTGCAGTGTTCTATCAGCAGCAAGGTAACACCAAACGAGTGATAGCGTACGCAAGCCGCAGGCTACGCCATGCTGAGAAGAATGACCGTAATTACAGTAGCATGAAACTGGAGTTGCTTGCTTTAAAATGGGCGCTCACTGAAAAGTTCAGGGGTTATTTGCTTGGATCTAAGTTTGTGGTCATTACAGATAATAATCCCCTCTGCTACCTTCAGACAGCTAAGCTGGGCGCCATAGAACAGAGGTGGGTGTCGCAGCTGTCAGTGTTTGATTTTGAGGTAAAGTACCGACCGGGGTGTAGTAATGCTGCTGCAGATGCACTCTCTCGGCAGGAGTTTGCAGGGGAGCCTGAAGGCGCTTCAGACTCGGATTTTGATGATTGTGTTGCTATCTGTAATGTGGTATGGAGAGGGACAGCTTTAGAGCCGGGCCTTGCCTCTAAGGGTCTTGAGTGTTACAGGGTAAGACAGATCCGTGCTCTAGAAGCAGGTTCTGCTGAGCAGAGTGACAGACAGGGAAACACCTATACACTCCCAGGTTATACCCGAGAAGAGCTAATAGACTTCCAACAGAATGATCCAGCTCTGAAGGCGTTTATGACATTCTGGGATCAAAATAGGAGGCCGAGCAAAAAGGACAGAGCTGTCATGTCCAGACCAGTTAAACGGCTACTGAAACAGTGGAGTGGCATCCGTCAGAAAGAAGGGTTGCTGTACCGAGTTAAAACTAGCCCACAGCACGGTGAATGTTGGCAGCTGCTCTTGCCTACCTGTTTAAAAGACCAAGTCATGGAATGTGTACATGACAATATGGGACATCAGGGCATCGAGCGCACTGTAAATCTAATCAGAGAGAGGTGTTTTTGGGTAGGGATGTATGACGATATTGAAAGCTGGGTTAAAAACTGTCAGCGGTGTATTCTGATAAAAATGCCCCAGCCCAAGATCCAGGCTCCAGTTAAGGCATTTCTAGCTTCCAGACCGCTTGAGGTGGTTGCTGTAGATTTCACAGTGCTAGAGAAGGCTTCAGATGGACGGGAGAATGTGTTGAATCACAGATGTATTTACCAAATTTACTCAAGCATATCCTACGAGAGACCAGAAAGCTGATACAACTGCAAAAGTGTTGCTAA
This sequence comes from Mallotus villosus, assembly GCA_903064625.1. Classification (NCBI taxonomy): domain Eukaryota; kingdom Metazoa; phylum Chordata; class Actinopteri; order Osmeriformes; family Salangidae; genus Mallotus; species Mallotus villosus. Next base: position 26,892 of record CAEFZP010002052.1, on the reverse strand, counting down.
AGGAGTGGTTCATGAAGTATGGAGTGCCGGAGAGATTACACTCTGATCAGGGTCGAAACTTTGAAAGTGAAGTTTTAGCAGAACTGTGCAAGCTCTATGGGGTTAAAAAGTCGAGGACAACTCCTTACAGACCGCAGGGTAACGCGCAGTGTGAAAGGTACAACAGGACACTCCACGATTTACTGAAGACACTCCCACCAGGAAAAAAGAGACGATGGCCCGAGTATCTTCCTGAGTTAGTTCATGCCTACAATGTCACGCCACATTCCACTACAGGATATTCGCCCTATTATTTACTTTTCGGGGTGCAGCCACATCTCCCTGTAGATGCATTATTAGGGCATGAGCGTATTACAGACAGGAAACAGGACTGGTTGTCTGTCCATCAGGAGAGGTTGAGACAGGCACATGAGCGAGCTAGGGAGTACTCAGAACAGAAAGCAGCAGAAAGAATCTCTCTCCAAAATAAGAAGGTGTTTTGTCCTCCTGTAGGCGTAGGTCAGCTTGTCTATTTGCGTCACAGGCCGTTAGGGAGAAATAAGATTCAAGATGCATGGAGTCCAATAGTCTACCAAGTGGTGGATGTACAAGGGACCACATACACACATCAGGTTGAACCTTTGGAAGGTGGGCCCATAAAGAGGGTTCACCGGACTGGGTTGCGCCCTGGAGCAATTCCAGTTCCTAAACCAAGAACCAAGTTTAGGGCACAAACTAACAGTCAGCCTGTGGTTGAAGAGGGTTTTGAGTCAGCGGAGCCTGATTCTGTAGTGGTAGAAGATGTCACTGACCACTCCATGGCAGAACAGGTTGATGCGCACCTAAAGGAAGATACAGGTTTTGGTGCTATGGTAGGGAATGAGTCAGGTTGTACTGGTGTGGACACTGACGACACAGAGTCAAGTGTTCATGAAAGCGAGTGTTCGGACGATGATGTGCATTCAGGAGCTGGTGATGATGTCATTACTGATGACGCCGGCAGGGATAAGCATGTAACGGGAACAGGTCTGAGTCCAAGGGTATCGGTGCCTACTGTCAGGAGAGGCACGAGGACAACTGCAGGGTTTCATTCAAATCCGTTTCACTTACCTACGTCTGCATGTAATGCGGTGACAGTCCGCACAGACATGGTCTCACAGGTACTAACGAGCCTGGGTGTTGCCTTATTTGAGAGAGCCTTGCAGGGTGTGATAGGGTCAGCTCAGGTTTTATAATCAGCAGAGACGCTGATTTATTGCAGGGGAGAATGTAGCCGGGTGGGGAATTTGCTGTGACACCCCCATCACTGTTAATAATAATAATAATAATACATTTTATTTGTAAAGCACTTTTCATAAAGAATCTCAAAGTGCTACAGAAACCAGAAACAAAATAAACAAAAGAATAAGAGAAAATAAAATCAGACACGTTAAAATCAGTAGTAGATAAAACAGCTAAAAGAGATTAAATAGCAGAGAGAGAATAAAAACAACTAGGGACGACCTAGGAAAACCTGTCTAAACAAAAAAGTTTTAAGCCCTTTTTTAAAGGTGACCACAGACTGGGGTTGTCGTAGGTGTTCAGGGAGGGAGTTCCAGATGTGGGGGGCAGCGAAGCAGAAAGCTCGGTCTCCCATGGTGCGGAGTCGTGTGCGGGGCTGATGAAGGAGGTTGGTACTTTGAGACCGAAGGTTACGGGTGGATGAGTGAGGGGTAAGGAGGTCTTTGAGGTATTGCGGGGCGTTACTGTAGATGCAAAGGTGGGTGATGAGGGCGATTTTGTATTGGATTCTTGAGGTTATGGGGAGCCAATGGAGGTCTTGAAGAATGGGAGTGATGTGGTCGTATTTGCGGGTTTTCGTCAGAGTTCGGGCAGCACAGTTCTGAATGAATTGAAGTTTCTGAAGGTGTTTGTTGGGTATGCCGATGAGCAGGCTGTTACAGTAATCAAGCCTGGAGGAGATTAGGGCGTGGACGAGTTTTTCTGCATCAGAGAAAGTGAGGAATGGGCGGAGTTTAGAAATGTTCTTGATATGGAAAAAACAGGTTTTGTACAGATGTTTGATGTGGCTTACAAAGGTAAGTTGTGGGTCCAGCTTCACACCGAGGTTGGTAACTGAGGTAGAGAGGGGGATGACTTGACCAGAGAAGGAGATGGTGGTTATGGGTGATGACTGGACCTGATGAGGGGTGCCAATTTGTATGGCTTCGGTTTTGGAACTGTTCAGCTGGAGGAAGTTGTGACTCATCCACGCCCTAATCTCCTCCAGGCAGTTGGAGAGGGTTAGAGTAGGTGATGATGAGCGGACCGGGGTTGAACGTAGGTTGGGGTCGGTTCGGAGGTATAACTGAGTGTCATCGGCATAGCAGTGAAAAGAGATGCCGTGCCGGCTGATGACACGACCCAGTGGCAGCATGTACAGGATAAAAAGGAGGGGTCCTAGGACAGATCCTTGGGGGACACCGCAAGTAACAGGGGCTGTTTGGGACCTGGCAGATCCCAGGCTGACATACTCTGTCCTGTCAGCGAGGTAAGAAGTGAACCAGTCCAGTGTGGAATGATGGAGACCAATGTCGGTGTGGAGGCGGTTCAGGAGAATATGGTGGTCGACAGTGTCAAAAGCCGCTGAAAGGTCGAGAAGGATGAGCAGGGAGGGGGATCCAGAATCGGCAGAGATGAGAAGGTCATTGGTTACCCTCAACAATGCTGTCTCTGTGCTATGGGCAGAACGGAAACCAGATTGAAATATTTCAAACAATGAATGACGTTGTAGATGTTCCTGTAGCTGTACGGCAACAGCTTTTTCAAGCACTTTGGACAGGAATGGAAGATGGGAAATGGGCCGGTAGTTTGAGAGACAATCTGAGTCGAGGTTGGGTTTCTTCAGGAGAGGCTTGATAATGGCAGTTTTGAGTGAGGGCGGGACATGGCCGGAGTTTAACGAGTGGTTTATTATTTGTGTGATAAGAGGGCTTATGACAGACAGGTTTGATTTGATGAGTGTTGTAGGGATGGGATCCAGGGGGGAGGTGGAAGGCTTCATTTTTTTGATGAAACCCTCAACTCCGGTCTGTGTGACTGCAGCAAAGGTGCTGAGAGGTGCTGGTTGAGGGCAGGCAGATGGCAGAAATGGAGCTGGGGAGCCTGAGAGCTGGGACCGGATGGAATTGATCTTGTCCTTGAAAAATACAAGAAACCTGTTGCAGTGTTCTGCTGTGGGTTCTGTATGGGTTTGGTTTTTGGGGTTAAGGAGATAGTTTATGGTGGAAAAAAGCTGTTTTGAATTTCCTGGACTGTTATTGATGATGTTGGAGTAATAGATGGACCGGGCTTCTTTAAGGGCTGCTGCATAGGCCTTCTGGTGATTTTTGTAGGCCAGCTTGTGTACCACCAGGCCAGATGATTTAACACGCCTCTCAATGGCACGGCCAGCAGCCTTCATCTTGCGCAGTTCTTTCGTGAACCAGGGGGCAGTGCGGGAGAAAGACACAGTTCTTGTTTTGAGAGGGGCATGTATATCCAGGAGGCAGTGAAGAGAATGGTTGTAGTGTTCGACCAATTTGTTAACTGATGGAAAGTTGACTGAGGCCAGCAGTTGGAGGTCAGAGTGCAAGATGGCAGGGTTGATGTTTTTTATGTTGCGAAAATGAATATCGCGTTTAGGCTGGGGGGGGGTGGTATGGGCAGGAAATGTCCATGGAAATGATGCTGTGATCAGAAACGCCCAGGTCATATACTGACAGATTTTTGATGGAGGGAGAGTCCGAGATGACCAGGTCTAAAGTGTGCCCCCTGGTGTGTGTAGGTGCATCAACATGCTGTGTGAGGTTGAGACAGTCCAGTACATGAAGGAAATCAGCTGCCAGGGGGGAGGAGGGATTTTCAATGTGAATGTTCATATCACCAAGTATGATGTTATTGGAGGATAGAGAGCAGAGCGAGGTGAGAAGGTCGTGAATCTCTGTGATGAAGGATGGGTGAGGTTTGGGCGGCCGGTAGATCAGTACAGCATTGATATTGGAAGGGGTTTTTGATTTGAAGGCCAGATATTCAAAAGAGGACACATCAGGAAGAGACAGAGGAGACAGCTTGAGAGTGTCGCGGTAAATAACCGCCAGGCCACCGCCTCGGCCAGTGCAGCGCGCCCTCTGCAGGTAACTGTATCCGGGGGGGCAGGCTTCATTTAATGATGAGAAAACCTCAGGTTAGTTCTGGGTGGATAAAGTGTATGTATTTTGTTGTAAACCTGAGAGGTGTTATTGATTTATTTGTTTCAGCCACTAGGTGGCGATGTCACAAGCCAAGTCTTGGCGCAGTGCATTTTGGTCGTTCTTTCTTTTCTTGTATGTCCGAGCATGAGAGCAGAACCTTCGTGCATGCCGGAGTAGACCTTTGTGAACGGGGTCGATGTGAAGTCCACTGCCGTATTGTTTGATATTATTTTGTTTTAAAGTCATTTCTTGGGGTGGCCTTTTCCGATAAAGAAATAGTAAATAAACGAACCCAGTTAAAGTTATTGTGTCCTGTGTGGGTCCAGTTGCGCAGGCTACATTATTATTACTTGCAGACCAAGCTGATGTGATGGTGTTCGAGCAACCTCAGACCTTCAAGGATGCCCAAACACAGTGGATGGATCCAGCTGTGGAGGACCATACCTACTCTAAAGGATCCATCATTACATGTAACATGCCCATCACACCTGCCCCTGAGATCTCACTGTCCATTGTAGAGATTTTAGAACTGGGACAGGTGCTTTGTAGAGAGGGTCTGTCTGGGCGCTGTTACTGGGAGGTCAGAGAGGAGTGGAGGAAAGGTTGATATAGCAGTGACATATAAAGGAAGCAGCAGGAGAGGAGGCGGGTGATGACTGTATGTGTGGATGCAATAACAAGTCCTGGAGTCTTGGAGTGTGATGATAACAGTTTATCTGCCTGCACAATAATTAAGAGCACTGCCTACCTGCCCCCCCCTCCCTTCCGCACAGAGTAAGGATGTACTGGACTGCCGGCCGGCACCTGTCCTCTACAGAGTCTCCTCTGACACACTGGACCCCCTGCCACATTCCACAGCACATTCACTGATCCCCTCTATCCTGGGTTCTGGGTTAAAGGCTTGGCTACTCAGTGTCCCTGTTGTCAGGTAGAAATGGCCCACACCACACACCACACTGTGCTCCACATAGATGTCATTGAAGATTTGAACTGTACAAGTTGGAATTTTATCCCCAGAGTGTTTGTAAATATTTGGTGTGTAGAATGTTTTGTTTTGTTTTCATTGTTGACAAAAACAATCCTGCCTTTGATCTCATTCCACCCTTTGAATGTGATAACTAAATCGTGTCTAACTGTACTAATAAGAGAAAAAAGATTGTTTTATACAGGATGGAGAAACATATGCTGTGTTTGTTGTACCCCCAGGGCTTCTAATAGACACACACACACACACACACACGTAAACGCACCACACACACACCCACACACAACCTGTACACACCCACTTTACTCTCACACACACCACACACCAAGTGTCACTCACACACAACACACACCCCCACACTTGTCCCCACCCACATCCACACACATTCCCCCCCCCACCCCCACCCGACCCAACACACCCCCAACAACCATAGCACACCCCCCTTTACATCACAACACACACACACACACACACATGTACGCACACACACACACACAATCACGCACATGCACACACACACACCGACGCAACCACACACACCCACATGTACCCACACACACACATATACGCACACACACACACTACACACACACATGTACCCACACACACACACCACACACATGTAACACACAACACATGTACAACTTACACAACATTTTACACCCCCCAAGGAACACACACACCCTACCCACCGCCCATCACACACATGTAACTCACACACCCCCCCCCCCCCCCCTTTTACACCCCCCACACACACATTTTCCCCCACACACACCATCCACCTTTAACTCTCTACAGACCCACGTTGTCTTTCACACACCCCCCTCCCATGTACTCACACACACAACACACACATGTACGCACACACCCTTGTACACACACACACACATGTACCAACCCACCACACACACAGTAGTCGTTGCAGGGGAACACCACCCACACACACATGTACGCACACACCTTGTACACAACCACACACACACATCACATGTACCACGACACCCCCCACACAGTACACACAAACACACACACCTAACCAACACACACACATGTACACACACCATGTACTACTCTCCCCCCACCCTCCCTTACCTTCCTCCCTACTCTCCCTCCCCACCCTCCCTTCCTCTCTCTCTCCCCACCCTCCCTCCCTACTTCTCTCCGCCCACCTTCTCCCTCCTACTCTCTCCCCCACCCCCCCTCCCTCCGCTCCCTACTTCTCTCACCCCCACCCACCCCACCCTCCCTCCCTACGCTCCCCTCCCTCACCTCCTACTCTCTCCCCCCACCTTCTCTTCTTTCCCCCCACCCCCACCCATCGCCCTCCCTACTCCTCCCCACCTTCCCTCCCTCACTCTCCACCCCCCCCCCACCCCCTCCCTCACTTCTCCTCCCCCCCCCTCCCTACCACTCCCTCCATCTCACCACTCCACCCACCCCCGCGCCCACCCTCCCACGCCTCCTCCTACCACTCCCTCCCTTCCTACCTCTCCCCCCACATTCCCTCCCTACTCTCTCTCTCCTCTCTCTCCCCTTCTCCCCCCCACCCTCCACCTCCCCTCCCTCCCTACTCTCACCCCCCACCCTCCACCCGCCCTCTCTAACCCTCCCTCCCTTCCTACTCTTCTCTCCCCACCCTCCCTCCCTACCTCCTCCGCCCCAACCTTCCCTCCCTATCACACAACACACACAACACTGTAAACAATTACATTGAGGACCAGTATATGACAGTATATCCACTGACTATAAACTGTCCTGTGTGTGTATCTAGTGTGATCCCCTCTCCCCCCACCCTCCCTCCCTACTTCTCTCTCCCCCCGCACTCCCTCCCTACTCTCTCCCCCACCCCCTCCCTCCTTCACCTGCCCTCCACTCCACCACCAACCGTCCCTCCCTACTCTCCTCCTCTCCACTGCTCTCCGCCCCCCCCCTCGCCTCCCTACTCTCATTCCCCCCACCCCTGCCGTACCCATCTCTCCCCCCCCCTCCTCTCTACTAACAACCACTCTACCCTCTCTACCTTCCGCACCCCCACCCCCTTCCTCTCTCACCCCTCTCCTCAAAACCTACGGGAGGACACCTTCCCTCTCACCCTCTCTCGGCCCTCGCCCCTGCCCATCTCATCACCCTCACATCTTCGCCACCCCCCCTCAACGCCCCCCCCCCCCCTCCGCCTCCCGTTCTCTCTCCCCGCCGCGCGCGCCCCTCCCCCTCCCTCCCTCCTTCTCCGTCCTCCCCCTCTAGACCCTCCCTACCTCGTTGCCAGCCCGCCCACCGGGCCTCCCTCGCCTACTCTCATCCCTCCCCCCACTGCCCTCCTCCTCTCACTTAGTCCCCTCCCCCCTCCCTGCCCTGCCTCGTCTCATCCTGAGCCCCCCCTCCCTGCCCTCGCTGCTCTTGCGGACGCTCACATCCCCCCCCCCGCTCTCCGCACCCCCTCCTCCTCCGTCGCGAGTCGCTCCCGTTCTCAATCCCCCCCCCCCTGTCGCCGTCTCGCTCCTCTCACAAAAATCCAACCGCCGCCCCTCGGTCCCGTGGCGACACCCCCCTCCATTTTCGTCCAAGAATCCGCCCCCACCCTCCTCTACTAGCTCACTCCTCTTGGAACCCATCCGCTCAGGTCAACTCCACCCTCCACATGGTGTGTGGTGTTTGTTGGTGACCCAGTGGCCCTGTAGAACACACACACACACACCACACATGTAACGCACACACACCTGTACCCACACACACATGTACACACAGGCACACACATACATGTACACACAGGCACACACACACACACACACTGGAAACATTACATTTAGTACCAGTAATTTGACAGTATTATCCACTTGAATATAAACTGTCTGTCAGTGCGTTTACATGATGGTAGTAATTCGAATCTTGCTTAATTCGAATAATGCTCCTCTCTGGCGGAACTGGATTATCCGAATGTACATGTGAAGTGAATAAACCGAATTATTGGCCGAAAGCAGTAATATCCCAGTCCGATACGTGGCGCTGTTTTCATTACAACTAGTGGTGATACAGCCATTTCCGCTTGACCTCTTCACCACTACCACCACCAACAACAACAACAACAGTTCGAGAAAGATGGCGAACGGAGAGCAAGTTGAGGCTGCGTCCCTGTACATGTCGTGCATGATGACTATAGGAGTACTGCGAATGCAAACTACGCTATTGGCAAGATTTATTATGGAGAGAAGACGCCGCCGCCGAAGGTACATGGAGAATTTAATTCAGGCCACTAATATGTTGTTGCACTTTGCCGCCGTACCGCAAAGGTCTAGACCAGGGGTTTTCAAAGTGTAAGACAGTGAGCCTCCCTTGAGAGAACATCAAGTCACCGGGGCCTCCCCCATTTTAACGGGGTCATAGAATGATTTTTTGGGCATATTTCACACTGTTCCTTAAGGTCTCCCAATAGGGTATCTAACATTGGTTGGGCTGAAAATGTTCCGGGTGCTGTTCTATGCACCCTAATGCACCCTGTGAAATAGCCCTGGAATAAAACAAGAGGGTTTCTTCTTTCTATGGTATGCTCATGAATATATAGATAAGCTGCGCGCTGATTGGTTGGTTTACAACGAGTGAAGCTGCGGAGCGAAGCGCAACATGGCCAACAGTAAGCCTACTTACCAGGGGTGAAAGTAGTTTTGTTTTCTTGGTGGTACTATGATGCAGGTTTAATGCGCGCGCCTGGTGTGTGTGTTTCCTCTCCCCCTCACCCCTCGCTCCCGTCCCTCTCCACTGCCCCCCCTCGTCTTGTCCTCCTCTGCCCTTCTCCTCCTCCCTCCTCAAAATTTCACTTAGCCTAATTATTTATTATTTATTTATTTGTATATTTACTGTATTATAGTCTACTTATCAAGCATTCACTAGGACTTCTTATCACTCTAGTATCACTCTTTAACCCACCTGTATCTGTTTTTGCCTGTCTAAATGTCACACGTGATATTTAACCTCTTCTGGGTCCAAGCGCTCCGCTCGTCCAGATCTAATAACAATGGCGGAACCTGTTAATTTATTTACGATCACGTCCTACTTTAGTGATGCACCCTTGCTCACACAGTTTGTCATTGCATTTTATTTTTAACCAGTCGTTGTCTTGGGGCCCCAATCCAGCTCGGTTTTTCCAGTAAGCATATATTTTTATTTTTTTTAATTTTATATATTTGCCGCCACCCCTGAAACGCTTTGCCGCGCCTCCCCTGAAACTCTCTGGCGCCCCCCAGGGGAGGCGCGCCTCACACTTTGAAAACCTCTGGTCTAGACGAACTGTCTGGATGAAGAGCAGAAACAAAGTCTTCTGGGAGAGAGATGTTTTGACCATGTTTGACGACGAGGACTGGAAAGCGAACTTTCGCATGACTCGCAGATCTTTCCACAAATTGTGTGGGATTATGGAAGAAATCATGAAGCCCGCGGAGGTGATTGTTCGTGCACCAATACCGCTCGAAATGAGGGTCGCCATTGTTCTGTACAAGCTAGCCAGTTGTGCCGAATACAGAGTTGTTGCCAACCAGTTCGGCGTCCACAAATCGACGGTAAAGAAGATGGTGTACCAGTTCTGTAATGGAATGGTTACGTCGGCCTTGGAACACTTCATCAAGGTGCCCACGACAGAAGAAGCCATCGGAATAGATGACAGATTCGAACAGAAGTTCAACATCCCCCAAATCATCGGGTGCATCGATGGAACCCACATTCCAGTTTTACCTCCAAGTGATGGCTACAAAGACTTTGTGAATCGCAAAGGATGGCCCTCGTATGTCCTCCAAGGCGTAGTGGACGACATGTATCGGTAAGTTTGGACCAAATACATTTAGTTGTCTGCACTGTGCAACGTGAATGCTTACTAACTGATATGTTCTCTTTCAGCTTCTGGAGCATCAGCTGTAAGATGCCTGGGTGTGCTCATGACGCTAACGTGCTGAGGCAATCGACGTTGTTCAGCCAGGCACATCTGTTACCAAAAGTAAGTCACACTGTACTCTCAAGACATATTCATGTATGGACGAAATAAATAGGATCAATAAATGAGTTGAGCTACTGAAAGTTAAAACCATTTTGTTTCTCCTCCCAGGAACCAAGAGAAATCAATGGCGTCTCAATCAGCCACTTCCTGCTGGGAGATCCAGCGTATCCTCTCATGGACTGGATCATGAAAGGCTACACCCATTCCCCAAACATCACCCCTGAGAAAGAGTCCTTTAATGTGTACTTAAGCTCTGCAAGGACCACGGTAGAGATTGCTTTTGGGAGACTGAAGTCACGTTGGAGAGTTTTGATGAAGCGCAGTGACTTTCACCACAGCGCAGTGAATCCCAACTGGTCAGTGGAAGCGGCAACACTTGCATCGAACCTGCCACAGCCAGGTGTCCGTGCCAACAATCACGCAGACAACACAAATGCACAGAGAATCAGAGCCGCCCTCACAGATTACCTGAGTGCAAACTTCCCCCTGTGCCAACCATACCTTTAGACGTCTTGGTATTTATTAAATAATTGCAAGTTTTTAAATTGCAAGTTTGTAAATACAATTCTTGTGTTTCATTCCACAAATAAAGAAACTCACAGAAGTTTTAGTTAAGTGTTTTATTTCTAAAAATATTAAGACAAGACAAACAAGGTATAAAAGCACACAAGAAATAAACAAGGTATAAAAGCACACAAGAAACAAACAAGGTATAAAAGCACACAAGAAATAAACAAGGTATAAAAGCACACAAGAAATAAACAAGGTATAATAGCATATATATATATTGAGGTAGAGTCTTGAAATTGTGCTGTATGAACGGTAGGGTGCTTTTCAGGCAGTGTAAATAAGGCGGTGTATATGGACAGTGCATATATGGACAATATAAGAAAAGACATGGTAATAATCTAACATCTATTGAGAGAATGGAGATTGGAAAGAACAAAATATAATTTAGTGAGGTCTGTGCAGGTTGAGTCCAAGGTGCAAAAGGACATGTGCTGAATGAGAGTTTAAAAGTGAGGTCTGTGCAGGTCGAGTCCAAGTTGCAAAAGGACATGTGCTTAATGAGCCTAGCTCAGCTGATGGTAGTGGGGGGTGGATGGGAATCCATACTCATAATACGGATCTTGCTGACGCTGTGGTGCTGGTGGTGGTGAGAATGTGTGTGGTTGTGGTTGAGGTTGAATGCTATCCATTCTCTGCATCAGCTTCTCGACCATACTGTCAGTGCGGAGGATGCTGGCGATCACCACTAAATCAACCGTTCCTCCCGGGCCTCACTTCTTGCCATGTCCTCCTTCCATCCTTGAGTCATGACTTGCATCTGGTTGACAAGCACATCGACGTCTCTCAATCGCCTTGGTTGCCGTGTCCCTTAAGAAATGGCAGGTATAAAGTCAGTTGTATCCCTACCAATTAGGCATGTGGTAGTAACCATCTTGACATCAGCTGTTTGTTAGACTACACAGGATGAGTGGATGCATCGCATGAAGATTCTTTGTGATGTTCATATGTTGATGCAGTTATAATATTCCAGAACTTACCAGGTAGATCAGCTCTACTTGTACCACTCAGTGGAGTACTTGGAGGTGGTTGAGTGCAAGGTTGATTCGACCTAGATGGGGAGGATCCAGGTGAGCCTCCATGTAGCATGGTCTCAGTCTCCTCAGAGTCCATTGTAGTATCTATAAGATGGTACAGCACAAAACGTTCATGATAATAATAATAATAAAAAAATAAAAAAAAATGTATGTAGCACCTTTCATGCAAAAGAATGCAGCTCAAAGTGCTTTACAGCAAATACATTACGTGCACAAAGAAATGACATGCACATAATGGGTCAGCTAGCATGTGGTAGGCCTATCTAGCACTTGTTTTAGTGTGATGCAAATGAAATTAACTTACCCATGGTAGTTGGCAACTGAACCCCCGAATCTACGCCGTTGTGCCCGACCAGGGACAGAGGTCGGCTCCCAAGAAGATCTTCCAGGAGATCGTAGAACGGGCAAGTAGTGCGACCACGGCCACTTGCCCCATGGTCCCGTTTAGCCTGGAAGTACGTCTTCTTCAAGTTCTTCCAGCGAATCCTGACCTGTTCAGGGGTCCTGGGAAAGCTGGCTTCCACCATCTTCAGTGCCACTTTTTTAAATAATTCGCCATTTCTGGTCTTTCTACCATCCATGAACTTTAGGATGTTCATCTCTTTTAGTTGACTGAGCATGAAATGAGTCTGCTCTTCGCTCCAGAAATGCGTTTTAGTTCTTGGGGTTTCCATCGCGTTGTTTGTTTGGTTCTGCCTCATAGTCCGATTAAGCGTTTACATGCATGCGTTATTCGAATTATCAATCGAATCGGACAGAGTTATCCCGGGGTGTCGATCGGATCGTAGTCGGATCGCAATGATTCGAATTAAGGTGTTTACAAGAAATGGATAATTCTATTTCAATCCGATTAAGCCAGTAATTCGAATGCATGTAACCGCAGTGTGTGTGTGTGTCTAGTGTGATCCCCTCTCCCCCCACCCTCCCTCCCTACTCTGCTCCCCCCACCCTCCCTCCCTACTCTCTCCCCCCACCCTCCCTCCCTCCCTACTCTCTCCCCACCCACCCTCTCTACTTTCTGCCCCCACCCACGCTCCCTACTCTTTCCGTCATTCTCCCTCCCTCCCTACTCTCTCCCCCACAACCCACCCTCCCTCCCTACTCTCTCCCCCCACCCTCCCTCCCTACTCTCTCCCCCCACCCTCCCTCCCTACTCTCTCTCCCCACCCTCCCTCCCTACTCTCTCCCCCCACCCTCCCTCCCTACGCTCTCCCCCCACCCTACTCTCTCCCCCCACCCTCCCTCCCTACTCTCTCCCCCCACCCACCCTCCCTTCCTACTGTCTCCCTCCACCCTCCACATGGTGTGTGTTGGTTGGTGACCCAGTGGCCCTGTAGATACACACACACACACACACACATACAGTCGTATGCAAAAGTTTGGGCACCCCTGATAATCTCCATTACTTTCATCTATAAAATGTTGGGCGTTTGGATGAGGAACGTCTTTGTCATATATATACACATACGTCATGGACAGTGATATTTTAGCCGTGAAATAAGGTTTATTTGATAAACAGAAAATATGCCATACGCATCATAAGAGAATTAGACACTTGCATAAATTTGGGCACCCCAACAGAAAAATCACATTAATATTTAGTAGAGCCTCCTTTTGCAAAAATAACAGCTTCTAGACGCTTTTTATATCCTCTGATGAGTGTCTGGATTCTGGATTGAGGTAATTTGGACCATTCTTCCTTACAATACATCTCCAGTTGAGTAAGGTTTGATGGGTGCCTAGCGTGGACAGCCCGCTTCAAGTCACCCCATAGATTTTCAATTATATTCAAGTCTGGGGACTGGGATGGCCATTCCAAAACATTGTAGTTGTTCCTCTGCATAAATGCCTTAGTGGATTTGGAGCAATGTTTCGGGTCGTTGTCCTGCTGGAACACCCAACTGCGCCGTAACTTCAGCTTTGTTACAGATTCTTGAACATTATTGTCCAGAATTTGCTGGTACTGAGTTGAATCCATACGACCTTCAACTTTAACTAGATTCCCAGTTCCTGCACTAGCCACACAGCCCCACAGCATGACGGACCCCCCACCAAATTTTACTGTGGGCAGCAAGTGTTTTTCTAGGAATGCTGTGTTCTTTTGCCTCCATGCGTAACGCCTCTTGTTGTGACCGAATAACTCCATCTTTGTCTCATCAGTCCACAGTACTTTGTTCCAAAATGAGCCTGGCTTGTTCAAATGTAGTTTGGCAAACCTCAAGCGAGCCTTTTTGTGGCGCGTGTGCAGAAAAGGCTTCTTCCGCATCACTCTCCCATACAGCTGTTCTCTGTGCAATGTGCGCTGAATGGTCGAGCAATGCACAGTGACACCATCTGCAGCAAGATGACCTTGCAGCTCTTTGGAGGTGATCTGAGGGTTGTCCTTGACCATTCTGACCATTCTTCGCCTTTGCCTCTTTGTTATTTTTCCTGGCCTGCCACTTCTGGCCTTAACAAGAACTGTGCCTGTTGCCTTCCATTTCCTAATGACATTCCTCACAGTGGAAACTGATAGCTGAAACCTCCGGGATAACTTTTTGTAGCCTTCCCCTAAACCATACTGCTGAACAATCTTTGTTTTTAGATCATTTGATAGCTGTTTTGATGCCCCCATTTTGCCACTGTTCAGAGGAGAATCAAAGAGAAGCAAAACTTGCAATTGGCTAACTTAAATACCCTTTCTAATGATTGAATGCACCTTTTTATGTAATTGAAGGCTTAACGAGTTAACCAGACTAACTATGTGTTGCAGTTAATCAGCATTTAGTAGGCAGAGGTATTCAAATCAAATAAATGATAAGGGTGCCCAAACTTTTGCACAGCCTTTTTTTCACATTTGATTTAATTTCACACAACTAAATACTGCTACACCAAATATCTTTGTCTGGAAAACACCCCAGCACTCAGTGTTAACTAGAAAAGTAATATTACAATATTATATTGATCTTTTTTGGTGAAGACAGGAAATTATCATGCAGCCTCAGAGGGGTGCCTAAACTTTTGCATACGACTGTATACTCACACACACGTGTACCCACACACACATGTAAACACAGGCACACACACACACACATGTACACACAGGCACACACACACACACACACACACTGGAAACATTACATTTAGGACCAGTAATATGACAGTATTATCCACTTGAATATAAACTGTCTGTGTGTCTATCTAGTGTGATCCCCTCTCCCCCCACCCTCCCTCCCTACTCTCTCCCCCCACCCTCCCCCCTACTCTCTCCCCCCACCCTCCCTCTCTACCCACCCTCCCTACACTCTAAAAAAATAAAACATTGGGTCAACAAAAAAAATTAAGGCAACATGCTGCATTAGTCGTTTTGCATTGTGCCAACTACTGGTTATATTACATTGATCCAACACAATTTTTTAAGTATAGTGAATTAGCTTTTTAGCTACAGTAAAAAGCATTTATAAGCAACACAAACTTAATAATTATCAACATGAATATAAGTATTCAAGTTGATCCAACACAATGTTTTATGTAAAGTGAATTAGCTTTTTAGCGACAGTAAAAAGCATTTATCAGCAACACAAACGTAATAACTGTTAAGATTAACACAGATATTTAAGTTGATCCAACACAATTTGTAAGTATGCCGAGTTATCTTTTTGGCGACTATAAAAAGCATTTTGTAAGTGATAAACTTAATAATTATCAACATGAATATAAGTATTCAAGTTGATCCAACTCAATGTTTTAAGTCTAGTGAATTAGCTTTTCAGACACAATAAGATGAATTTCTAAGTAACATGAACTTGATGGCTAGTAAAAATCTTGTTTTGTCAATATTTGAAAGCAAAGCCAATTTTGCACTGCAAATCCAAATCACATTAGGCTATCTATACTATTAACATAAAACGTTTAAGGCAACAATCTCTAGTGACTTGGCCTGCTATTACAAAAATAACAACAAACAATGCAGGAATTTCACATTATGAAAACATTTATTATCAAGACTGGAAAGTTAACAGCTTGTACAGCAGTCAACAGTCAAAACTGTTGACAAACTGTGAGAAGTACCGTAGTTAGACAACAACAAAAAAGCAGCCATAAAAATGACAAAAAGCATACATATTGCTGTTCTTTTGTCTTGCTGAATGCAAAGTCATTAACAATTCGTATTAAGGTAAGTTTTGCCTACTTGTCTCCCATGGAATTGAGTCTACAATCTGGTCTTGTGTAGCTCAGTTGGTAGAATATAGCATAGCACTTGTAACACCAGGATTGGGGGTTCAATTAAACAAATTGTAAGTTGTTCTACATAAGAATATCTGCAAAAAGGCAGAAACTACAGTCGTATGCAAAAGTTTGGGCACCCCTGATAATCTCCATTACTTTCATCTATAAAATGTTGGGCGTTTGGATGAGGAACGTCTTTGTCATATATATACACATACGTCATGGACAGTGATATTTTAGCCGTGAAATAAGGTTTATTTGATAAACAGAAAATATGCCATACGCATCATAAGAGAATTAGACACTTGCATAAATTTGGGCACCCCAACAGAAAAATCACATTAATATTTAGTAGAGCCTCCTTTTGCAAAAATAACAGCTTCTAGACGCTTTTTATATCCTCTGATGAGTGTCTGGATTCTGGATTGAGGTAATTTGGACCATTCTTCCTTACAATACATCTCCAGTTGAGTAAGGTTTGATGGGTGCCTAGCGTGGACAGCCCGCTTCAAGTCACCCCATAGATTTTCAATTATATTCAAGTCTGGGGACTGGGATGGCCATTCCAAAACATTGTAGTTGTTCCTCTGCATAAATGCCTTAGTGGATTTGGAGCAATGTTTCGGGTCGTTGTCCTGCTGGAACACCCAACTGCGCCGTAACTTCAGCTTTGTTACAGATTCTTGAACATTATTGTCCAGAATTTGCTGGTACTGAGTTGAATCCATACGACCTTCAACTTTAACTAGATTCCCAGTTCCTGCACTAGCCACACAGCCCCACAGCATGACGGACCCCCCACCAAATTTTACTGTGGGCAGCAAGTGTTTTTCTAGGAATGCTGTGTTCTTTTGCCTCCATGCGTAACGCCTCTTGTTGTGACCGAATAACTCCATCTTTGTCTCATCAGTCCACAGTACTTTGTTCCAAAATGAGCCTGGCTTGTTCAAATGTAGTTTGGCAAACCTCAAGCGAGCCTTTTTGTGGCGCGTGTGCAGAAAAGGCTTCTTCCGCATCACTCTCCCATACAGCTGTTCTCTGTGCAATGTGCGCTGAATGGTCGAGCAATGCACAGTGACACCATCTGCAGCAAGATGACCTTGCAGCTCTTTGGAGGTGATCTGAGGGTTGTCCTTGACCATTCTGACCATTCTTCGCCTTTGCCTCTTTGTTATTTTTCCTGGCCTGCCACTTCTGGCCTTAACAAGAACTGTGCCTGTTGCCTTCCATTTCCTAATGACATTCCTCACAGTGGAAACTGATAGCTGAAACCTCCGGGATAACTTTTTGTAGCCTTCCCCTAAACCATACTGCTGAACAATCTTTGTTTTTAGATCATTTGATAGCTGTTTTGATGCCCCCATTTTGCCACTGTTCAGAGGAGAATCAAAGAGAAGCAAAACTTGCAATTGGCTAACTTAAATACCCTTTCTAATGATTGAATGCACCTTTTTATGTAATTGAAGGCTTAACGAGTTAATCAGACTAACTATGTGTTGCAGTTAATCAGCATTTAGTAGGCAGAGGTATTCAAATCAAATAAATGATAAGGGTGCCCAAACTTTTGCACAGCCTTTTTTTCACATTTGATTTAATTTCACACAACTAAATACTGCTACACCAAATATCTTTGTCTGGAAAACACCCCAGCACTCAGTGTTAACTAGAAAAGTAATATTACAATATTATATTGATCTTTTTTGGTGAAGACAGGAAATTATCATGCAGCCTCAGAGGGGTGCCTAAACTTTTGCATACGACTGTATACATGTTAGATATTGTAAATGTAAACATGGAAATGTATACGGAAATGTACAAATAACTATAGTACCATAATCTTAAACAGTTTCGACTGTTAAGTTCTATTAACCCCAGCTGCCGTTTTCTTTTTTAAACCAAAGTGTTTAACTTTTATTTACAACAAAGGGGTACATTTACTTTTCCTTTTTTATATTTAAATTTTTGCAATGGCAATACCCAGATATGGAACTTTCCAAAATCGAACAAAACTCCCTGAGTGTCAGAGTAGAAAAGACAGCTCTTGAGAGTCATTACTTTTGAGCTGGCTTTTTGTCCGTCAAGTTCAAGGAACAGCTTCTGAAAAACCTCACAGGTGAACTTCAACTCCTTAGGATAGCTGAGGTTGACAGCATATATTACGCCCATCAGCAAAGCACAGGATGTGGCGACATCAATCCCCTGCAGGATCTTGGTTCCCTCGACTACAACAGTTGCATTCTCATCCCCGATGATGGCGATCTTCATGACTTGTGTCATAAGGTCTGCCTCGAGCTCCTCCATGTCCTTGTAGAAGAAATTATAAGTTGTCAGAATGTTGACGAAAAGGCACAATTACTCCACTTTTTTATCATGTGTTCCATCGATAAAACACTACAATAAATCAGTGTGACTTCGAAAGTACCCACAGAATAACATGAACCTTTAAAGGGTACTGAATTACTTACACTGTACTTTTTGAAAAGGTTCTCCTCCTTCTCTCCCAGATAGACCACAAGGCAGCGGATGGCAGCCTCTCTGTTTTTCAACTGTGTTGTCCTGATTCACACAAAAAAAACAGTGGTTTAAGAAAAATCTGATGCACAATACACCAATGACGGCAATATATTTAAAGAAATAAAGACTAATAATTGTTATTTATACTTCAAGAAGCATGTCCTTTATTTTCCTTATCTTCTGGCCTGCATTTCCACCCTTTTCCTGGACTAAGGCCATCAGTTTGGAGGTGCACTGTCAGCTGGCCAAAAAGGTTGATTCAAGGCCAACTGTTGTTATCCTCTTGAATTCTTGGCTGATCTGCTTGGCACACAAAAGGTACATGATAAGATAAATGTGCACTTGAGTCCACAGTAGTTAACTACACTGCTAGTATAACAACATTTATTTTCTAATGTTACAGAACAGTCTCACCTGTGCTGCACTAAAAAGAGCAGGCCATCGCTTCATCAAGTCACTGATGGCAGGGGCTTCATTGACTATTTCCTGCCTGCAGAGAGAAAATGTTTTGGCCATCTTCTGAGCTATCACATTGGAGTTGTCTCTTTTCATCACTTCAGTTAGGAGCTCCTCTCGCTCTTTTTCCAAACTTTCAGTAGTTTCCCCTTGAGCATGAGGTGGTAGGTAGTTGACCTCAGCCTTCTTTGTTTTTTTCACATTCTTTGCAGGAGTCCGATCGTGTACTGCCTTCCTCTTGAGTGAATTTACTTCAAGTTCCGGACAGCCAAGACCTCGCAGTTTGGATCTGAAGTTGTTCATCTTGAATTTCAGGCGCTGTGTCCATCCATAACATCCATTAAAGGACCCTGGTTCTTTGAGACAAGGATGTTTTTCAGTCAAGGCCTCTGCTACTTGACTTATCTGCAGACTGGATGGATACGCAGTATACTCATAAATAGCCTCAGCTAGTTTTCCTAGAATGTCTGGAAGTAGTGGGAGAATGTCCACTGAAAAGAGTCCCATCTTTGTTGAATCTTTCATTGGCCAACTGAACTTGAATCTCAGTGTTATAAGCAAAGCGGGGAATGTGAAATCGAGAGGGCCAACGCTGGGAACGGTGGCCTGGGCTATCTTCAGCTGATGAGAGAAGCAGTGTATCATTGCTTGACACAGAAAAGGTGTCTTCAGGAGATTGCTCCAAAGGCCGAACACAGTCATTGGTCACATCAGTTAAGGTCAAAGATATTGTAGGGGGTTCCAGGATATACACAACCTTAATTGTGTCCCTATCCTTGATGTCTGTTGTTGACAACAGTGTAAAAAACTCATTTCCAAAATCGACATCTTGATGGTGCAGACTGAAATCTCCAACAATCCCAAATGTGTCACGAATGACTAACTGAAGGTCATTCGTTGTCTTAGGGATTCCGGAAGGTAACTGCAGTTTACGGACATCATGATCCGCAAGAATCATTCTGAGCTGGGCCGGATGTGACATTTGCAACCTGTAAAAAATGATTTTATGTTGGTGAAACGGTTCAGTGAATATAAAATGTGCACAATATGCAATTTTATGTGAAGGGTAGAAACAGATTTACATACGTACAGTCTTGGCAAAGTCAGTTATCCCTCTGGATTTGTCTGTCCCCCATCCAAAAGTACCATCACAGTGTGGAGGCCAGCATAGGACAACTTTCCTAAGCTCTGTGCTTGCAGGCTATTGGGCAAGCTAAACAACCATGACGTGTTGCATTATGTTTTCTATAAGGCTCTCTTTCAGACTTAGAATGAGGCCATTTTGGCTCCTGACTGGGCTGCCTGGGTTATTGTGGGAGGAGGATTGCGTCTCTTAAACATAGGTAGGATGATAACACAACAATGGTAGCCATCTATGGAACAACAATGAATTGCTTAAGAGTCATAATGCTTTTTCCACCAAACATGTAAGATGTTAAAGGGATAGGGTCTGATAGCTCAGCTGGCTCAAGCACTTTCACAGTACCCGTTTTTTCAAGCACATAGCTTCTCAGGTGCTCAACTGACCAAGCACTTAAGCATTTCACAATAAATCCAACGATACCCTTCACAACCACAATCTGGATCAAAATCTGGCAGACCACCCGTGGCCCCATTAGCCAAGATCATTCCATTTGTGTACTTGGTGCCCCTGTAACAAACACTATTAGCTATTTGGACAAAAGTCTCACCAGGAAACTTAGCCTCCAGTGCTTCTTGGATATCCTGTCTTAGCACACTAACAGTAACTGTAGACAGTGTTGTGGCCTGTAGAGGTGTGACAACACTGGAATCGTGTTGGTTGTATGCAACCATGAACTGATGCTTCATAGAGAGTGACAGCAGAATATTTCTAAAGCAATGAGTATGCCTGACAACACGCTTAAAAAAACAGTGTTTTGCCTCAAACCGCATAGTCCAAAGTGAAACCAGAGGGCCATATGCCCTGATCAGTTCAGGATAATGTTCCAGAAAATGATGTTTTCAAAGTTTTCCTGTGGAAAAACATCAAGAAACCTGTGTCTGTGCTCAGATATCTTGCTATCTAAGTAGCAAATAGTCTCCTCAGTGTAGACTTGATTTACAACAAGCTCAAGAATGTCTTTAAGCACAAGAAGCAATTCCCATGCTGGGTTACCCTCAGGGATTTTTGATCCAACCATGAGCGGCAGAAGTCGCAGTAAAGTCCAGTTTTCATGGGCATTCCCACCAACAGTTTTCCGTGCAGCAAAGCTCACAGGGACAGGCTGTGGTGCATTGTGTGAATGAATTTCACACAATTAGTTGATTCCCCCACTCGTCCAAACCTTAAGTGCCCAGAAAAATCTACTCTAATTGATTTGTTTATAACTAATAATCCTCAGAAGTATACCTCTGTAAGTGTATTTCCGTATGACGTGAGTGACCACTGTGTCATTGCAGGTGTCAGGGATACTAGAATTCCAAAAGTTAAACCTCGTTACATCACAAAACGTGATACTAAACACTTTAGTGAACAGGCCTATAGATTTGATCTACATTTTGTGGATTGGAACAGGATCTCCCTAATACCCGATGTTGAGCTAGCCTGGTCTTATTTTGCTGAAATGCTTATGCCAATCATTGATAAACATGCCCCTTATAAAAGGTATAGAGTTACGGGCAGGGATAATCCATGGTTCTCTGAAGAATTGTCAAATTTAATTCGAGAAAGAAATTATTTTTGGGCAAAAGCAAGAAAGTTGAACACTGATATTCTCTGGACTACTTTTAGATGTCTAAGGAATAAATGTACTACCTTAGTGAAGAAGGCCAAATCTAGCTATTATCTTTCCCTTACAACTGAAAATTTGAATAACCCACGAAAATTCTGGCAGACAATCAAATCTCTATCTCCAAATAACTCCCCTAGTCTTCCAACTTCCATTGTGTCAGAGTCTGCCACTATACATGATAGAGCTGAGATGCTCAATTGTTTTAATAAGTATTTTGTGTCTTCTGGTTTTCTTTTTGATAAATTAAATACGCCGAATACTACAATGGCTCCACTTGCTTTTGCTGAACTCCCTTTGGATAATAAATTTAACTTTAGAACCTTCACTGTTTCGGAAGTACATAAAGCCCTTATGAAATTAGATTCCAAAAAAACAACAGGGCCAGATAATATAGGTGTTTATTTTTTAAAACTTGCCACAGATTTTATTGCAGAGCCGCTGACCTACATTTTTAATTTAACTCTAACTAGTAATGAAATTCCAAGAATATGGAAGACGGCAAACGTTCTTCCCCTCTTAAAAGGCGGTGAACCGTCCAGCCTCAGTAACTACAGGCCTATTTCAAATCTGTCTCCTTTAGCCAAGATTTTAGAAAGCCTGGTTAGTGATCAATTGAAGGATTTCTTGAATCTTAATGACATTTTATCTTGTTTTCAATCGGGTTTTAGAAAATCACACAGTACAGTCACAGCAGCTACTAAAGTAGTAAATGATATTATTATGGCCCTGGATGGCAAAAAACACTGTGCTTCTCTTTTTATTGATTTTTCCAAGGCCTTTGATACGGTGGACCATGAGGTATTATTGCAAAGATTGGCTAATATAGGACTGTCTAATTCTGCTGTTGGTTGGTTTTCTAACTATCTTTCAGATAGGACTCAATGTGTCAAAATTGATGATTGCTCCTCTGATACTTTGACTGTCCCCAAGGGGGTGCCACAAGGCTCTATATTAGGCCCCTTGTTGTTTACAATTTATATCAATGATTTGGGAAATTATGTTCAAAATGCAAATGCCCATTTTTATGCTGACGATACTATTATTTATTGTTTTGGAGAATCTGTGTTAATGGCTGTTGAACACTTGCAAGCTGCTTTTAAAGAAATGGAAGCCCAACTCCTGTCTTTAAGACTAGTACTTAATGTAGATAAAACTAAAATGATGATCTTCACTAAATCCAGGGATACAACTAACTGTTGGCCCACTTTATTTACAGCTCAAGGTACACTGATTGAGACTGTTACCACTTACAAATATCTTGGTATTATCCTTGACAATAAATTGTCTTTTAAACCCCATATTGAGAACCTGACAAAGAAACTCAAAGTGAGACTGGGCTTTTACTTCAGGCATAAATCCTGTTTTTCTTTTGTTTCTAAAAAAAGGCTAATTGCGGCTACTTTTATTCCATTATTAGATTATGGTGACGTACTGTACATGAATGCCTGCTCCACTTCACTTCATATGCTTGATGCTTCATATCATTGTGCTTTAAGATTCATCACCGGCTATAAATCACTCACCCATCATTGCACCCTGTATTCCAAAGTAGGCTGGCTGTCCCTGTCAGCTCGCAGGCTTCTTCACTGGTACACCTTCATTTACAAAGCAATTACTGGACTACTCCCCTCATATCTCTGCACATACCTCACTTTTAAATCAGACTCATCATACAGTTTACGCTCTCTGGTCTTTCTTTCCACCTCTGTCCCCAGAACCTGTACTGAGTTTGGGAAGAGGGCTTTCATGTACTCTGCTCCCTCCGCCTGGAACACTGTACAAAAAACACTCAAATTACAGGAACTCATCACCATGAATGATTTTAAAACTCGAATTACATGTTTCTTAATGGCGAATTTTGGAGTGTGTAAATGTTTCACTGTGTAGTATTTTTTCCTCAAAATAGTTTTTCTTTCACCCATTGGAATGTATTTGTCTCTGTTTTTTCATGTCTGTGCTTTTGTCTCTGTTTTCATGTCTGCTTTCTTTTTATGTTTGTCTTGCATTTGATTAATTCTAGCTGCTGCCATTTTGGCCAGGCCTTGCTCGAAAAAGAGGTCATTTGACCTCAAGCAATTTGCCTGGTTAAATAAAGGTTAAATAAAAAATAAAATAAAAAAATAAAATTTCTCTTGTCTGACCATTTATATGGGAACTCTTTGATGCATTTGTTCAGCTCTTCAAGAGTGAAGAATTTACTCTGAATGAACACTCTGAGGCACAGTGACATTTCACGCGGTATTATACCTTCTAAGACATCATGCAACACATCAGGTGGATAGCCAGACAAAACATCAACATATTGAAGCTTTCCTGTCAGTGCACACTGCCTCTTCACTCCACACGCATGAGTCAAACTGGCATTTTCCTGTACAGCCTGAATGTGAAGTTTGTGTTGTTCTTTAGTTCTGGGTGGGAATGCCCCTGTTCTCACTTCTCCTATTTGAAATGTTGACCGCTCACCTAGACAAAATCTGCAGACGTGTGAACCAGAGAAGCTCTCGACAAATCCCCCAATAGAATGTGCCCCGAGATTGTCTGCAACCACACTAAACACTATGCCTTTGACTCTTCTACCCAATGCTGGAACAAACAGTCCTTCTTCTTCTAAGACCACAAGATCTTTGAGCAGTGGCTCCAACACAGTATTGTAACCAAATCTCTTTACATCCACAGTTTTGCACAAAATTGATAAAAAAATTGAGTTCAGGGTAGATCGAAGTACTGAGGGGACATCAGCTAACACCCAATACACAGCTGTGATTTTGTGTTTTTTCCTGGATGTACCAAGGGGATTGCATATCTCAAAGTCATCCACATAGAGATTGAGAGCAATGGTAAGATCACCTTCTCAAAACAGCTTATTGGTTTTGTAATAAGTGCCATCATGAAACGACTCGTACACATTAGGCCTAGTTTCTTCCTCACGCAAGATCAACTCTTGTACATCTTTCCTGCTCAAAACCTGAAGTAATGACTTCAGAATGGGGACATACATTGAAAACACCATCCCCACTAAAGAGGTTCGCTGTTACCCAAATAACAAGCCGTGGGTAACCAGCGACCTGAAGGCCCTTCTGAACGAGAAGAAGAGGGCCTTTAGATCACGGGACAGTGCAGAGCTCAAACGTGTACAAAGGGAGCTCAAACGCAGCATCAGGGAGAGCAAGGACAACTTCAGGAGAAAACTGGAGCACAAACTGGAAGACAATAACACCAGGGACGTCTGGAGTGGGATGAAGGAGATCACCGGCTTCCAGAGGAGAGGTGGGGGAGCAGCGGGGGATGAGGGACGTGCGAACGAGATGAACTCTTTCTTCAATAGGTTCAACTCCAACCCCCCCACCCCCAGCGGACTCTCCACTGCCTCCTCTGCTTCTTCCGAACAACAACCCCCCCACCTCCCCCCATCACCCCCTGCCCTCCACCACCCCCGTCATCACCTCCCCCCACCCCCCCGCTGGCCTTCACCACGGACCTTCCCACACCTCCCACCCCCAGGACATCCTCACATCACCCACAGCCCCCCCACCACCTCCTGTGACACACACCTCTCTGCACCACCCTCATCCCCTCCACCCTCAAACCCACCACGGACATCCCTCACCCCCCATTCTGGACTCCACTTCACAGCCAGCCAGGTGAGGAGAGAGCTGGAGAGGCTCAAACAGAGGAAATCTGCAGGACCTGACCGCATCAGCCCTCGTGTGCTGAAGGGATGCTCCAGCCAGCTCTGTGGAGTTCTCCAGCACCTCTTCAACCTGAGCCTACACCTTCAGAGAGTGCCAGTGCTCTGGAAAACATCCTGCCTGGTCCCAGTGCCCAAAAAAGGACGTCCTGCTGCACTGGAAGACTACAGGCCGGTGGCACTGACCTCTCACATCATGAAGGTCATGGAGAGACTGGTCCTGGCACACCTCAGGCCACTGGTGTTCCCATCACAAGACCCCCTGCAGTTTGCATACCAGCCCCATGTTGGGGTTGATGATGCAATCATCTACCTGCTGCAGAAGGCTTATTCCTCCCTGGACAGACCCAACACCTCAGTCCGGATCATGTTCTTCGACTTCTCCAGCGCCTTCAATACCATCCAGCCCAGACTGCTGAAGGCCAAACTGGAGCGCACGCGGGTGAGTGCTCCCCTCATCACTTGGGTCGATGACTATCTGACGGGCAGACCGCAGTTTGTTAGATTACAGAACTGTGTGTCTGATCGTCTGATCAGTAACATCGGGGCCCCCCAGGGAACTGTACTGTCCCCCTTCCTCTTCACCACATACACTGCTGACTTTCAGCACTGCACCGAGTCGTGTCATCTACAGAAGTTCTCTGATGACACGGCCATTGTGGGGTGTGTTGAGGGCGGGGGGGAGGCTGAGTACAGGGACCTGGTTGACCGCTTTGTGAAGTGGTGTGGGGGAGAACTGCATGCAGCTCAACGTGGCGAAGACGAGGGAGATGGTGGTGGACTTCAGGAGGAACAAGCCCCTGCTCTCTCCTGTCTGCATCGGTGGGACGGATGTGGAGGTGGTGTCGGCTTACAAGTACCTGGGTGTCACACTGGACAATAAACTGGACTGGTCCACCAACACACAGGCCGTCTACAAGAAGGGCCTGAGCCGGCTTTACTTCCTGAGGAGGCTCAGGTCCTTCCACGTCTGCAACAAGATGCTGCAGATGTTCTATCAGTCTGTTGTGGCGAGCACCATCTTCTTTGCTGTGGTGTCCTGGGGTGCGGGCATCAAGGCAAAGGACGCCAACAAACTGAAAAAACTCATTAAGAAATCAGAGTCTGTGGTTGGCTCTAAGCTTGTCACCCTGGAGGAGGTGGTGGAGGACAGGATGCTGGCAAAACTGCTGGCAATCATGGACCATCCCTCTCACCCCCTCCACAACACCCTGGACAAGCTAAGAAGCAGCTTCAGCCACAGACTCATTCAACCCCGCTGCTCCAAGGAACGATACAGGAAATCGTTCCTCCCAACCGCAATAAGACTGTTCAACTCTACCTCTGTCAGAGCCACCATCACAGAACTGCACTAAACCTGTCTCCTTGCACTTTATTCTATTGTATTGTATTGTATTTATTGTATTGTATTTTATTGTATTCAATATACCGGCTGCTATGACAACTTAATTTCCCTTCGGGGATAAATAAAGTAATCTATCTATCTATCTATACTGGAAGCTGTTCTTTTCC
>CAEFZP010002051.1:117500-121414 GCA_903064625.1 Mallotus villosus | reverse complement strand
CTGTCTGTCTGTCTGTCTGTCTGTCTGTCTGTCTGTCTGTCTCTGTCTTGTTCTGTCTCTGTCTCTGTCTCTGTCTCTGTCTCTGTCTCTGTCTCTGTCTCTGTCTCGTCTCTGTCTCTGTCTCTGTCTCTGTCTCTGTCTCTGTCTCTGTCACTGTCTCTGTCAGGGAGTGAGGTGACACAGGGAGTGAGGTGACACAGGGAGTGAGGTCTGATCTCGGGGGATCCCAGCTTGACTTGGCTTCGTCATTAAGACACAACGATTTACCCGCTGTGTTGTCACGACAACCAGGGAGCAAATCTAAGCGAGCAGATGAGAGCTTGTAGACGAGGGCTGATAATAAACAACGTGAGGATCAGGAACAGACAACAGAGGAGGAAGATCCTGAAGTCTGTTATTATCTTGGGGAGGGATCTGTCTCCAGGCTGAACATCACACGGGGAACTCATCTATTTGTATCAGAGCCCCAGATTACTGTAAAGACAAAGGAATCTGATCTGAGTTGATACGGAACACGGAGGGAAGCCGCCTGCGAGCTCACGCTGTCTTGTCAGGGAGATTATACTCCCACGGAGCGCTGACAGGCTACAGCGAAGTAATCCACTGAGACTGTTAGCGGTGAGGTTAGAGTGTGTGTGTGTGGTGTGGTGTGTGTGTGTAGTGTGTAGTGTGCATGTATGTGTGTGTGAACATGTGTGTATGTGTGTTTTTATGTGCGAGTGAGTACATATGTGTGTGTATATATGTGTGTGTGAATGTGTGAGGTGTGTGTATGTGTGTTTATATGTATGTGAGTACATATGGGTGTGTATATGTGTGTGTGTGTGTGCGTGTGTGGTGTGTAGTGTGCATGTATGTGTGTGTGAACGTGTGTGGTGTGTGTATGTGTGTGTTCATGTGCGCTTGAGTACATATGGGTGTGTATATGTGTGTGGGTGAATGTGTGAGGTGTGTGTATGTGTGTTTTTACGTGCGCTTGAGTACATATGGGTGTGTATATGTGTGTGTGTGCGTGTGTGGTGTGTAGTGTGCATGTATGTGTGTGTGAACGTGTGAGGTGTGTGTATGTGTGTGTGTGAGTACATATGGGTGTGTGTGTGTGTCTGTGTGTGTGTGTGTGTGCATCAGCGGCCTACCATCCAGACGACCACGTTGATGGCGAGGACGGTGGGCACTCCTCCGAAGGGCAGACCCTGGAGGACGGAGCTCCGGGAGTGTGAGCGGTAACACCTCTCTGCCGTGCTGTTTTTCCTCCCCCAGAGGGTCCAGGAAGCCCAGTACATCCAGCTCCATACCCCTCCCGTCCACAGGGGGCGCCCCGCTCACAAACAGCGACGAGTCCGCCATCAGTCTTCCAACGGTTCAGCGTCCGCGGTCCATCCCTGAGGAAGAGAAGACGGGGTGGAGAGTCAATGTCTGAAACAGCGTCTCTGTTAACCTGTGCAGAACGCCATCTCTGTTAACCTGTGCCGAACGCCATCTCTGTTAACCTGTGCAGAACGCCATCTCTGTTAACCTGTGCAGAACGCCATCTCTGTTAACCTGTGCAGAACGCCATCTCTGTTAACCTGTGCAGAACGCCATCTCTGTTAACCTGTGCAGAACGCCATCTCTGTTAACCTGTGCAGAACGCCATCTCTGTTAACCTGTGCAGAACGCCATCTCTGTTAACCTGTGCAGAACGCCATCTCTGTTAACCTGTGCAGAACGCCATCTCTGTTAACCTGTGCAGAACGCCATCTCTGTTAACCTGTGCAGAACGCCATCTCTGTTAACCTGTGCAAAACGCCATCTCTGTTAACCTGTGCAGAACGCCATCTCTGTTAACCTGTGCAGAACGCCATCTCTGTTAACCTGTGCAGAACGCCATCTCTGTTAACCTGTGCAGAACGCCATCTCTGTTAACCTGTGCAGACAAAGAGATGTGTGCCCATAGGCTGAGGTAAAAGCCTTGGACTTGTAACACACACAACTCACAAGGGGGGTCACACGGTGTCCAGCGAGAACCAATAACCTGCTGTTCTGCCCTCTCCTGGTTGGCTGAATCAGAGCTGAGGAGGAGCTTAGCGTACGGCTTGTTGCCATAACAGTTTGTCCTTCCTCGCAGCGTTCATTCTTGATTCATAGCTCTTTCATCTACAGCAATTTCAAGGCTATTCTAAAGCCTGGTCATTACTGTCATACGAAGAATAGGAAATGAATGGTTCATTTAACCAAGGCCTCTTCAGGAAGAGCAACTAACCACAAGGTCGAAACAAATATGGCCTTTTAATTGACACCCATGCCCTTTAAGAGGGCACCCATGCCCTTTAAGAATCCCCCAGACTGCAGTGTGAAGGCCGACGCCTGGAGACTGGGGCTTCCTGATGACATCATTAATGGAGCCTGATCTCCATGGACGCAACTACAGACAGGAAGGAGAAGGGTCACATGACCCACGGGTCACATGACCTATCGCTGCAGGACCAGACGACGGCCAAGCTTAAACCCGATGAAGAGCCAGGTGCTGTGTCATCATAATAGAAACAGTAGATGAACAGAAAATGTTCTTTGGACGATAGAAAATTGTCCGCTTTGCAAAACCACGTGTCTGTATGTTCGTGTGGGACGGTCTGTTTCTGCTCCTGATCAATTCAACTTTGCTAGAAAGCAAATAAAGGCTTTCCACTGTTTGTTCTGATGAGGGACGAGCAGCTTGCAGAGGGCCTTACTCCCGGAAGAGAGAGAGAGAGAGAGAGTAGAGAGAGAAGAGAGAGAGAGAGAGAGCGAGAGAGAGCGAGAGAGAGAGAGAGAGAGACAGAGAGAGAGAGAGAGAGAGAGAGACAGAAGAGACAGAGAGAGAGAGAGAGAGAGAAGAGAGAGAGAGAGAGATAGAGAGAGAGAGAGAGAGAGAGAGAGAGAGAGATAGAGAAGAGATACAGAGAGATCGAGATAGAGAGCTGAGTGACTCTACGTCTCGCTCGCGATCTCGCTCCGCAGCGCGCGCTCTCTCGCTCTCGCTACTCGCTCTCACGCTCTATCTCATCGCGCTCTCTCTCGCTGCTACGCTCCCTCAGCTCTCACTCGAGAGTAGAGAGGCGATATCCCCCGCGCTGCCTTATCTGTCAGTCGAAGCCTGGGCCATATACATCACTCCCAAGCTCACAGAGCAATCAATACAGATTCTGTTCAGCTGTATGAATACACACAGTGTAACAAACCCAAATAACCCCAGGAAAGTCAATATCTACAAGGGGCTAAGTTAGCTGTTTGTAGACAATATTATGTATTGAGCTGGCGGGGAAGATCTGTTGTTGCACCATAACCATGGTTACCAAGGTATCGGCCCGTTTGGAACTGAAACACAATAACTTGAACTAAAAGCTTAATGTTCTCTGCCCAGGTCACGGCAGCCAAAACGGATTCTCAAAAGGAAGCACAAACAGAGAGAACGTGACATGGAGAGAGAGAGAGATGGAGAGAGAGAGAGATACAGAGAGAGAGATACAGAGAGAGAGAGAGAGAGAGAGAGAGAGTTACAGAGAGAGAGAGTTACAGAGAGAGATACAGAGAGAGATACAGAGAGGGATACAGAGAGAGAGAGAGATACAGAGAGAGAGAGAGTTACAGAGAGAGAGAGTTACAGAGAGAGATACAGAGAGAGATACAGAGAGGGATACAGAGAGAGAGAGATACAGAGAGAGAGAGAGTTACAGAGAGAGATACAGAGAGAGATACAGAGAGGGATACAGAGAGAGAGAGAGATACAGAGAGAGAGAGTTACAGAGAGAGAGTTACAGAGAGAGATACAGAGAGAGATACAGAGAGAGATACAGAGAGGGATACAGAAGAGAGAGAGATACAGAGAGAGAGAGAGTTACAGAGAGAGAGTTACAGAGAGAGAGAGATACAGAGAGAGATACAGAGAGGGAAAC
>CAEFZP010002051.1:90000-115000 GCA_903064625.1 Mallotus villosus | reverse complement strand
GTTTCAGTCAGAGGCAGAAAACAAGCTGTTAGAAAAGAGCAATGCTAGCTGCTAGCTCAAGCCAACTAATCTGCTAAATGCACCAGACAAACAGCTGAGCTGTGTGTGTGTGTGTTCAGTGTGTGTGTTCGGGTCGGGGGGGATTCTCAGAAAATGAGAATTCGAAATCAGTCAATCAGATAAAATGTTCTACAAAAGCTACAGTTACTAAAGCCGACCGCCTCTAGATAATTGTGTTTTCAGTGCAAGCTGTGTGACATTCTGTCAGATATTAATAGCATGAAAGTAACTCCCTCCAAAATATCCCAGTCTGCTATGGAATATAATTATGTTCATCCCACAACAAAAACAGCGTCACTCCAAATGGGCAATCAGAGGAGTGAAACTAAGATCATCATCGAACATAAACAATCGACATCGCAGCACAGTCGGTTAAACAGGCCAGTTTGAGAAACCGTCTGTCTGACAAATTGGCCACTGAGTGCTGATCACTCATGAGCCATGACCTGCTAAAGAGGAACTAGAGATCAATCTACACGATGAAACCATCAGACATCAGGATTCATGACCTGCTTCGGTGAGTGCGTGGGAGTGAGGAGTTGGGTGTGGTGAAAGCTCTCCCACGGAGAGGAACTCAACCACAAATACAATGTGAACTGGAAAAGACATTGACACCTTGTCAGCTAACTGTTTGTGTCGTGTAAAACAACCGTAGTGTCGAGAGTGCTGCTGGGAGCTTGACAGAGGAGGCAGGAGGCTATGTTCAACAAGGCCTAGTCCCTGTGTCCCTGTGTCGATTGTGTTGGCCGACTTATGAAAAGACTGAGCGAGAAAGCCTTGACATTTTCACTCATTAGGTTCCTAACAAAGAACCACAGCTTGTAGAATATGCATGAGCTTCCGCATAACTCTCACAATCCCTCACGTCTCCATGACGTCTCCATGGTGAGAATGTGGTAGGAATGCTGAGGGGAATTTTTTTAATATATATTTATTTGTCATTTATACATAAGCATGAATAAACAAATGAGATAATGCTATAAAAAGCCATCCTCAAGCATTCCCTAAAGATCATTAGTGCATCAACCATCACTAAATTACAACTATCCTCTAAAAAGCTTGGTCGCTTCGCCGCAGACCTCTACAGTTACAGAGTCAACCAGGCGCCCCCCCCTACACTGACGTGAAAGCTGTCAGAGCAGAACCCGCCCCGCCCCTCCCCCACCCCCCCCACCCCCAAAGCAGAACCTGCCCCTCGCACCAGACAGGAGGCTGATGATGCTGAGAGGAGGAAGAAAGCCTGTCTGCCAGCTCAGGGTTTATCTGCTCTGACAGATGGGTCTGGCCTCTCTCCCATTCACACCGATTTCCGTCCAGCACCAAAAGTGCTAGGCCAATCACAGCCGTTTATCTGAGAGGGGTATATAGGCCTGAGCCTGTTGATAGCACCCCGTCCTCTTGGATACTGAAAACGAACCTCGAGGTTCCAGACTCGTACGCTTGCGACCTGCTCTGTCGACGCCAGGCTTGGTAATGGAAACTTTAATGAATAAACTCCTGTAGAGGTTTCTGACACCGATCGGTTCTCGCAGGTCACAGAAGATCATGGATAATCCTCTTTGTATTAAGGAGCTATAGGAACACAGTAAATGATGCCTTAACGCTGCTGTGGAGCCAGAGAGCTATAGGAACACAGTAAATGATGCCTTAACCCAGCTGTGGAGCCAGAGAGCTATAGGAACACAGTAAATGATGCCTTAACCCAGCTGTGGAGCCAGAGAGCTATAGGAACACAGTAAATGATGCCTTAACCCAGCTGTGGAGCCAGGGAGCTCTGACAACAGGCTGGGGGCTGAGCCCTGCTAGGAAGGCCTCTCTCATACTGTGTGATAAGACTGTGTAGCCTTCGGCTGGTTCTCTGTTTACTACTGTGTCCTCCAACACTGATCCACAGCTCTGTAGAGAGGCAGACTGTGTGTCCTCCAACACTGATCCACAGCTCTGTGTTGTAGAGAGGCAGACTGTGTGTCCTCCAACACTGATCCACAGCTCTGTGTTGTAGAGAGGCAGACTGTGTTTCCTCCAACACTGATCCACAGCTCTGTGTTGTATAGAGGCAGACTGTGTTTCCTCCAACAATGATCCACAGCTCTGTGTTGTATAGAGGCAGACTGTGTGTCCTCCAACACTGATCCACAGCTCTGCGTTGTAGAGAGGCAGACTGTGTGTCCTCCAACACTGATCCACAGCTCTGTGTTGTAGAGAGGCAGACTGTGTTTCCTCCAACACTGATCCACAGCTCTGTGTTGTATAGAGGCAGACTGTGTTTCCTCCAACAATGATCCACAGCTCTGTGTTGTATAGAGGCAGACTGTGTTTCCTCCAATAATGATCCACAGCTCTGTGTTGTAGAGAGGCAGACTGTGTGTCCTCCAACACTGATCTACAGCTCTGTGTTGTATAGAGGCAGACTGTGTTTCCTCCAATAATGATCCACAGCTCTGTGTTGTAGAGAGGCAGACTGTGTGTCCTCCAACACTGATCCACAGCTCTGTGTTGTAGAGGCAGACTGTGTTTCCTCCAACACTGATCCACAGCTCTGCATTGTAGAGAGGCAGACTGTGTGTCCTCCAACACTGATCCACAGCTGTGTTGTAGAGAGGCAGACTGTGTTTCCTCCAACACTGATCCACAACTCTGTGTTGTAGAGAGGCAGACTGTGTGTCCTCCAACACTGATCCACAGCTGTGTTGTAGAGAGGTAGACTGTGTGTCCTCCAACACTGATCCACAGCTCTGTGTTGTAGAGAGGAAGACTGTGTGTCCTCCAACACTGATCCACAGCTCTGTGTTGTAAAGAGGCAGACTGTGTTTCCTCCAACACTGATCCACAACTCTGTGTTGTAGAGAGGCAGACTGTGTTTCCTCCAACACTGATCTACAGGTCTGTGTTGTAAAGAGGCAGACTGTGTGTCCTCCAACACTGATCCACAGCTCTGTGTTGTATAGAGGCAGACTGTGTTTCCTCCAACAATGATCCACAGCTCTGTGTTGTATAGAGGCAGACTGTGTTTCCTCCAATAATGATCCACAGCTCTGTGTTGTATAGAGGCAGACTGTGTGTCCTCCAACACTGATCCACAGCTCTGTGTTGTAGAGGCAGACTGTGTTTCCTCCAACACTGATCCACAGCTCTGCATTGTAGAGAGGCAGACTGTGTGTCCTCCAACACTGATCCACAGCTCTGTGTTGTAGAGAGGCAGACTGTGTTTCCTCCAACACTGATCCACAGCTCTGCGTTGTAGAGAGGCAGACTGTGTGTCCTCCAACACTGATCCACAGCTCTGTGTTGTAGAGAGGCAGACTGTGTTTCCTCCAACACTGATCCACAGCTCTGCGTTGTAGAGAGGCAGACTGTGTGTCCTCCAACACTGATCCACTGCTCTGTGTTGTAGAGAGGCAGACTGTGTGTCCTCCAACACTGATCCACTGCTCTGTGTTGTAAAGAGGCAGACTGTGTGTCCTCCAACACTGATCCACTGCTCTGTGTTGTAAAGAGGCAGACTGTGTTTCCTCCAACACTGATCCACATCTCTGTGTTGTAGAGAGGCAGACCGTCGGACATCTTCTGTTAGCTTCTGTCATCGACACATCTACATATGAAGAATAATCTAGTTTGTCCCTGCACAGCTCTGTTACGGAGTGGAGACGGATACACAGGCACCTCCATCTGTCCACTGAGGGGAGGGAGGCTGGGGGGGAGGGTGGAGGGTGGGGGGGGGGAGGGAGGACGGGGCTGGGGGGGGGTGGAGGGGGGGGGCTCGAGAGACTCCGCCTCAGGAGATGGAGGCTGTTGCACAATCTGCTCCCCACCTGCTCTGAGTGGGGGTGCAAACACACACACACACACACACACACACACACCCCCACACACCCACACAAACAAACACACACATACACACTGACTAGCCAAGCATGGCTGCTGAGGAGGCTGATTTCTCCTCTCTCGGCCCTCTCGGTCCTGAAGGCTGAATGAGCCGTGACTGGAGTGATGACTGCACTCACAGGCCTGTTTGAACACACAGAACACCTGCTTCCTGTCTGCGTCCTCAGGCCCAGCAGCGCCCCTGAAGAGCCCAGGCGGACCCTTCTTGCTGTTTGAACTCCCTCATTAATTACTAAATAAGATTAGGATGCAAAGGGAAAGGTATAGCTCAGTGGTTACAGTGTTTGACAGCAGATTAAGAGGTTGCAGGTTCAAATCTCCCCCTGTGGTATGTATCTAGTTTTGGATTAAAGCATCTGCTATAATTTTTAAGGTATTTAATTACATCTGTTCAGCCCTGAACTCCAGGTTAACATAGCGGGTCTTTATAATTAAAGCAAGATGTATTGATTGGGCTGAAGTTAATAAACCCACTCCTGCTGTTCGATACCCAGACAGGCCTCATTCAAGCTGAGTTGGCAGCGACAGCTGATGAAGCGAATGGGATGAGGGGCTGGATGAGGTCTACATCATCACAAAAGCCACAAGCTGTTTTGATCGGCCGTTTGGGAAATCTCCCGACTCTCCCAACGGCCAGTCCGTCCTAACAGGCTAACGCTGTCTGGGTATGGTGCTTCTTCTTCTCTGTCAGAGTGTTCCAGCTCTGAGCCGCAGCGTGTAGGAGGGGCTCTCTGGAGATCCTCCCAGCACAAGCACAGCAGGAGGGGGGGGCTTCAGCAGGGGGGCGGGGCTTCAGCACCCTTAAAATAGCCAGGAAGTCTGTTTCCAATGATGCACAGCAAGCGCTAATTTGAGTTTAAGGTTCTGTTATATCTGCAGCTTCACAAGCACAGCCGTGGTTTCCAGGGGATGCGCGTTGTCATGCGTGTCGTCATGGGTGTTGTCATGCGTGTTGTCATGCGTGTTGTCATGGGTGTTGTCAGGGGTGTTGTCATGCGTGTTGTCATGGGTGTTGTCATGCGTGTTGTCATGCGTGTTGTCATGCGTGTTGTCATGCGTGTTGTCATGGGTGTTGTCATGCGTGTTGTCATGCGTGTTGTCAGGGGTATTGTCATGGGTGTTGTCATGCGTGGTGTCATGTTGGCTTCTGATGATGCTTGGAAAAGGCCAACTGTAACACATATCATCTCTCAAAGTAAGACTGGAGGAGATGAGTCAGAGCGATGCATCAGATGCAATCTGTCACACACACACACACAGACACACACACACAGACACACACACACACACACACACACACACCACACACACACACACACACACACACACACACAGCATCATAGAAAGCAACCAATCGCTGCTTATTAGCACAAGATATGACCTCCTGTGAAACCAGTTCACTTAAATAGTTCAGGTACGCCTTGGATTCTCTCTCGTCTAAACTCCCTTCCCTGTCTGAAGGGAAGTCCTTTAGAGGCAGAATACAATGGTTTATGTAGCCAGGTATCATTTCACCATCTGTTGACACAATACATTTATTTTCTCTTCTTCTGAGTCATGTGACTCAGAGGGTCATGTGACTCAGGTGGTCATGCCACCCTCTGTCTACTCAAAGGAGTGAATCTCATAAGGCTGCTGGATATTCACATGTCTCTGTCATGGCCGACGCCATTGTTCCCAGCTCAGAACCAACAGGCTGGGATGGTCGCAAAAGATCGTTTTTCAATCTCAGCAGCGGTGAACTCACTAGAATATTCATGTCCCTGTTGCTTGGATATGACAATCCCAACATTCCGCACTTTTATCCTGGAAAACTGAGTTTATGTGCTGCGTTTCACAGCTAGTGACCATGATGGCAGATTTAGTTGTTATCTGTTCCACTATGGAAAAAG
This sequence comes from Mallotus villosus, assembly GCA_903064625.1. NCBI lineage: Eukaryota > Metazoa > Chordata > Actinopteri > Osmeriformes > Salangidae > Mallotus > Mallotus villosus. Next base: position 109,163 of record CAEFZP010002051.1, on the reverse strand, counting down.
GAGAAATAGCCATTCATTGAAAAGTTCAAAACCAAATTATTGCCCTGGCATTTAAAAGACCATTTCCTCCATTAATTTAATCTTTGAAATGTCAAGAGTACTTTTGGTAGCCTGTTGTTTATAAAGGTTAACATGTGATCCATGAGATCCAATCAGCCCAAATCAGGAAATACATATCTATATAATATAGTCTCATCTCAATGTAATTAATATCAAAACCATAATAAGTCAATCATACATGTTACTGTATTAAATATGTTGTGTAATCAAATAGCATCGGATAGGTTACAGTTCAACAACTCCCAAAGTAAGGTACACTTAGGAGATCAGTGGAACACCAAGGGGCCCAAAAGTCCAGATCTTTCTTCCCAAAGCAGAACGATACAGGCTGGTAAGAATCGCTTCAATGTGGCCGAGCAGTGAATAGGATTTCTGGCCAAGTGCGTTGGGCTTTGTAGTAAACAGGCTTGGTGGATTCGTTGAGTTGAAGTGTAGCGATTGAAAGACATTAACAAGACCATTGAAAATGTCATATTGAACAAACGAAACGTGTGCAAGAGGTGGAAAAAAAACATTATATTTGTTTATTTATGGTAGGACGATGTTATAGGCTGATGAAACGTTCACTCTGGTGGACTAAAACACTGATTTAAAAACAAAGGCTAAATTAATACCCAGCTGATTTTAACCACTCAAAGGCTACATAACGAGGGTTGATGATACACGGCAAGATATCGCTGATTTAAGGGTGTGTGTGTCCGTGAAGAAATATTTGCCACATAGGCTACCTCGTGTCGCTCTCACCACAATAGTAAACGAATAGACTGACCGTAGCCTATATTCTATTGATAATCGCATGCCAAACCTTAAGGCACAGAATATGTCACGTAGGTCCTTTAGGACAGCAGTGGCGACACAAAACTGCAGTAAACAAGTAGCCTATGGGCTATCTGAAACCAGCAACAACAAACAACATGATGTTAAACCCTGTTTTATGTTGATTGCTGCCTCAAGCCGACATTTCCTATGAATTTCAAGACAGCGTTGATCTCTGGCATGTGAGAATTCACGATTTTCTCCGTTAGTGTGCTTCCTCTTTTTTTATAAGCTCTTGACTGCAGCACTATCAAAACACCGTAAATCCGCCCACTTTTGAAAAGCTCTCCAAGTTGATCAAAATTAACTGCAGCTCGCACCAGGAAAACGAGAAAACAATTATTAAGAACCGTGAAGAGTAAGGGTAGCCTACCTTAGATCGGGATTTCCATTAAGTAGCCTATGGGGTTCCTTTCAGATGTTCGTTATCGCAGGCGTCTGATTCCGACGGGGTTGCTGAGCTGCCGTTTATTTTTGCATCAGCACCAAGACACAAGAGGAACTCCCACCTGCTCAGGGGCCGTCTGTAAATTGAACACCTGCCTTGAAGATAAGGGAACGTCGTTCAGAACACAAAAGCCATTACGTTTTTCTTCAGAGGTTGACAAACATTTTTGCATACAAGACTTGAACAGATTCGTCCATATCTAAAATATATTTAGCGTTCACATCTGCTTGACAATATGTGAAAAGTGTGAGGGAAATAGCCTTGCAGATCTTACAAAAAATGATCATTCTTTTTTAATTGTGAAAAATAATCTTTGTTTTATCATCAGCGTCTCCAAGTAGGCTACTCATGGTAAATTAAAAAAAAATACTATTTCTATTTTAGTAGGCTATATTCATATTTTTTAGTGGGCTACTAGGCCTTTATTTTGCAATTATTTCTCTATCGGGTTTTAGACCATGACAGTTGAAAGTGTAATGAGCGTCGCCACCTGCTGGACAATGTAGGTATTTCTGCACTTGACAAAATAGGTCGAGTAATTTAGCATTGTTGTCTTAGTGTCAGCCGTAGCATAAACGATATACATTAACACAAAAGGAGGGGAGTGATGTGGACATCTAAATATCATATTTAATGTAGTCTACTCTACTGTAAAAATGACTTCGGAATTTCTAAACAACTTGATCGTCACATCCAGACCAGCAGGCGGTACTAAAGAGTCGCCACCATTTCAGTTTAAAGTGCCTCTTCATTGTGAGATAGCGCAAGATTTTGTCATTTTTTGAATGAGTTATACCGCTGACACCGCGCGAGGGGCTGAACTACAGCTAGGCTACTTCGTGTCGAAGTAAACGACGTCAGGTAACATCCGTAGCTTACCTTAATTCTTCAGCATTCCAATAATTATTGGAATGTCTACTCTACAGTCAACCTTATCTTAATCTTAATCTGTCTAGCATGTACATTGTCTGCAGCTAAATAATAGGATGCAATGTGTCATATGACGTATTTGTACGAGACGGTTCTAGTAAATTCATTGAAGTCATGTCACACAATCAGTCTACCCATATTGGGTTCACATCAGAAAAACGAGTAAAGACCTGCGAACGCTCCTAACAGCAGAACAGAAACCTATGCTGTAGCTTTAGCAAGATCATCACGATAAACACATGCCGCGCAAATAGCATTATCCTGGCAACGCAGAGAGATATCTACCTCACCACATTTTAAATGAGCTTTGTTGTCACTCTATAACATAGCCTACATCACTTAAATGTGTCTCATAGCTTTCCTCCTAGAGTAGCCTATAGCTTTGTGCAAAATATTTATCCTAGATGCTGCGTGTAACCTACATCTATGTAACTCTAGTTTAGCCTGATGTGTTTTTAGCAACCCCCGGGCTTGAATCTTAGGAATGTATTTTCTTTTTCGTTCGGTCAATCAGCAAACCCCTAAATTAATCGTTTCCGTGATTCCTCCTGTAGCCAGATACTCTTTCTTGCCAAGGAGCTGTTCTTTCAGCACCACCCAATTGCCACGTGTGGACCACAATATCACAGGGTCAAATTGTACTGGATTAAATCCACGCATTCTTTGTCATGTGTAAACTGACAAATATCTTCCCTTTCCTTAGACATGTTTACCAGGATGTTGAAACTGAAACTCCTGAACGCTCTGGCACCGGCATACTTCTTTACGGCCACTGCAGTGACCTTCGTTCTGCACTTCTGTATGTTCATCCCGACGATTTTCCAAACTCCTGCAATGTCGCTGGAGGCGTCAACTGTCCTTCACACCGCGGTTTTCTTATTCTTAATGCTGAACGCTTTGGGGAACTACATTATGACTATAAAGTATCCCGCTGAGAGTGCAAACGAGAGCGTTATTCCGATGTGTTCACCAGACTGCCCGGACCGAGTGGATGCTCACTACCTCCTCAATGGCCGCCACTTCTGCAAACTCTGCAAGAAAGTCATTTTCCGGCGGGACCATCACTGTTTTTTCACGGGAAACTGTATCGGCAATAAGAACATGCGTTACTTCATCATGTTCTGCATCTATACTTCATGCACTTGTTTGTATTCTTTGGTTCTTGGCGTGGCCTTCCTTACAGTGGAGTACTCCATCTCGTTTGAAAACCCCGTTGACTTTCCTGACTCTTTTACCCCTTTCCACAGGTTACTTCTTCATGGGTGAGTCTCACTCTTAAGGCATCACAGTATCTAAAACACATTTTATAACCATTAAACAAATATCTTCACCCTACCGTTTTCTTCTTCTTCTCCTTCGCTCCTTCTCCTTCTTCTCCTTCGTCCCCTCCTTCTCCTCCTCCTTCTCCGTCGTCGTCTCGCCTGCTCGTCTCCGCGTCTCCTCCGGCGCGCTGCTCCGCCTCCGTCGCTTCGCTCCTGCTCCTCGTCTGCGTCTCCTTCGTCGTCTCCTCCTGCTCCGTCTGCTCCTCCTGCTCCTTCTCCTCCTTCTCCTCCTCCTTCTCCTTCTTCTTCTCCTCCTTCTCCTTCTCCTTCTTCTCCTCCTTCTCCTTCTCCTCCTTCTCCTCCTTCTTCTTCTCCTTCTTCTTCTCCTCCTTCTCCTTCTTCTCCTCCTTCTCCTTCTCCTTCTTCTCCTCCTCCTCCTTCTCCTTCTTCTCCTTCTTCTCCTCCTTCTTCTTCTAATCTAATCTCAATCTCTCTCTCTCCCACCAGGGGTGGTCTCTGGTCTCCAGCTCTTCCTGGTGCTGATGCTGTACGTGTGGCTGGGTATCGGCTTGGTGTGCGCTGGGTTCTGCTGCCAGCAGGTGTTGCTGGTGGCCAGGGGGAAGACCTGGTGTCAGATGCAGCGAGGTCAGCTGGTGGAGAGTCGCAGCTCCTGGAAAGACAACCTGGGGGATGTTTTCGGCTCTCGCTGGGTTCTAGGACTCTTCCTTCCTGTTCAAACGGTGGAGGCTAGCTTGGCCGACCAGGCCGGGCATAAGCATGACTGAGGAGGATCAGATATTAAGTACATTTCAATATTAAGTATTCAATGCCTTTTTAAAATTCAAAACATTGTCACAGATTTGCTTCCATAGTTAAGTGAAGATGTGGATGGCACTTAAAATATTTATTAGTATCATTCTAGGATTTTTAAATATAGGACTGCTAGAGTAAGATGGATCTCTCCTGCTGTACTGTGGTTGCTTCACACAGGTACTGCGTCCAATATCGCTGCTTTTTGTACTGTAAACAAACTAAAATCCAAATCTTCAATTATGGCATCGTTTCTACGATCTGTTCTTCAGAGTGTTTTGTTGAAGGTGTATGTCTGCTTGGTGTATAAAGAATAAACTTACACGGGCTGTTAAGAGTATAATACTTCGCTGAAGGGAAACTTCCTTAAAAGCTTGTAGACACAGACTGCCAGGATGGAAAATGATTTCTTTTAAACTAAATTGAGCAGTTTGAACTGGAATCAGAAGCTGGAATTCAAAATCAATTGTTTGAACTATTTTGTCTATTCTGTTGATCCAATAAAAATAATTAAAGAAAAAAACAAAGATGGTATTTCATGTATTAAAGCAATTACTGAAATTGTGGTGTGGAAAAAACACATTCTACAGATTAACTGATTATTTTCTTTAATAAGCATACATATCAATTAAAATCATTGTTATTTAAAAAGGTACAAAAAGTGCACTTCATTAAATGACCAGGTAAACAACAGCCTGTCTTAGTGTGTGTATTAGGAATAATAGACAATAAAATCTCTTAATAGGACATACATTTTAACACACATTTCCCTTTGACACTGAAAAACAAGGGCTCATAGCAGATTGCAGCTAATTATCACCAGCCCAATTTATAGCATTCCCAAGTTGCTAACTTAACGCCTTGCTAATAACACCGCTTGATTGCATTCAAGAACAGGCTCATATACTGTTAACAAATGTTTATCTCCTACGTAGCACAACAGGCAATTTTAAGACTGAACATGACAATAAATAACAGACGTTGTTTGTATCTAAGCTGTAAGTACAGTACCAAATTTTAAATAGGCTACTTGATCTTGCTACGGGTTTGATAACGTACTGGGCATTATGTACAGTTCTTGGCAACCATTGTTAAGCCTACCTTATATGAGATATAATGTAACATACACTAAAATCATTATGCTAGCAATTTTCCGAAGCTACAAATTAATCAAAAAAAATATTTGTGCCATGTCCTGTATGAGCTGTATTTAAAGCACTAACCAATGTATTTAGAAGCCATAGCCCTTTCTAAGTGGCACTCACTAGTTTGATGAAATAGCGGCGATAAACGCCATTAACAAACCACGAATATAGCCGAGGGTCTGGAATCCAAGCCTGATAACACAGATGTGCTTGTACGTGTACTATGTCACACTGTCTTTGTGTCCTATGTTAGGACACCCTGTAAGGTCTCCTGCCCTTGGTCCTGCATGTCCTCCAGATCTGAGTCAGGTTCCTGCAGGGCCAGCAGCAGCCTGGAGCAGACCTGGGGGTCTCCGCCCGTCAAGGCCTCCACCAGCAGAGTGGTCTGCTCCCGGAGTTGGAGCAGCTTGCGCTGGGTGCGTTGGTTCTTCTTGATCAGCTCCTTGGTGCGCAGTGTGATCCCCAGCAAGCCCGACTTGTTGAGGATGTTGTAGGTGCTGCAGAAGCGAGTCCGTTTGCTTTTACCCACAGGGGGGGCATCTTTGCAGCTGTCACCCTGGTAGCTACTGGCCTCTGACAGAGTTGCAGAATCTGAGAACCCCGTGCTGGCCTCAGAGTGCAGTGAGAGAGGCCTGTCTAGAGGCTGAGAGACATATCGCTCCTGGCCGTTGACAGCCTCGCAGTGGCCCTCTGAAGTCTCCAAAGTAGAGATGCATTTGAGGGGTGCGGGTGGTCCAGGTAGGAGACTGGGGGAGCCGTGTGACTTCAGGCCACTGTGATGCCTCCTGTGGCGCCGTCCACACTCTGGTGTGGACCTGCCCCTCTCCAGAGATGCCCCATGCCTCCTGGACGATTTCTCCTCTGGGTGAGGGGCTATTTTGGGGTAGGATTTAAGGATAGGCAGGTAGTTCCTTGATTGTCTGTAGTTGTCAGAGGCACTGGTTGGAGAAGTGTTATGGCTGTTGTTTACCATGGGCTGTAGCAGGACTACCTGGGGCTGAGGAACCATCTCCAGAGGTGAGGGGTAGCCCCAATGCTTTAGCGATGGTGTCACTGGGCCAGGCTGAAATACATAAAACACTCTTTAGCTAAATATTGTGGCAGTTTAGGTAAGGTCACACTGCCCAAACAAATAACAACAACGAGTAATAGCTAACAGTTGTTGGGTCGTGCTGGTTTGGTGTGATGTGCCTGTTGGCATTTAGGGGCAGTGAGAAAATGACAGTTACCTTTTCAAACCCAACTGCCAAAAGTAGAACTGTGTTGGAGCGGTGTGAACCGGCCTATAGTCTTTTCACGACTTACGAAATGTTATAAAATTATGACCCTAATACATAGATAGATAGATATATACTTTATTAATCCCGTGGGGGAAATTCAGGTATAATTCAGACATAAGACACCAAAGTATTTACCAGGACAGAAAATCTGCAACGATACCTGATTCAGGATGATGTTGTTCATTAAGAGCATAGAGGACAGTCCTGGATGAGATCCTTCCATCACTGCGACCTTGGAGCCGCTCTGAAGATCCTGGGCAACTAGCCCAGTCATCCTCCCGTCCTCAGAGTCTGTCAGGTCCACGGCACTCAGGTACCCAGAACTGCCGTCTGTCAGGAACAAACAAGCTCAATTATCTCTCGGGGGATTGGCCTACATGGAGTTTAGCGATCCACAATCTAGAACTGTTATAGAGAGTTTTGTCTTCTTACTCTAATTTAACTTTCAGAAGTAATTCCAAAGGTAGCTGGAGAAATTTGAGGAGGTAACACTGTACTGGGTAACCTAATAAATTGAGACATGTTTACTCCGGCGGTAATCCCTGGCCTGCAAATAATAATCCCACAAGGTATTATTAAATGGCCTGAGCATTTTACATTGTATAAGAGTCCTGGAAACTGTATCTGAGAGACCAACCTGAGAAACTTGAGTCTATCTCATTTTCAGACTTGGAGGATTTCTGATCCGTCATTGTGGATGGAGGTCTTCAATGACCCTCTGCTTCACTGAAAGATCTTTTCACTTTTTGTCTTAGAAGAAAATATTCAGTGTAGCCTATAAAGTGCTATAATAAGAAGAAAAACTTGCGTATAGATAGGCTACAGTGTACTTTGTCAATGTATGATTCCATAAGCAATGGATAATGTTATCTTTATATAGCCTAAGGAGCCTATATACGTCGAGAATTGCTGACAGTTGGTTGTCTAATTGGATACAGTAACACACTGCCAGGCAATTCTTCATTTGAAGCTCGAGCTTGGTTTTGAGCCACAACACACGGTGCATACCGTGCATAGCCTACACGGGACAGCCCAGTTTTGACGATCATATTATAAATCAACTGTTGTTTACTTACATTAACAGGTGACGTCTTAGAAGTCTTCCGCAAAACGTCCTTCTTGTGCTAAAACAGAGCATAGACTTCTCAAGCAATGACACACAGCAATACTTTGCTGCTCCGCTTTAAGAGTAATCTACGGCTTCTATTTTCCCTTTACGGCGTGACTTGGGCAGAAGAGGTTGCTAGGAAACCGTAACGTCATTAGCTCAAAGCTTTGCTATTGGATGACTTTTGATTTCGCATCTGGAAACGTGATACGCTTGATAAGAATCTGTTAGATTAGTTGTGACTTTCATCTTGATTATTATAATGGGAGTCTTTGAGTAAATAATGTAAACATGTTCAACAATAACAGACATAATTTGAAGTCCCATTCTCTCTATGTCACTCAAACACAACACACACAAGCACACAACATTAATACAATGATATATCTCTTTATTTTTGTCACAGTTATTTTAATCTATATACAATAAACACATAAGTTTTAACATGTCTGTATTATAATTGATTAAAACATCACATACAGCACTGTAATTCGTTTTGAGTTAGTCCATGTTTTTCCTTCTCTGACTAATTGTGTTCACGGTCAAACTGATGAAACTGAACATCTTAATCCTTAATAGGCCTTCAAGTTAAGCACAACTCCTCAAACACTGGAACAGCAACTCCCACGTGCTCAACATAATTCTAGTCAGTCCATGATCTCTGCATTGATTGGCCCTTAACACGGTACTGGGTCATAAAGCAGAAATGCGTCATAAACAACGTCCTCGCGAGTAAGAAGTAGGGATGGGAGAAACCGCTACAACCGTCAAAGTGGCAGGACAGAGCGAGCCGTTTTCAAATAATTAGTAGTGGATGATATGGATCGTTATCCAGCTGAGAAGTAGTGTTTCATAGAGAAAGACATTGAGATGCAATTTAATAGAAAAAGTTGCAATAGAAAGCTATGGGTAGCAGTATTATTTTATTCTTTGGTTAAGCTGTTCTAAAAATGAACAAAACACAAAAGTCTCAGAAATACTGCAGATATCAGATCATATCTCAACACAATGGTTTGCATCGATGGTAAATTAGTTTATTTTCTTTCAGATATTTAAAAACATTGTCACACAAACATTTAATTGACATTACTGTTTCACCACAAATACAATATATCTTCCACCACATTTCTCTCTGGTCAAAACTTCATTGATGGTCCCAATGCTAAATTAAACCACAAGAGAGAGATATAGTTTCGTACTGACCTCAGTACTGTCCTTCGCATAAGGGGGGAGGGGGGGGGAGGGTCAAGGTGGGGTCAGTTGTACTGTTAGGGGGGGCAGTTACATAAACATTGCTGTTGTGATATCGTTTTTTTCACTGGCAGGTATTAACAAGCAAGACCATGTTTATCATGTGAGTACATTTAGGGGGACACAAGGGGGGTACAAGGTTGTTGTCACAGGGGCACTGCCCCCCCTCCCCGTGCCCCCCTCCCCAGGAACGCGCCCTCCTGATCTTGAGTAAGATGAGATACTGTTGAAATGGAGGTCAAGGAAGTTCTTTTGGTCCTTAAGTTGTAATAAAGCAACGGAAACCTGTTCCGAGTTTAGTCAAAAACAAGATAGAAATATGTACTTTGATTTGATGAAAGAAAGAAAAAAAGCATAAATAAATATTCATTACAAAAGGGAGAAACCCTCTTAAATCAAACCACAGTGATGAAAAACAACATTAGCCAATAATAACAATAATAATCATATAATACAGTAATAGAGAGAAATAACCAAAAACACATAACAACTTGGAACTTGTACTTGAGAAGGATCGCATGACGTCTTGTCCTTATGGGTCCTCCATTACACAGGGTCTTTAGAAGAGTAATTGAACTTGCGTCAAATGTGTCATGGTGGGCTTTACCTAGCAGCTGCTTCAGTCAGGACGTGACCCCCGGTAACCACGGGAGCCGTCACCGTGACGCCCAGCAGTGAGTCTCTGGGTGCAGTGAGGGCACACGGGGGGATGTACTCAGAAGGCTCTTGCAGCTGGGAAGCCCTCGGGAGATAATAAATAGGGGGTCGGATGAGACAGGGCAGGGCTGCTGCTGCTGCTTCAGTTACCTACGAGGAGGCTGGCAGCTTTAGGGGAAACAGAGAAAACAAAACGGTTTAGGTTTCATTTTGTCAGGACAGTAAGAACAGTACAGATGTGTTGGCAGCTCTGGTCAAAGATTAGTACAAATATTACACTCAGTAGTGTGGGTTTGTTGAGAATTTTTTTTTCTTGATAATTTTTTTTCCCTTGATAATTTATTTTAAAAAAATTCTCAGACTACATTTACTTCAGTTAAAAGGTTGGATTAGCCCAGTCAGCGGGACATTAAGCTAAATTGCCACCAGGTGAATAAACAATGATCATTTGTCCACATTTTTACCAGGGGGTGCTAATAATCCTGCTGACTGAAACACATGAAGATGCTGGTCACCTGTCACAGTCCTTCACTCTCTGTCTCTCCTTCCTCTTCCTCCCTCTTCCTCGTTGTCTTTTCCTGCAGAGGGATTTCACTTCCATTAAAGATCTCTCTCTCTGAACACGGACATCAGTTACACATGTGATTTTTTATTCAGTTAAATGATGAGTAATTAGCTGATAGACAAGCTCACCTTTCACTTTTTCCCATCGCTTTCCTGATTCTGAGGATTAAACATTCACATGTGAGATCAACACTTTGAGACCACAAAAAAAATTTAAAAAAAATATTATCGATGAAGACGACGCAGAACATAGTTAGAGATAGTAGAGATAGTTGTGAAAAACAAAACGTGCAGCTGCTTTTGTCTCTTACCTACATTCACATGTCTGATGCTCCACAAATGTCATCTCGACATATTCTTGGCCCTGTTCGGCAGGCTTGATTTTCAACAGCTGAGGATACAGGGCAGAGTTATTAATAACAGCAGAGCTGGCCCTCATTCTGTGCCATGTATATCTGAAGCAGATGACCTGCCAGCTAGCTGTCACAGCAGCTCCATTGACTCAGCTTTACCTGCATGGTGACATTGGAGGACTGTGTAGGATGACACTCTAGGTTCTCGTCGCCACAGCAACCGGCGCAGCGAACGAGAGGGACGCAGGAAGGGCTGAAGATATGCTCCACCTCCCCTGGGGTACTCCAGAACCACCTCCACCAGCTTCTCAATGGTCCGACAGAAGCTCCGCCCCCACACTTCCTGGAACATTATCACTGGGGGAGAGGAGACAGGTCGAGGAAGCTGTCAATCACAGGTGGACGGGTGCAGTGGTGGGTGGTGGTCGTGGCTCACTGTACATTTACATTTTGTCATTTAGCAGATGCTCTTATCCAGAGCGACTTACAGTAAGTACAGGGACATTCCCCCGAGGCAAGTTGGGTGAATGTCCTTGCCCAAGGACACAACGTAACACCAGGCAGGGAATCGAACCGGCAACCTTCTGATTAAGAGCCTGATTCCCTAACCGCTCCGCCACCTGACCCCCCCCATCTGACTGTGCAGCAGGTGCGTCACTGTTCTCCTCCCAGTTCCAGCTGCTCTCCTTTTTGTCCCAGATCGCAGTGCGTATTTACAGCATGAGAGTGGGGCATCTTGGGAGATGGAGTCTTAGCTGACTAGCTAGCCACGTGAAGGGGATTAGCATTTTCTCACGGAACACCTCAGGTGGGAAGCAGGGACACAATTACACAATGTCAGCCTCATTAGCCTGGTCGTTTTTCCTCTTTCAGGGAACTTCACTTGTTGAACTGAAGGAGAATTATGTGAACATATCATAATAACATCTCGAGAGGGGGGAACAGGACAGACTGTCCTCGAACAAATTTACAGTGAGAACAGAAAACATGCTGTAATGACCATGACCAGGACCAGGAACATGGCTGGGGCTTGAATTAGGGGTGGGATAAGGGCCAGGGTTGTGGCTATAGAGGTCTGAGGCTGGAATTGGGGCTGAGATCTGGTCTGTGATTGGGGGCTAGGGGTTCAGGCTGGGGCTGGGAGCTAAGCCTGAGGGCTGGGGCTTGACGAAGGCACCGATGGGACCAGACTGACCCGAGGTCACCTCACCCCCACCCCCAACAGCTGTTTACAGAGCCGGCATGAGGGTGGGGTGGGAACGGGTGGCGTCATAATGGTCTCCCTGACAACCGGCATGCTCTTCAGCCTCCCCACGCTCCTCTGTCAGCACCCTGTCAAGCTGGGTCCTGTTGCCTCAACCCCGACCCCCTACTGGGGGAGAGGAGCCCCCCCCAGGAGCCCCCCCAGAGAGGACCCCAGAGAAGGGGACCCATGGTACCTCATCCATCAACCCTGCTGAGGGTGAGGGACACCCCAAACCTGACCCTGGGAAATCCCTGTTTATCCACACTCACCCCAAGAAACCTTCACCATTACATGGCATAAACAAGCAAGCAGTATTCATCGACGCCTTTCAACAAGTGTGGAAAACACAGTGATAAATCAGCTTAAACGGACGTAGTGAGTGCGCTAGAGAGGCTGTTTCTGATCTCTCGCTGAGGTCAACTGCCCAGGAGGGAAGGAACCCCGTTGATAAAGGCAATAACATGGTAGAAGAAAAACTGTTTGTTTTCACACAGAGACATACATGTGGGGGAATGTCAAGAGTGGAAAAATCACAAATGATTCTTACCTTCACTTGTGCTGTTTGTGCTGGTTAAGTGAGAGCCCTGAAAATAAATCAGAGGATTTGGGTTTAGAAAAGAACTGTAAACATGTTGAATTATGTTTTAAAAAAACAATCGCACTGTAACCATTTCAGATCATTTGACGTTCAAATACTGACAAATCAAATGTCGTGGCACAGCATTGCCCTCTTGTGGTAAAACACGTGAATCACAAGGAGAGGGTCGTTGGAACCGTTTTCTTTTTCTGTAGAGAAGTCCTTTTGACAAGAAACAGAACCACAGTCTTTTATATATCACATTTCTCAATATGTCAAACTGTTTAAGTTCAGAACTTGCTTCCTGTGGTATAAGATTCAGCCTTCTATTTATTTTCCTATTGGTGGTTTCCTCGACTGTCTAGATTTTTCCCATCTCCCCATGATAAACAGAGTGCGTTCTCATTCCGCTAGATCAACACGAAACTTCGGGGTGACTCATCACGTGCACTCAGGAAGACAAATCTCCGTCTGACTATCCTCGCTCTGAACTCCGTGCTAGCAGTCTGACATCCACCCCAGCGTTGAATGGCTCTCTTAATGATGGATCACCAGCATCTGTGATAGCCTATGTGCCTGACTCCCTGTTAGCTAGCTCCCGTTTTAGCTAGTTATCTGTGTACCTGCCACCCTGTTACGCTAGCTCCACTGTTAGCTAGCTCCACTGTTAGCTAGGCCCCTGTTTGGCCTCCTAAACAATACACGACGTTCAAAGACGTTGGGTCGTAGTACCGTTTATATTACACAACCGTCTGTCTTGCCATGATGGAAATCGTTGGGTTTTCAATTTACACGACGAACCGGCGACAGGGGTGAACAAAACTTTTACAAAACATTTAACTGTTGGCGATTCCACGACGATCCTGTCTGTGCTCAAATTAGGCCTACGTTTCACAAGAGTTCAAGCAAGAAAGTAGGCGATCATTTTGCAAGCTCACACAGTGAGATTTGGAATCGCAGACTGGTCTAGGTAATTAACATTCTAGATATCTGGCTATCGTCTATCGGCGATTGGTGTATTTGATAGTTCATATCGAGCTCTAATTTGCCTATGATTTCGGGCTTTTCTCTCCACCAAACTGCGAGCGAAAATCAGGCTGAAAGTTTAGCTAGGTCTCTATGTAGGCTATATAATTCCCTGTTAGCAAAGTCCCAAATTAGGTCCCTGTGAAGCTGACTTCCTATTAACTTCCAGGTCCAGCTAGCTGACTCTAGGGTTGAACAGCACGGACCTGCCCAACAATTATAGTATTATATGACAGAAAGTCAACGGCATGTCTGGTGTTAGGGCTGCTTCTGACACAAATCATGCCTGAAATGCCTTCCTTCCTGTCAAGAACCAAGTTTAGTTTGAGGACGAGGACAGCTGCTGACTGTCATGGCCAACGCTACGGTCAGCCAAATCTGTCCAAACAAAGTGAATGAAGAAGAATGTCCTGCTTTAATAACGATTATATATATCCGTTCTTTAGACAGCAGAAGCTTGCACACACACACAAGTGCCTCTGAGGTGTGTGTGTGAGCAGTGTGTGTGTGTGTGTGTGTGTGTGTGTGTGTGTGTGGTGTGTGTGTGTGTGTGTGTGTGAGCAGTGTGTGTGTGTGAGCAGTGTGTGTGTGTGTGTGTGTGTGAGCAGTGTGGTGTGTGTGAGCAGTGTGTGTGTGTGAGCAGTGTGGGTGTGTGTTAACGGCAGCCTGATCAGGCCTGTAAGGGGATTGAAGCATGTGGTGGTCTCTGCTCAGCCATCGGACACAGAACAGAACCCCTCTTCTTTCACAGACCCCAAACCCTCCAGTCCACCGTCTACTCTTCAGCCTGTACTTTCTCCACACTGTGTCCAGGAATCCCTGCCTTTCCTGGGCATCCTCACCTGCCAGGCCCCTTATCACAAACCTGGGCCACAGTTGGCCTCTATTTGAACACGTTGTTCAGTGGTGGCTGTAACTGCAGCATCTACAGCACTGCTGCCTCAGGTGTTAACAAGGTATATCATTATTCAGACTCTTCATTTAGTGGATCCAAGCTTGTGGCACTGCCCCAAGGGCACTGCCCCACCCCCAGACACGCCCCTGCTAGGGCACCCGGGACAGTGTTCTCTCCTAGGGCACCCAGGACAGTGTTCTCTGCTAGGGCACCCAGGACAGTGTTCTCTGCTAGGGCACCCAGGACAGTGTTCTCTCCTAGGGCACCCAGGACAGTGTTCTCTGCTAGGGCACCCAGGGACAGTGTTCTCTGCTAGGGCACCCAGGACAGTGTTCTCTCCTAGGGCACCCAGGACAGTGTTCTCTGCTAGGGCACCCAGGACAGTGTTCTCTGCTAGGGCACCCAGGACAGTGTTCTCTGCTAGGGCACCCAGGGACAGTGTTCTCTGCTAGGGCACCCAGGGACAGTGTTCTCTGCTAGGGCACCCAGGACAGTGTTCTCTGCTAGGGCACCCAGGACAGTGTTCTCTGCTAGGGCACCCAGGACAGTGTTCTCTGCTAGGGCACCCAGGGACAGTGTTCTCTGCTAGGGCACCCTGGACAGTGTTCTCTGCTAGGGCACCCAGGACAGTGTTCTCTGCTAGGGCACCCAGGACAGTGTTCTCTCCTAGGGCACCCCTGGGACAGTGTTCTCTGCAAGGGCACCCAGGACAGTGTTCTCTGCTAGGGCACCCAGGACAGTGTTCTCTGCTAGGGCACCCAGGACAGTGTTCTCTGCTAGGGCACCCAGGACAGTGTTCTCTGCTAGGGCACCCTGGGACAGTGTTCTCTGCTAGGGCACCCAGGACAGTGTTCTCTGCTAGGGCACCCTCGGACAGTGTTCTCTCCTAGGGCACCCCTGGGACAGTGTTCTCTGCTAGGGCACCCAGGACAGTGTTCTCTGCTAGGGCACCCAGGACAGTGTTCTCTGCTAGGGCACCCTGGGACAGTGTTCTCTGCTAGGGCACCCTGGGACAGTGTTCTCTGCTAGGGCACCCAGGACAGTGTTCTCTGCTAGGGCACCCAGGACAGTGTTCTCTGCTAGGGCACCCTCGGACAGTGTTCTCTCCAGCTAACCCGACACATGGACTGGAGGAGGGAAGCTCTCAGGCCACAGTCTTTTCCCACCACGCGAACCATAAATTCACCTCTTATTATATCCACTCCCCACACCGGCCCAGACCATAGAAGGAATCCCTGTTCCAGTGTTAACTGGCACATGATTCAAGTCTTTTCCTTGAGTTTTCATGAGGTAAGAGGGAGGAGATCACAAGGGATTTTTGGCGTCGGTCTGAGATGCCTTTTGGTGTGTGGTGGGCCGGAGAGAGGATTTGGTGTGTATTTATCGCGGATGAGTCTGGACGCGACGATGCAGGCTTTCTTGGCACCTCTCGTGGCCGTGAGCGGGGGAGCAGGCTGTCTTCTGAAGTTGGCAGATTTGGGAAGCTGCGTGTGATTCCTCACGTAGGGCACTCCGTCTTCTTTAAATATTTGTGATGCATATTTGAACACGTGACCTCATTTAGGAAAATATGGGAAAGAGAGATTCCAACTGAGGCAATAAACCTAAACAAGGAAATAAGTATCTCTTTTAGTAACGTTGGATGCTTGGCCACGGCCCCACTCTGGACAGGGCGGGTCAGGACAGAAAACTGCACCTCGACATTATTCGTGTTTTATCTTCATCACATCACATCTGGAGGCTGGTGCCTCACAGGGACATCTGAGTACAGTTCCTAAAGGGAGTCATGGTTGGATAAGGCTGCTTGGGAGGTGGCAGGTGAGCTGGGCTGTGAGGAGAGATAGCAGGACAGCTGGGGGAGGTGGTGAAGGAGAGGTGGGTCTGGAGGAGGTGGTGGAGGAGAGGTGGATCTGAAAGAAGAAGGTGGAGGAGAGGTGGGACTGGGGGAGGTAAGTCTGGGAGAGGGGTCTGGAGGAAGAGCTCCTCTCGGACTGAAGTGAACGTGCTGAAGGTGGAACAGGGTTCCTGCTCCCCCAGGTCTTCAACACTGGCCTCCACACCTGGCCTCACAATTAGCCTCCAAACACAGCCTCCAAGCCTCCACACCTAGCCTTTAGGCCTGGCCTCTACGACTAGCCTGCATTCTTCATTGAGGTTTGTGGGGTTCTCTCATCAGTGTCTCAAGGTTGTCCCGCTGAGGGGTAGCGACAGTAGCCCCCCGCGGTAAAGAGGGGATGGGGAGACGCAGAGAGGAGGAAATGAGAAAACATCTGTACGCGATGAAAACATCTGTACAACGCCTGGAAATAAATCCATCCAACCCCAGCTCCTCTCCATGACACAGCCGGTACCTGACTGACTAGGCTGAACATGTAGGCCACGCTCAGTCAGATTGGAAATGCAGAAACCCAGCAGTGGAAGGGCTGTTCCCTCCCTCCTCAAGGAGGCCACAGCAGGGGGGCGCTGCTCCGTGCTGGCCCCCGCCTGGGGGCCCCAGAGTTACACAGCAACCTCCCCACTCCCTACGCACAGATGACGAGCATCATCTTCAACCTCCGCTCCTCTCCAGCTGGGGGAGGCCAGGGCAGGAAGGTTAAGTAGCCAAAACAAAAACAAAATGGAGACCAAAGAAATGTGTGGTTTGAGGATTTCTTGGATGTGACATGAGTGGTGAACCAGAGAGGCTGAAGTTCTGTCCTCACCCACCTCAGTGACCGTCTCCTAGACATTGACGTTAACACTGACAGACAGACATGACTCCAGCATTCTGTAATAACAGTCTGGAGAAACATATTATAGACCCCAGGTGATCGAATCAAACAACTTCAAAGGTTAAAGCACATCAAAGGCATATCAGCATCGGAGCGTTGTTTAAAGAGACCAGGATTCTGTATTTAGTCAGTGTGTCTCATCTCAAGTTGAACCATGGAACAATTTTGGAACAAGAAAGGAAGCATGCTATATTGTATAAAACACACTTCAAACTATTTCAGTGCACAATAGATAAGGGAGAACTATTCAAGAGGAAACGTCAGTTTGATATCCAACAGACGCTGCACTACAACCAGTACAGAGATCTCTCTACAACATCCAGCACAGAGATCTCTCTACAACATCCAGCACAGAGATCTCTCTCAAACATCCAGCACAGAGATCTCTCTCCAACATCCATCCAGTCCAGAGAACTCTGTCCAACATCCAGCACAGAGATCTCTCTCCAACATCCAGCACAGAGATCTCTCTCAAACATCCAGCACAGAGATCTCTGTCCAACATCCAGCACAGAGATCTCTCTCCAACATCCAGCACAGAGATCTCTCTCTCCAACATCCAGCACAGAGATCTCTCTCCAACATCCAGCACAGAGATCTCTCTCTCCAACATCCAGCACAGAGATCTCTCTCTCCAACATCCAGCACAGAGATCTCTCTCCAACATCCAGCACAGAGATCTCTCTCTCCAACATCCAGCACAGAGATCTCTCTCCAACATCCAGCACAGAGATCTCTCTCAAACATCCAGCACAGAGATCTCTGTCCAACATCCAGCACAGAGATCTCTCTCCAACATCCAGCACAGAGATCTCTCTCTCCAACATCCAGCACAGAGATCTCTCTCCAACATCCAGCACAGAGATCTCTCTCAAACATCCAGCACAGAGATCTCTGTCCAACATCCAGCACAGAGATCTCTCTCCAACATCCAGCACAGAGATCTCTCTCAAACATCCAGCACAGAGATCTCTGTCCAACATCCAGCACAGAGATCTCTCTCCAACATCCAGCACAGAGATCTCTGTCCAACATCCAGCACAGAGATCTCTCTCCAACATCCAGCACAGAGATCTCTCTCAAACATCCAGCACAGAGATCTCTGTCCAACATCCAGCACAGAGATCTCTCTCCAACATCCAGCACAGAGATCTCTCTCTCCAACATCCAGCACAGAGATCTCTCTCCAACATCCAGCACAGAGATCTCTCTCAAACATCCAGCACAGAGATCTCTGTCCAACATCCAGCACAGAGATCTCTCTCCAACATCCAGCACAGAGATCTCTCTCCAACATCCAGCACAGAGATCTCTCTCCAACATCCAGCACAGAGATCTCTCTCCAACATCCAGCACAGAGACAGTTGAAGAGAAAGATCACACAAGATGGAAGGCCTGATATTTTTATTTCCAGCTCTCTCTGTGAGTTTTTCCCCTCAGAGTGAAGGAAGTCAGAGAGAAAAACAAAGCACAACAGATGTGTAATGAGGCACCAATCAAACGGGCCCTGACAGGAATCACGTGACTCTGAGTTGACAGGCCCTGGATGAGTTGCAGGTCAGTGAGTAACGGGGTTAGTTCGGGGGGCTGGGAAGAAACTGGCCTCTATCAAACCCCAAGCCCAGGACAAAGTCCAGTCGAGCACACCCCTCCACACCCTCCTCACCCTCCACACCCTCCTCACCCCCTCCACACCCCCCGCACCATCCTCACCCCCCGCACCCTCCTCACCCCCCGCACCCTCCTCACCCCCCGCACCCTCCTCACCCCCCGCACCATCCTCACCCCCTGCACCCTCCTCATCCCCCGCACCCTCTTCACACCCCACACCCTCCTCTCTCCCCCACACCATCCTCACCCCCCGCACCATCCTCACCCCCCGCACCATCCTCACCCCCTGCACCCTCCTCTCTCCCCGCACCCTCCTCACCCTCCTCTCCCCGCACCCTCCTCACCCTCCTCTC
>CAEFZP010002051.1:0-85000 GCA_903064625.1 Mallotus villosus | reverse complement strand
AAACAAAGAACCACAAACAGGCTGTGTCAACAACTGCTGCCATGACACTGACAAGAAACCGTCATCAATTAGACCCAACGTCTTTTAGGGTGAGGAGACACTCTTGTCTGGAGAGAGAGACGTTTATAAATGGTCTTCCCAAAACCACATGGCAAATGTTTGCTTTTCCATTCTGGTTAGCCAGGCTGAAGAATGGTTTACTGTGGGCTAGAGAGGGTGCACACTTTACAGCCCAGGCCCATTCCAAGAACGACCAACTGATGGACGACACAGGATGAGGATGACAGTGGACGACAGTGAGGATGACAGTGTCTATATAAACTACGGGGTCTTTAGCCTGTACGGACTCGACTCTACAACTGACTACAACTGACTCTACAGTTTTAACCCTCTCAGGTGCTGTGGTGTTTATTAGAGGGGGATCTTCACAGCGAAATCAGGAAGTTCCTTAGGAATGCCGTGCATGTGCTGAAGCTATCAAGCAGAGTAAGGGCCAAGGTACAACATCACAGGGAGTCCTCTGGCTTCTGTGTGAACATTCGAGGAAAATGTTACTTCATGTCTTTGGAACATTTTGGACTTTCTCCTGAGAAAGGAAGAGAACACCTTGTTTACTATCTGTCTTTGTTGGACGTGATCTGAACAAATATGGAGGACACACGTAGAACAGGGGTGTGTGAAAGGCACGTGTGTCCCACACCAGGCTTCCACCCTTGGACGCAGACTCTGTAGAATCCCATATTCCTACAGGTTACATTTCACATCACTCTCCACACTGCCCAGAGCAGCTGAACCAGATGCTGTACATGTCGCAGGAGGTGTTTCGACTAAGCAGGCCATGAGCTGATTATGAGGATTAGTATAGATGTGGCAGCCTTCTGACTTCCCCCCTCCTTCACACTCCATCTCTCTCATCCCTCATTTTTACTCTCTCGATCTCTTTCTTTCTCTCGTTCTGTCTCTCTCTCTCTCTCTCTCTCGTCCTCTCTCTCCTCTCTCCTCTCTCCTCTCTCCCTCTCTCGCTCTCTCGCTCTCGCTCTCGCTCTCTCTCTCCCTCTCTCTCACCCTGACTCTAGCTGGTGGTTGACCTTCGCAGCCTCCTCCTCTGAGACCAGAGAGCTGTAAACCCGGAGGGACGCGAGAGGCTAACCCCAGAGTCTCAGTCCTGCTCCCGGTTCATCCTGAATCCCTCCATTCACGGCCCTCCGGCTGGCCCGCCGCGGCATTCAGCCCAGCGGCCAGAGTCAGTCGATGAAGTCTGAGACAAAGGAGGTGAAAGGGCCAGGGAGAAGACCTGCTCTGCATTATACATGAGAGTTCCTCGCTGCAGACACAGCGGCAGTGTTAGGCCGGCCCTGACCCACGTCAGGAGAGCAGGACAGGCTGAATGGACACCCTGGCTCTGATTGGACAGCAGGTGCTCTGCCAACATCCCCTCGCAAGTCTTGCTGCCGGATGGCACAAGCCGGTAAAGGAGCACTCGCTGCAGTTTGAGGACACAGGGACTGCCGGCTCTTCGGGGGTTTTTTGGGGTCTAAGACTGAGACGGGCACTGCCAAGACACCGAGCACAGAGCTGCTTTGTGCTGCTGTGTTCTGGCTGACACTGATATGACTGCTGAGTTGGTTACTACGATTACACATGATCAAAGTTCAATCACACGCACGTACACACACCATCTTCTTGTTATCATCATCATCATCATTATTTTAGTTATCAAGTTGAATGTTTTCATCCTTGGTATCATTGTCCTTATCATCACTATTGAAGAGTTGAGAATTATTTGTGTTGCAGTTAAGGTGAAAAGTGTAGAGAGAAGGGAAATACTAGTTTCTGTAGACTCCTGCCAAGTTAGTCTGTCACACTGCCAAGCACCGCAAGCACCTCAGTTTGCTGAATTATTAGTCTGTGACCTCGCCTAACAATCTGGAAATGGGCTTTGGAGAAAGATCAGAGATAGGTTTATGAAATCGACTCTGTGGTATAGTCATTATTACACAATGCAGGAAGAGGAGGGGGGGCGTGGATGAGAAGCCGGTCTGTACGTGATCAGATCTCGAGAGGCACAGCGATTGCGTTTGTCACGTTCCACCTCATGACTCAACGGTTTTCAGAATGGGTCCGATTCCAAAAAGGTAATATTAGGACATTGGGCTAACCATGGCAATAAAACTTTTTTTTTACAAATATGGATATACATTCTAAATATCACTGCTCGTAATAGACATGAAAGACCGAAGAATAATGGAGGTTAAAATGTACATTATTATGGTAATTACTATTTACCAAGTATAATGTACGCTAATATTTAAATATAGCTATCTAACAATCAAATATAAATAGTGTATGCCTGGCACATATGCCTGGTCGTCATAGGAGGGTTATTGAATATATAATATTGAGTTATACATAACTCTTGTCTGTACATTTTAATCTAGAGAAACCCACTGAAATAAAACGTTCTACCTGTGCAGGTGAAAACTGAAGTTGAAGCACCACCGCAATCTGGATGACAAACGAAAGTTTCATTTTGCGGTGGCTGTCAGGCGACCAGGTATCAGACGACCAGGTGTGTGATTTAGCAATGCAAGAGAAATCCACCAGTCCAGAGATTCAGGGGAGATATGATGATAATGATCCTCCAACTCGAGTCAATTTTAGATTTCCCGAGAAATTGCAAAGTTGTCTCTCTCGCTTTCTTCTTCTTCTTCTACACTTTCAGTAAGGGTGAGGCGAGCGCATCGTCACGTATGCCTCTGGTCAAGTGTAACCTGATGAAGCAAGCTGGTAATGAATACGGCTTTCAGAGCAACATAAGGCCTATCTAGGAAAAAAAGAGTTGTGATTAAAAAATGTCCTCAGCGGTATAGCTTGATCAAAGGGTTACAGAAAAAACTGCCGTTTAACCCCAAACTCCAATAAATCCAAACTATTTCACGCAGAAACTATGAAACAGCGTCTAAACCTATTGATAAAATACATATTTCTGAAAAGGTATAGCACGTCAAATATTCCCGAAAAGTGCACCGTGAGCAGCTGTCACAATTCGTAAGTTGGACTCGACTCCCCAGTCCTCCTCTGTGCCTCTCCTCGGTAAAGTGACATACTAGCCACTAATTGCCTCTCACTACCCTTCAACATGTTGCCCATTTAATCTCCTCCCCTCCAGCTTCCCTCCTCAGATTCTCTCCATCGCTGTCCTCTGAACACTGTTTACTCTACCTCCATGGAGACGATCTTCAGACTTGGCGGTATGTGGCAACCGGACTTATTCATGAACATTTATCTGAAGATCCACACTTATCGTGAATTATGCATCTCGCCGATGTTTGCAGTGTTTACAACACAGGCAGAGAGGTTTAGCCTTCTGTGTGTGACGTTGATAAATCCACCTATCAACGATAACCCCCAAAACACAATGGACCACCTAGAGCAGGACTTTGAATGCTGTAATTTGAACCAATTTCAGTTCCCCCTCCTGGGCACAAAAATGGTCAGGACATTTTTTTTGTCCTTGTCAGTGACAGACTGTCACTAGCTGAGAAACTCGTCCCATTCAGCACTCAGGATGTACTGTGGGAGCTAGTTGAGCAAGGTCAACATTTATGCTTCTCCTAACAGTGGGAACATATAATACCCCCTTTTGCCATGAATGAGTGGTCCAGGAGACATGGAGATTTTCTTTTTTGTCTTTTTAAGGGAGGACGGGGACTTTCGTATTTAGTTAGGTCTGAGGAGAGAGAACAAGATGGAGAGAGAGGGAGATTCCACGATTGTTGACACACAGAGTTAATCTTCTGTATAGGACTCCCGTGTTTGCAGTACCACAGGAATGTAAAGATTCCTCCGAGCCTTCCTCACATTCCTCCAGCCGAGCTGAATCACTCCTTCAGCGCCCGCCGCGGTGCAGACCACACTTAGGATCATGGTGTTTGTAAACATCTCCCACACTTTGAGGAGACACAGCAACCCCCCTACCACCACCAGGGATGAATGGACCGTGGGTCAGTGCAAATGGACGTGACAGTTGAACCCCCTCCTCCACATAGAATCCCTGGAATAAAACATGTCGGGTTTGTGGGGTTTTAAAGAATTAACGTGGATTAACCAGAACTTCAGCTAAACAGAATGGAAAAAAATATTTTAAATTACCCAGTCGTTATATGGTGTTCTATTACCAACCTAAGTTACTTTATTAAGTTACTAATCTTTGAAATTAATATTGCATATTGAGTGGTACATGATTCCATTTGAAGTGTGGAAAATAAGGTTTCATCATTCGATCGTGCTTTAAAACATTGCAACACTCCCTAAACACCAGATTTCACCATTACATTACAGTACCACCCAGAGCACTGCAACGTTATGTTGATGTTTGGAGTCTTCTAGTTAAACAGTGCATCCACACGTCCATGTGTAACTCCTGTTCAATATCACCTGAATATTTCCCATCTCACGTTATCCAAACCTCCTCTCTTCCCCAGGCAAGACACCTTCCAGCGCCCTCTTTCTCTCTCTCTCTCTCTCTCTCTCTCTCTATCTCTCCCTCTCTCTCTCTCTCTCTATCTCTATCTCTATCTCTATCTCTATCTCTCCCTCTCCCTCTCCCTCTCCCTCTCTCTCTCCCTCTCTCTCTCTATCTCCCTCTCCCTCTCCCTCTCTCTCTCTCTCTCTGCATCAACACAGGGTTTCAGCCAAAGGAATGATGATGAAAAACATTCAACACAATTACACAAAGCATTTGGAACGACAGCATTTTTCATTGAGATTCACCCCACGCATCCAATAACTGCGTCACAGTCAGAAAGACCGATGTGACTCGCAGCCCACGATCGTAGGTTCTGTTTTCGACGTTGTTTTGCATATCAGGGGCACAGAGAAATAAGAGAAATCTGTCAGAATACGAGGCTAAAGCCAACAGCAGTCATCCCCACACCACCGCTGCAACAACACAGCCATCGGCTGTTTGTACAGACGACAGACTCAGACACCCGGCGCAGAACCGGGAGGGACCGCCTCCCCGCCATCTGTCCAATGATATATCTCTGTTTTTAAAGGTGCACTGTCTGATAGGAACCAATTAGGTCACTCAATATGTTTTCAGTCTAAATACATGCTGGCAAGACAAGCAGACGTGGTGAGAGGGACAGTGTGTTGCAGGAGAGATGGGTCTGGCTGCTGTCGTCACCAGAAACAACTGGTCCTCTTGTGCTTTAGATAAAAACACGACCGTGGAGGGGGGGGTGTTTGTCCGAGTGGGTCTCTTGTCCAATGTCAAACATTCTATTCAGGCCAGGGGAGAAGTGTCATTCCAGCTCCTGATTGGCCGTTTGACCAGGATGGAACCTTTTCAGGGAATCATTCCGAGAACGAGAAGAATTCTGAGACTGAGACTGTGACAACGGGTCGATAATAATTTAAAAAATGAATAATGATAATTCAAGACATCTTCATTGAAACGTTGAACTGTGAAGTTGTTTTAGATCTAATGCCAGCCATTAGGGTTAGAATTGTATTGTATCTTGTTGTTAATTGTTCTATTTTTTATTATGTCCTTTTACTTAGATTACTTGCTTTATCTCACAGTACTTGCCTTTATCTTAGATATTATGTTCACCTATGCATCAACCTACCAAAGCAAATTCCTCGTACCTGTAAACTTACTTGGCAATAAACCGGATTCGGATTACTGCACAAACCCTCTCTGGTATTTGACAGACCTGCAGTCCAAACTGAGTGTGTCTTTTTCCCCCTTTTCACTCAGTCAGCGACACGTTCTGTCACTTGAAACATGAAAACCGATCTCTGAACGGAAGCCGGCCCACCCCTCCGCCCTGCGGTGAGCGTGAATTATGAAGCGACACGCGGGACTCCATTAACCGCCCAAAAATCATCATAGATCATTTCAAAAGATTCATCAAGGAGAGTGTAGCGAACTCACGTTTATTTAGTCAAGAAATTACAGCCGACGAGACACAGCAAAACGTCCCAAACCCAAACCCTAATACCAGGTCTGGAGCGTTCTGGTGGCAGGGAGGGAGGGGGGGGGGCGGGGGGGCGAAGGGTCACAAGGTCACGTCTCGTAAACGAGCCCACAGCACGCTCCTCACTGGCTATTGAAGTTCTGAGAAACAAAGTGGGCGGGGTTCAGGAACTGGGGTGCCAAAGTAAGCACATTTTCCTTCTTTGCCGTTGACCCCTCATTTTCCAAGATTGCAGAGAAAAAGGTAAACAGATGAACTACATTAATGATGTCCATTCATCATCGAGGAGCCGGCTCTGGTTTCCTCCCCCGTGGTGGGCGAGGCTAAGGCGCTCTGGTTTCCCCCGCGGCCTTCTGGGAAGGGGGGCGAGGCCAAGGCCCCGCCACCGGACAGCTTTGATTAACAATCAGGACTACCAAGATGAGGTGCTTATGGAGATTGGTAGTAACCATTGATTGCTTACTAACTTTAATGATTGTGGCTATTGTGGTCATTTAATTAATGACATTCGTCTGGCACATGGTATGATTTAAAAACACCTTTGGAAGAGGAGACGAATTCTGAGTGAAAATGCAGATTTAGAGTTTTTGAGTTTATAATTTATGAAACTGAAGTTTTGTCGTGGTCCACTCTGGCCACCTGGCTTACACCTAAACAGGATATGACACCACCAAACACCTTCCTGTCTCTAATTGACCCGAACAATCTATAATATTTTCCTCAGACAACACAGCCTTCAAGGCAAACTCAACATGGATACAGTGTCAAGGGGAAGTGCTCCAATCACAACCAACAAACCACTTATTGTTGCTTCGGATCATCATCATTACATCACGACACGCTTGGTTATTTCGACCTCGTCAAATCCTGTTTGCACTTCCCGACCACACATTGTCACAGGCCTCGTGTCCCCTGACTGAGACGCTGGTACGCGTCTTCAAGGTGTCAGGTGTCTTCCTGTTTCATTCAGAGGCCTGTCATTGTTTCAGACCGACAGGAAGTCCCTAGGAAGCACAACACTTACAGGACCGTCAGAAGGATGTTTTCATTCGTCTGAAGGTGTCATACTGTATTAATGTCACTTCCTGTCCACAAATCTAAAAACAGTTGAACAGATTTGAGCATCAGGCTGAGGAATCCAGCATGAAACTAAAACACAACGCAGTCTCGACCTGGACAACAACAACAGAAGCATTTGTTGAGCGCAAGGCTAGAAAGAAAAACGTGCAGTGCTCTGAACATACCCAGTAAGAAGTCTCCATTCCTCTCTGTCTTCTGGGTCAAAGTTCTCTACTGGTCTGTGGGTTCCATGTCCATGTTCTACTGAACTGTGGGTTCCATCTGCTCACGCTGCTGTGTGACACAGTGACAGACGTGTTCATGAAGCCCTGATCTCTGGCAGAGCCGCTAGACAGAACAGAGCTCTCCAACCCTGTTCCTGGAGAGCTACCTGCCTTTAGGTTGTTGCTCCAACCCTGTTCCTGGAGAGCTACCTGCCTTTAGGTTGTTGCTCCAAGTCCAACCACACTTATTTGACCTGATTTAACAGTAGTTACCTGACCAACCAACTAGTTATTAGAATCAGGTCTGCTTGATTGATTAGTGATGTGAGTGAAGACCAACAGGCAGGTAGCTCTCCGGGAACAGGTGTTCCGATAACCGTTGATAACTGTCTGTCTCAGATCGTGACAGATTTCACACGGCAAAGATGATCTTGTTTCCAGAGGGGCGCTGCTGTTTGGAGAGGCGGGAGAGAGGGGTTCCATCACCCTGGCTGGGGAACGCAGGAGGCCTGAGGCAGGAGGAGGAAACACAACATTAAGAGTGAGTTATCATGGCTCATGTGGATGCCAGTTGTTAAAGCTGTTAGGTTTATAAATGAGGAGGCAGTGTGTGTGTGTGTGTGTGTGTGTGTGTGTGTGTGTGTGTGTGTGGTGTGTGTGTGTGTGTGTGTGTGTGTGGTGTAAACTTGAGGAAGCAATCCCACAGTGACAAGGCAGGCTATAATTCACGATCATGATGATGTTTTAAACTCCATTAAGAGGTCCCACATGGCCAGGAACACACATACGTTGGCTGGGGTCATTTCACTTGTGCCAGCGAGAAGATCATTAAGACGCTTGCAACATCTCGTCTCATGTTACACTGGCTCTCTTAATCACCCCCTAGGCTGTTTGCAATGTGACCAGCTTGCCGTACAGCAGCAGGTGTATTGGGTACTCTTTGAAAATCCTCTTTAAATGAGTCTCCCTATTCCGCACTGTACTGTGATACACATCCATGTTATCGGAAGAGATTGAGGAGTTAGAGACAACAGGAGACCAATGGAGGAAACATTTTGATAGAGCAGATTACACTGGAGTGATTGACGGCGAGATATGTATTTCTAAAAGTGGCAGGGACTTAAACAAACATGGAGTTTGTCAGAGGGCTGTCCGAGGGCTGTCCGAAGGCTGTCAGGCTGGGGAGAACACAGCTCCTCCACAGCTCTCGCTGGTTTATTGTTACAGGGGCAGAAAGTTCGTTTTTTGAACCTCAGATTAGTTTATCCTCCCTCAGGGGTTCAATGTAAGAGTTTTGAAAGGTTTCCACACCAAACACACACGCGCCCTGTGTACACACACACACACACACACACACACACACACACACACACACACACACACACAGATCCATAAAACAAATGTACCGAAAAGTAAATCATCACTAACCATCCGCTGCTAATATGATACAGTTTGTTTTGTAAAGGATATTACTTTTCACAGTATAATCTACTAAGAACACTGTACAGCAAGAATGGAAAACATGATGTTCAGTTCATCTAAAACACACAAACTCAGACAAGACAAATCCACTGGGCAATCTGGCCTGAAACTTCTGTACCGACACCTGAACAGAAATGTGGAGAGCAGGGCATGTTTTAATACCGTTATACCTTATAATACCTTTACTGATGTCGAACTAACCATGTTCACTCTCAGAGAGAGGACTGCCCCAAACGACAGTTTGCTATGACTCGCAACACATCACCTGTTTTACATCTATCCCGAGTACATTGTGTGTTTTTCGTTAACTTTTATTGCACTATTAAAAAGGTAAGGATTTAATTGCAAAGTAAATCCTGTCTTCTGCGCATTTCATAAATGAACTGATTATTGAAATCGATTTCGGTAGGTGTGGCTTACATACAAGGTCGGCTGGGTTCACACGGAGCACATACAGTGTGGCGATGACCTCTAACCTCCGACCTCACATAATGATGGATGTTTCTGATGACTCCGTTTAACACGCTCTGGGTTCCTGAGGGGGTTAGGAGGGATAGTTCCACCAGGGGCCCGCAGAAGTAGGCCACAGCCCGAGCAAGTGCGAGGTGAGGTTTATTCACAAACGACTGTTTACAAGAACTGAAGCCAAGTGAAATTGTGCCCGAGGATTTATTTATGTGTAGAGAAGTACATTCACTCAAATAGCTATAAGCTTGTAGAACAAGCAACGGAGTCGAGAAGGCGAGGGGAGGAGGAGAGGGCAGAAAGCCGGGGGAAGTTAATAACTTAAAATAATAAACGAAACAACTGGCCGATGGGAATTTGGCTGCAGTGCCATCTATTATCAGGCCTCGTTTCACTTTATCTGAAAGAGAGAAGAAGAAAAAAAAACTCCTCCAGCTTACGACTCTTGGGGCTACTGTGCACTTGCTGGTTTGGTGGTTTTCATTACTCCTGACAATGTCAGTTTGTTTTCCTCTCTCCGGGCGTGAGTGCTCAAGGAGCATGGCAGCCAGGGAGAGAGCAGAGACAACCAATCCCAGATGGCAGTGTGCCTGGAGGGGACAGCTATTGGACCACCGGGGTGGATGACACAGCAGGACGGTGACACTACGGTGACACCATGGCGATGGGATGCACATGCACAGTATTGACTCAGATGAGATTGTTCAGATGAACAACAGACCCTCTTTCGGGACGGTCTACTAGTCTCGATTTCTGAACTAGTTTCTTGATTCTCTGACAAAGTCAGCATGGCTTTATATTTGTAAGGACAATTTTTCGGTGACGTTCTCCAATGTTTGATTTTCCATTACGCTAAAAGACAATAAACAAATAAACAAGCTAGCTCCACTATGGCGAGGCTGGGGTTGTGAGAAAGGAGGGGAGGGGGTCTGCCCTGTAGTTCTCACCAGCTCTCCCTCTCTCTCTCTCCCTCTCTCTCCTCTCTCCCACTCTCTATCCCTCTCTCTCTCCCTCTCTCTCTCTCCCTCTCTCTCCCTCCCTCTCTCTCTCCTCTCTCCCACTCTCTATCCCTCTCTCTCTCCCTCTCTCTCCTCTCTCCAACTCTCTGTCCCTCTCGCTCTCCTGCTCTCTGTCCTTCTCTCTCTCCTCTCTCCCACTCTCTGTCCCTCTCTCTCTGCTCTCTCTCTCCTCTCTGTCCCTCTCTCTCCCTCTCTCTCCCTCTCTCTGTCCCTCTCTCTCTTCTCTCTGTCCTTCTATGTCTCTCTCTTATTCTCTCCCTCTCTCTCTCTCTCTCCCTCTCTCTCTCTCCCTCTCTCCCTCTCTCTCCCTCTCTCTCCCTCTCTCTCCCACTCTCTCCCACTCTCCCCCTCTCTAACTTTTTCGTTCTGCAAACATTAACAATCACAACAAACCATATGAAAGGTTATTGTCAGAAAATCTCGTCATATTGATACAGATTAAATTATTGGATTAAAGTGATTAGCCGGCTTGAGGAATCATCAGACTCAGAGGCTGATCTGTCTCATAAAGATCCACTTCCAATCCCCTGGAGCTAGCGTATTGAATTGCAGCATAAAACCCTAAATTCCCTTATTACATTTGCAGAGCTTTGTGTAATCCAGGGAGCAAGGGGAGGGATGTGGCACTGAGCTAGGTCTCTTTTCCTTGGCATGGAGACGACAAGTTGCCAACTGTGAGGTCCCTGTGGTATCAGCTGATGCAGGGAGAATTTAGGAGGCCATCTTTTTCGGTTCGACCAGAATACCCCCCTCCCCCCCGCCATATCCAGTACAGGATTAGAGTAACTAACCGAGAGAATGCCAGTCACCTACTGGAGCAAATAGAAGATCTGGTTTGAGTGTTCACAGCGGTTTGCAGGTGATGCAAAGCAGAAGCTGTGTTTGACACCGTGAGAGTGACAGGGAAGCACTTCGTCTGTGAGTGTGTTGAGGGGGGCTAATTCTGGTATTGGAGAGGGCTGTGGGGCTAGTCCTGGTGCTAGAGAGGGCTGTGGGGCTAGTCCTGGTGCTAGAGAGGGCTGTGGGGCTAGTCCTGGTGTTAGAGGGCTGTGGGGCTAGTCCTGGTGCTAGAGAGGGCTGTGGGGGTAGTCCTGGTGCTAGAGAGGGCTGTGGGGCTAGTCCTGGTGCAAGAGAGGGCTGTGGGGGTAGTCCTGGTGCTAGAGGGCTGTGGGGCTAGTCCTGGGGTTGCAGAATTCTGGGGGCTGGTGTGCAGGGGGACCACAGGGAGAGAGTGGACAGTATTGAACGGACACAGACTGCAGGCTCTGCTCTGACTCTTACATGAAGAGTGTGTGAGAAAGTGAAAACAAGCAGCACTAATCAGGAGGAAAATAAACAGAGTTACACCCCTGGGCATCCTGGAAGCAGGGGAGGGCAGGGGCCGAGTCAACATGTTACCGATGGCAACGCCACTTAGTGATCAATGTAGTGACCTGGATTCTGCACATTACCTACACTGAGTTATGTCATATATAAAATAATATATGTTAAATGACATTGTCCTGATTCACAATGCAGAGGGAATGCAGCAGAGCTCTGAAAGGCTCATGAGCTGGATGTTTCAGGGATGTTTCAGACGACAGAATGTTTCAGGATGTTTCAGACTACAGGATGTTTCAGACTACAGGATGTTTCAGACTACAGGATGTTTCAGTCTACAGGATGTTTCAGACTACAGAATGTTTCAGACTACAGGATGTTTCAGACTACAGGATGTTTCAGACTACAGGATGTTTCAGACTACAGGATGTTTCAGACTACAGGATGTTTCAGACTACAGGATGTTTCAGACTACAGGATGTTTCAGACTACAGGATGTTTTAGACTACAGGATGTTTCAGGATGTTTCAGACTACAGGATGTTTCAGGATGTTTCAGACTACAGGATGTTTCAGACTACAGGATGTTTCAGTCTACAGGATGTTTCAGACTACAGGATGTTACAGGATGTTTCAGACTACAGGATGTTTCAGACTACAGAATGTTTCAGGATGTTTCAGGATGTTTCAGACTACAGGATGTTTCAGACTACAGGATGTTTCAGACTACAGGATGTTTCAGACTACAGAATGTTTCAGACTACAGGATGTTTCAGACTACAGGATGTTTCAGACTACAGGATGTTTCAGACTACAGGATGTTTTAGACTACAGGATGTTTCAGACTACAGGATGTTTTAGACTACAGGATGATAACTGAGAACATTTGATGAACATACGTCATGCACCGTGACGTAAACAACACACATGAACACAGATCGTTTAAGTCGTGAAACAATCTTAACGACAGTCCACCGACTGCAAACAAACAATCAGCCTTGTTCCTGGACGGGGCTGCCAGTGTCCCTCATGTCTGACAGAGAGGCGGGGCTTTGCAGCTCCTCCCCTGGGGAGTGTGTCACTGGGGACCGGGCAGGGGTAAGGCTGACTGAGGATGCCAGGGGCCAACATGACCCAGGGCCAACAGGGCCCGGAGGGAGCCTGCGAGCGCACGACAAGCCTCCCAGGAGCCTGGCTGGTCCGAGAGAGGGACTCCAGTCTAATCTCAGGGATCAGGGGGAACTTTCCCATCAAGATGAGAAGCAGATGTCTCTCTCTCTCTCTCCCACTCTCTCTGTCTGCATGTCTCTGGCTCCCGTCTGTGTGTCTCTTTCCCTCTCTCTCTGTCTGCCTGTCTCTCCCTCTGTCTCTCTCTCTCTCCCACTCTCTCTGTCTGCCTGTCTCTCCCTCTGTCTCTCTCTCTCTCTCTCTCGTCCCTGTCTCTCCCTCTGTCTCTCTCTCTCTCTGTCTGCCTATCTCTCCCTCTGTCTCTCTCTCTCTCTCTCTCTCTCTCTTGCATCCCCATCTGTCTTCCAATCTCCACCTTTCTCCTCCCGCTCTCTTTTCCCCTCCTCCTCCTACATCTACTCTCTCCCTTTCTCCCTTCTCCTTCACTCCCTCTCCCTGGACTCCCCCAGGCCCCAGGACGGACATGGGAGGAACATGAGCACCCTGGGAAGGGTGGTTGTCCCCAGGCACAGCCACATGACGGAGAGGACGTTCTGTGGGAGGCACGGCCACGGACGTTAGGTAGCTGTGAGCCTGTGGACCCCTGCCAAGAACTCTCGAACTTTCTCATGGAAAAACGCAAACAAGGCAGTTCCATTAAACGTTGTGTTTCGCAGATTCCCACTTAAGATGAGTAAACTCTGGTTGCCTCTAGGTAGGCAAGGTCTCTAGAACCCTCCCCCCCCCCTTTATTATTCTGTCTCCAGTGTTGATCCAGCATGTGAACTCTGACCCCTGGCAGGATATGGATGTATGGAGATCAGAGGGGTAGTGGCTGGAACACTGCCGCCCCAGACTCCAACCTCCCCAGAGCCCTACCCCAGGGGCCTGTACTGTCGCCACCCACCTTCAGAGCCTGTGGCTCCCCATCTGCACCTGCAGCCCTCCTGGGTCAAGGCCCCCGGCCTCCCCCGGCCTCCCCCAGCCTCCCTCTGCCTTCCCCAGGCTCCCCCAGCCTCCCTCGGGGGCCCAGCCCCTTGGCTCCAGCCCCCGTGTGACTCAGCGCTGACGTCCGTGTCCTCGCTAGCTGTGTAAACAGCCAGGCTGCCGAGGCGTCGTCCTCCCAGAGTTAGTAAACAGCTGAAGGGGGAAGCGGGGTCTCCCTACGGACCGCAGCAGGGGCTTCAGCCGCAGGAGAGACGGAGGGAAGACAGAGAGGATGGGGATGTGCGAAGCCTGTGAGCGACGCTGCTTCATGTCTCAGCGATCAGGCTTTATCAGGAGGTTCCCTTGGAAAAATCTCGATCACCGTTGACATGCGATCCTTTGGGCAATTTATGTATAGAGTTACAGCCTGAGAATAAACAATTGGAACCACAAATCCATATGATTTATGTATTCTGTGTGGTTGTGATAACAGAGATTTCATAAGAGGCAGGAGAGTTTTAGGGTCAAGGTTGAGAGGGGATTCTAGGGCAGGACTTTGCTCAGACGAAACATCTGCTCCACATCTGCATCCTCACACCGCTCCGAGGAGTTCACCTCTCAGCCACGTGTACGACAGAGCAGGTGCATCTTATTAACGATCCCTGTTGAATCCTTCTCAAAATACCGAACTGAACTGGCTCAACGCCCGCTGTCGGTCATGTGAGTCCACGAGCGCCCAGACAGTTCATGAGAGTTTCCCCCACTTCAATACCATGTTTAAATCATGTTTTCAGCCCATCCTAAACGTCTCTACTCCTAACAAAGCGAAATGAAGCCGTAAGGCCCAAATCTACCTCAGTAGGGCTGTGAACATGTTGAAGCTGAGCTGTGTCAGAGCTATGGGCCATGTCACCTCTGAAAGCCAGACTAAAGCCAAGTCATGGTTGAGGGTTAGTGAGGATTGCCAGCTGAGCCCAGGAGTGTTAATAAGTCTGTGTTTACATTGAACCTCTCTGTGTTTAGGTAGAGTTGAATGGCCAGGATTAAGTAGAGCCTGGTGGTGTTTTGATGGTCTAGCAAGATGCCCAAATACCTCCCCTTCTCCCTCCTTCCCTCCCTCCCTTTCTCCCTCCTTCCCTCCCTCCCTTTCTCCTCCCTCCCTCCCTCTCTCCTCCCTCCCTCCCTCTCCCCCCCCCCTCCCTTTCTCCTCCCTCCCTCTCTCCTCCCTCCCCTTCTCCCTCCTTCCCTCCCTTTCTCCCTCCCCTCCCTCTCTCCTCCCCCCCCCCTCCCTTTCTCCTCCCTCTCTGCTCCCTCCCCCACTCCTACCTCCCTCCCGCTTCCTCCCCCCCTCTCCCTCCCTTTGTCCTCCACTCTTCCCTCCCTCTCCTCCTCCCCTCCCCCCCCTCCCTTTCTCCTCCCTCTCTGCTCCCTCCCCCACTCTTACCTCCCTCCCGCTTCCTCCCCCCCCTCTCTCTCCTCCCTCCCCTTCTTCTCCTCCTTCCCTCCCCCTCCCCTCTCCCTCTCTCCTCCCCTCTCCCCTCTCTCTCTCTCCTCCCTCCCCTCTCCCTCCCTTTCTCCTCCCCTCTCCCTCTCTCCCCCCTTCTCCCCCTCCCTCCCTTTCTCCTCCCCTCTCCTCCCTCTCTCCTCCCCCCTCTCCCTCTCTCCCCCCATTCTCCCCCCTCCCCTCTCCCCTCTCCTCCCTCCCTCTCCTCCTCCATCCTTCCAGTCTGAGCTTGTACTGGAGTAGAATGAGGGTTTGAAGGCCCTGGCATGGTAAGCCGGGCTCAGGAAGTGCTCAAGAGCTTTCATGTCAGCAGAGTGCATGGTCTAAATGGCCCAGTCAGCTATAGAGCAGTGAGGAAATTAAATAGGGGTCTAGAAGACACTTCACATTGTAGGCATCATCAAAGGCTTGACCCGCATGTATGGAGCATGGTCCTTTTAACAGCAAAGAGGCTTAGATGAGGCTACATGGGAAACACCGACAGACAAGTTGAGCTACTTATTTGTATTTGTTTTTTACTTTAGTAGTAATTTACTTTAGTAGTAGATGTACTTTGGAATATGGCTGTTGAATAAGATAACTTTGTGTAGAAACGCTGAAGCCTGGTAATGTTAGTCATGTCTTTGAATTATGAAAAAACACATGTTCTAATTTAGTTTACTTTTAGATAGGAAAATAAACAACCCATTGTTGCATTTCTTGATTTTGTTGGCAGAACATTATCTAAAATCTACAACTGGCCGATCGATGTCGGTCACCCCCCTCCGCCGTGTCCTGGCAGAACAGTCCAGCAGCCTCCGTGGCGTGCGGCTCAACAACCTTACGTTCTCGGACTGATCAGCGTCTTGGGAAGTCCTGCACATGGCCTTGTTGTGTTGTATTGTCCGTTTGTATTGTATCGTGTTGTCTATTGTTATGGGAGCTGTGAGAGACGCCTGGTGAATGTCTCGAGAAGTGTTCTTGAAGGAGCGCGTTAACCCCTATCCCATATGCGTCACCTCAATGTTGCCAATTTTCCAACTTTGTTGCTATAGATTTACCGACTTTCTCGCCTTCCCTAGCGACAACAAATCTAATTTAGCGACTACTGACAAATCTAGCGACTTTCCGCTACTTAGACGATCTTCACATTGGCTACATTAGCAGCAAAATAATATTTTACTGCGTCGTAAAGACGTCACGTTTGCCTAGCATTTTATCGTACCCAATGAAGTAGGATATAAGATCTACAACAGATCTAAAGTTTGTCGCGATGCGTCTTAAAATAGGATTTTGGCAACTTTTCAGAGAGACAATATAGCGACTTCTGGTCAAGTTTATTTGTTTGCCAACACCGGACTTTCTTTCTTGGCTGGTCTTGTAACTGGTCTGCTACCTGTATTCACGGTTTAGCTGTGCCACAAAGATTGTTACCATGGAGACCTTTGGTTGAGATGGGCACCAATCAGGTTTGTGGCAAGTGCGTGTGTTGTCGTAACTTGAGCTAGTTTTAAGATTTTTAAATGTGCAGTTGTAGATTTTAGATACTGTAATGAGAATGCGTGTTCTGCCAACAGTATCAACAAATGCTACAACGAACACTGGATTCATTGTTTATTCTCGTGTCTAAAAGTCAAGTAAACTGTAATGAGTTTTCACAGTTGACTGATATCTGTAAAATCACCAGACAACAGCCAAGTGGGTTTTATCCTGCCACAATGAAGCAGAAACATGTGATCTTACCGTACCTGTTTGATCCTGTATCTCAAGGAAAACACTTACCTCAGGAGTCATTCATCATTGTGACATATTTTGGTACAAGACCATCGCGACCAATGTTCTGCTGCGGTCGTACTTCCAGGGACAAGCGAACCTCTCCGTCACAGCTGGCTGTGAGGCTGTGAGACTGTGAGGCTGTGAGACTGTGAGGCTGTGAGACTGTGAGGCTGTGAGGCTGTGGGGCTGTGGGGCTGTGAGGCTGTGAGACTGTGAGGCTGTGAGACTGTGAGGCTGTGAGGCTGTGAGAGCTGTGAGGCTGTGAGAGCTGTGAGGACTGTGAGGCTGTGAGGCTGTGAGGCTGTGGGGCTGTGAGGCTGTGAGACTGTGAGGCTGTGAGGGCTGTGAGGCTGTGAGGCTGTGAGGGAACACAAGCTTACAGCACCAGACCCAGATAGAGAGATCAATCACAGAGAGGATGAATGGGTGATGCATGAGAAACAGTGACACTGTGGTCATAACATGCTGACCCACACATGTGGGATGGGATTACACAGACAACGAAGAACACCTTTATTTAGAGTTCACCACCAGGAGGACCAGCTAAGGGGTGTTGGGTTAATGTGCCAGGGGGCCGGGGGGCCAGGGGGCTGGGGACCCACACCTGTCCCCTTTGATGGTACATTAACAGAAGCAGTCTGGTCTATCCTTTCTATTGCTGCTCGCTCTGGTGTGTGTGCGTGTGTGTGCGTGTGTGTATCCTGTATGTTCATGTGTGTGTGTGTCCTGTTTGTTAATGTGTGTGTGTGTGTGACAGAGGGCTGTGTTCCCACAGTATGGCACAGGCACCGGTCGGTCTCTGTCGTGACTGCGTCCACTTCTACTACAGAGATAACCCAATGGCTGTGTGAGTGTGATGGCTTGGGGGGGTGGGGGGAGGGGGAGGGGGTGAGGGGGGGGTCGCTGTCCCAGTAGACTCGCTGTCCTCCGACTCCCATCTACAGCCATCTAATATAGATAAGCGTGACAAACAGGTTCTGGCAAGTGCAACTGCTCACAGATTCCAGGGGACTCACCAATGAAACTGGTGTTTCCTCCCCCCCCTCCCCCCCCTCCCCTCCC
Source organism: Mallotus villosus (assembly GCA_903064625.1). NCBI lineage: Eukaryota > Metazoa > Chordata > Actinopteri > Osmeriformes > Salangidae > Mallotus > Mallotus villosus. Next base: position 67,033 of record CAEFZP010002051.1, on the reverse strand, counting down.
CTCCCCCCCCACCTCATGTCCCCCGGTTCCCCCTCCCCCCCCTCCCCCCCACCTCATGTCCCCCGGTTCCCCCTCCCCCCCTCCCCCCCACCTCATGTCCCCCGGTTCCCCCTCCCCCCCTCCCCCCCACCTCATGTCCCCCAGGTCCCCCTGGGATGGCCTTATCTCAGTGGAAGAAGGCACAGGAGGAAATGCCTTCTTAACTGGGGGAGTCTGCACACTGCTGTTTGTGTGGTACTCCCCCTCTCTGTCTATACTGACTGAGCGGTGTGCGGAGGGGGGGTGATATCTCCTAACCATTAGGCCTGGTGCCCAATACCACTGGATGTTGTGTTACAGGATCAGCATAGTAAACTGTGCTTGGTTCAGAAGGAAGATAAGGGATCTGATAGCAGGGCCACATGCAGGACTGTGGGAAGGGGAGAGGGGGGGCGAGGGAGAGGGAGAGGGGGGCGAGGGACCCCTGAACATGGCAGGAACAGGATCCTGCTAAGCACGCGATCATGGGAAATACACGCACACATCGGCAGACCTTTTTTTACTGGAGGCAGGAAGCACACATCTGCAGATGTAACACAGCTGGGAAGCATCAGAAAGTGTAGCATGGGAAGTGACATCACGTATACTGTCCAGCCTGGCTGCACTCCACGTACGCCGCTGCAGATGGACTTCTCATGAGTCAATGTGGCTGAGTGGTTAGGGAATCGGGCTAGTAATCAGAAGGTTGTCGGTTCGATTCTCGGCTGTGCAAATGACGTTGTGTCCTTGGGCAAGGCACTTCACCCTACTTGCCTCGGGGGAATGTCCCTGTACTTATTGTAAGTCGCTCTGGATAAGAGCGTCTGCTAAATGACTAAATGTATATGGATCACTTTCATGCAGTGACTACTACTAAAGTCACGATTGGGATGATCAGAAATACAACCATGAAATAAATCAAAAAAGGCTATAGCACCGTGATGCAATTTAGCAGTTGTGGAAAAGAGAAATGTTTAAATTGATGCAGTTGGCATCCGTGTGTCTTTAGTGGAGATTAGATGAAAGAGGGGAGCAGAGGAAGTCAGCGTCGTCCGCAGTAATTGCCCCGATTCAGAGAGATACTAACTGGCATACTACACTCATTGTTCTGTCCAGGGCAGATGGTATCGAAAATGATCCATGCTGGCCAAGAGACCGTCTCTGGAGGATTAGGAACTAACGTAGAAGAGAGAGAGAGCGTGGACATTCCCAGGGTCTGGCTCTCGGGGAAGACAAGACCATGTTATGCAATTTTGGCGTTTAGTTTTTTCTCTGGAAGTAAATATTCTGGGTGTCCATCTGTAAAAACGATTAGGAGTTATTTCCTTTATCATTGTTGTACTGTTAGTAATTACAGGTAATTTAGTTGATATCTATTTACGGTTAACTAGGACAGCTGGGCAGAGACGATTCTTACTAACACAAAGTCATGAATACAACAAAGCATGAAAACAAGCACCTGTTTTCATGTCTGCAGATCTGGAGCCTGAGATCCTTATTGGTGCTAAAACATGCACCCTCTGTCTAGGAAAAAGTTTGGGTCGTCTAAACTTGATGCAAAATATTGAGTGCAAGTATAAGTTTGACTCCTTGCCCAGGGAGGGAGAGAGGGAGAGAGGGAGAGAGAGAGAAAGAGAGGGAGAGAGAGAGAGAGAGGGAGAGAGGGAGAGAGAGAGAGAGAGAGAGAGAGTGAGAGAGAGAGAGGGAGAGAGAGATCGCTGAGAGAGAGCGAGAGAGAGACGAGAGATGAGAGAGAGAGACACTTCCCTGGCCAGAGGGCGGAGCGTGTGTGTGCCGGGGACTCTGAGAGACATCTGGAGAGAAGAGACTTACTGGGTCAGTAACATCCAGAGATCCTGAACACTCAGGTTCAGACGGGAGAGACGGTGTTCAGAAAGAGGTTGTGCTGAAAGACAAGCTTTCCCCCGCTGGCACCAAAGACGCCGCGATGACAGACGGTCACACAGAGTGCCTCGAAATAGATTGTCAAGTGCTTGTCGTTTAAGAGAAGTCTATATAAGACCCAGAAAGGGAACTTCAAGGGAAGCGACGAAGGACATAAACGAAAGTTATGTCTATCATCCGTGATTCTCAACAAAAGCATTTGGAACAGAACTCATCGGTGCCGTGTAAATCCTACATTCCTCAAAAACAGGTTTCTGTTCATCTTTAATAAAATATTGTGTTTACTTTGATAACCAGCAACAGAGAAAGCAAGTTAACCTGTCGCTAGCAACGCCAGAACGAGAATGAATAGACTACAAGGGGAGTAAAACACAAACTTAAAGCCAGTTTCCCACTGCAGAAGCCAGCAGATCTCTATACAGTAGAGCCCTTGGCTCTGAAACCTTACTGTATGCGCTTCAGTTTTTTTTGTGTTTTTTTACAACATAGTAACATAACAGGCTGTAAAGATTCTGCTCAGCAGGTTATCCTGTCAGGAGGAGAGCATGGAAAAACAGGCTTTAGAAGCAGTAACGACATTGCCAAATGATTTCTAGACATCTGAATAGCCAGATGTGGTCATAATATACGTATAATCCAACTATGAATTTATGTAATACAAATCTACCTTCAAATTACCCAATTTTCCCGTGGGGTCATCAGAGTCCTAATTCTCCATACAACACGTCACAGCTGATTTTGATCACTTAGACACAACCCCTGTAAGAGCCGTGTTGTGAACTTATCTTCATGCTGGAAAAGGTCAGCGAGGCCTTGGACTCGACACACACAGCTTCTGAGCAGGCCTGGCCAGAGGTTTGTATTCACAAAGAGACATTTCCCAGAAAGCAGTTAGGGAATTTTATAATATTTCAGTTCCCAGATATGTCTCCCATGGTTTGTCTTTCAATAAGTTAAATGTATCCTTCGTGAGGTGCCAGAACTGATAACGTCTGTCGAGTGAACATCAGTCAGGGCTGAGAGTTACTCTGAACGAACAGGGGTGTGTATGTACTGTTCTCAATACAGGAAGTCTGAAGAACTCCCCAGCAGGTCATGAGTCATGTCACATGACCCATACAGACATCATGGAGGAGATGGAGGAAGGCAGAACAAACATCCTAGCGTGTAGCGTTTGTGTGCATGCGACCATGCGAAGTGTGCATGGGCACAGCACCGTCGTGCATGTCACGCATGTCACGCATGTCCCGCATGTGCTGAAATGAATGAAAGTCACACACACACACATCTCCCTCAAGCAGCAGCTGAAGCATGACACGAGTTCGCTCACGATAGTCTTTCCTCAACTCTTTAAGGACGAGACTGGAAGGAGGACCTCATGTTTTACGACTCCTCCGGGACCGAGGCTGATGGGTAAAACAGCGTTCCAGGTGGAAGGAGACGAGAAACTTTAAACTACAGTAACCTCAGGGAGTGCTGGCTGGAGAGCCAAGCCAATCACAGCAGACCCTGACGTCATCAAACACCTGTTGTGTCAACAGGAACAGGAAGTGTCTACGCAGAGGGTGCAGCGTAGACCGTCACTCTCCCATCTGGACTCCTACGCAGAGGGTGCAGCGTAGACCGTCACTCTCCCATCTGGAGAGAGAGAGAGAAAGGCTGGGGTGGAGAGAGAGAGAGAGAGAGAGAGGGTGCAGTGTAGACAGTCCCTCTCCCATCTGGAGAGAGAGAGAAAGGCTGGGGTGGAGAGAGAGAGAGAGAGAGAGGGTGCAGTGTAGACAGTCCCTCTCCCATCTGGAGAGAGAGAGAGAAAGGCTGGGGTGGAGAGAGAGAGAGAGAGAGAGAGAGAGGGTGCAGTGTAGACAGTCCCTCTCCCATCTGGAGAGAGAGAGAAAGGCTGGGGTGGAGAGAGAGAGAGAGAGAGAGAGAGAGGGTGCAGTGTAGACCGTCCACTCCCATCTGGAGAGAGAGAGAAAGGCTGGGGTGGAGAGAGAGAGAGAGAGAGAGAGGGTGCAGTGCAGACAGTCCCTTTCCCATCTGGAGAGAGAGAGAAAGGCTGGGGTGGAGAGAGAGAGAGAGAGAGAGAGAGGGTGCAGTGTAGACAGTCCCTCTCCCATCTGGAGAGAGAGAGAAAGGCTGGGGTGGAGGAGAGAGAGAGAGAGAGAGGTGCAGTGTAGACAGTCCCTCTCCCATCTGGAGAGAGAGAGAGAAAGGCTGGGGTGGAGAGAGAGAGAGAGAGAGAGAGGGTGCAGTGTAGACAGTCACTCTCCCATCTGGAGAGAGAGAGAGAAAGGCTGGGGTGGAGAGAGAGAGAGAGAGAGAGAGGGTGCAGTGCAGACAGTCCCTCTCCCATCTGGAGAGAGAGAGAGAAAGGCTGGGGTGGAGAGAGAGAGAGAGAGAGAGGAGGAGAGGGTGCAGTGTAGACAGTCCCTCTCCCATCTGGAGAGAGAGAGAAAGGCTGGGGTGGAGAGAGAGAGAGAGAGAGAGAGAGGGGTGCAGTGTAGACCGTCCCACTCCCATCTGGAGAGAGAGAGAAAGGCTGGGGTGGAGAGAGAGAGAGAGAGAGAGAGAGAGAGGGTGCAGTGCAGACAGTCCCTTCCCATCTGGACTCCCTTCCTTTCACTTGGTCTTGGGGTCATGTTAACCTTCTTGGCTTTGGAACATTTCAGCTGGGTTGTGAATGAATGAACACATAGATAACTGCAACACTAGCTTGTTACCATGCGTGATGCGTGAAATGTGACCATCTCCAAGTCTCATACGCTGTTGATGGCAGTTTGACAATGTAATGTGCGGTTTTAGAAGCAATTTGTCTACTTTCACATTTTAACCTTTTTGTCTCTGGTTGTTGGAGACAAAGATAATACTTCAAAAGGAACTGAACTTTAAAGTTGGGATTTCAGGTCAATAATTCGTACACGTCAACACAAGTGGAGTAGTGTAAACACTGAACACAGGCCAGATGTAAATGGGAAAGGGACTCTCTTCTGGATACCATGGTAACCCTGAGGAAACAGAGAGAAATCTTTGTTCTCCACAACAGACACTGTCTGGTTGATGAGGCGGCTGCCGTCGGCTCTTGATTGGAGTGGCTCACTTAAAACACTGCCTCAGAGGCTGGGGTGGAGAGAGGCTGGGGTGGAGAGAGAGAGAGGCTGGGGTGGAGAGAGAGAGGGCTGGGGTGGAGAGAGAGAGAGGCTGGGGTGGAGAGAGAGAGAGAGGCTGGGTGGAGAGAGAGATGAGAGGCTGGGTGGAGGAGAGAGAGCTGGGTGGAGAGGAGAGAGAGAGTGGGGTGGAGAGAGAGAGAGAGTGGAGAGAGAGAGGCTGGGGTGGAGAGGAGAGGGAGTGGGGTGGAGAGAGTGAGAGAGAGAGGCTGGGGTGGAGAGAGAGAGGAGGGGTGGAGAGAGGGAGAGAGGAGAGAAGAATGAGAGAGAGAGAGAGAGGCTGGGGTGAGAGAGAGAGAGGCATGGGGGTGGAGAGGAGAGAGAGGGCTGGGTGGAGAGAGAGAGGCTGGGGTGGAGAGAGAGCAGGCTGGGTGGAGAGAGAGAGAGGAGGCGTGAGAGGAGATGAGAGAGGCTGGGGAGGAGGGGAGAGATGAGAGAGGTGGGGTGGAGAGAGAGGAGGCTGGGGTGGACGAGAAGAGAGAGGCTGGGTGGAGAGAGAGGGCTGGGTGTGGTGGGAGAGAGAGAGAGGCTGGGTTGGAGGAGAGGAGAGGCGGATGGGCAGTGGAGAGAGAGAGAGGCTTGGGTGGGAGAGAGAGAGGGGGGGGGGAGAAGAGAGAGGGGGGTGGGAGAGAGAGGCTGGGGTGGAGAGAGAGGAGGCGGGTGGAGGAGAGAGAGGAGGCTGGGGTGGAGGAGAGAGAGGCTTGGGGTGGAGAGAGAGCAGGCTGGGGTGGAGAGAGGAGAGTGCCGGGGTGGTCTGGGGCGAGGAGTTAGGAGAGAGAGAGGATGGGGTGGGGGAGAGTAGAGATGAGAGAGGCCTTGGTGGGTGGTGATGAAAAGAGAGCCAAGAGATGCTAGGGGGATGTATGAGAGCGGAAGGGGTTGTGGACGGTGAGAGAGAGAGGAGGATGGGGTGGAGAGAGAGAGGCTGGGGTCGGGGGAGAGGAGAGAGAGGATTGGGGGGGAGATGGAGAGAGGCGAGAAGGTTGGGTGGAGAGAGAGGAGAGAGAGGGGGGGGGTTGGGGGGGGAGAGAGAGAGAGGAGTGATGAGAGAGAGAGAGAGTGTGAGAGAGAGAGATGAAGAGGAGAGGAGAGACCTAAGTGGTTTGTGTAGTGAAAAACTCAGTTTGATATTTGAGAACATAATGAAGGTCGAAATACTGACAGTCTGACACTCCAGATTTGTCAAATATGTCAGTTGGGATTTGGGCCTTAAAGCCAATGAACTGCGGGTTTCAGGACACACAGCTGATGGACGGCTTTCCACAGTTATCTAGTTAGAGAAGTGGAAGATTAACATATTTGAGTATGACGTTGTTAGAAGTTATTGCTTGGCTTCGGTCCACCAGCAAACAAGGGAGGGAATCTGTGCTCTGAGGCAATCACATGGCACACAATGGCGCTCCCTAGTGAACGTTGGTGTTTATATACCTGTAAAACATTTCGGAGGCTTTATTTACTTAATTCGTGCCTATTTCGGTTGATAATAAGTACAAACTATGGAATAACACAAACAATAACAACCACAGCTCACATGCTGAGCAGGCTCTTTCCTGACAAATATGGAGCTAAATAATCTGGATATACTTGTTTTACGTCACATGTTTTTGGACCGAATTCAGGCTTGTTTAACCCTAACATCCTGAAAGAAGAATCTGAAAGGCAGATGAATGGTTCCTTGAAATACATCTACATATATTTCCAATTAGGACAGTGGAAAAAAACACACCCTAAAGAAACACAAGTAATTAAACACTGGCGAAGATAATCTTGCGATATCTCATTTCCTTGCAGCTACTAAACTTCGACAGACTGTGTGTGTGGGGAAAACTATCAGACGTCACGAAAGAAATGTAAGGGAATCCATATTGACATTGGAATTCCAGCTCTCTACAGGACGGAAGAGAGAGAGAGAGCAAGGAGAAGAAGTGAGCTATGAAACAAAGCGACCCAGAGTAGCGCCAATGTGGCCCAAGGGATGGTGACACTATTTTGGGTGGAACAAAAAGAGAGAGAAGAGAGAAAGAAAGATCAGAGCGAAAGGAGATGGAGAAAGAATGAATGGTGACCCAAAGATTAGGCCAACTCGGTCACACCAGTGCGTAGTATGGCACTATCTAGAACAGGCGCGGCAGGATAAGAGAAAGCGAGGTGCAAAAGCTCAAAATGAGCTCCCATCTCGACCATCTTCTCTCCCTTTCCCCATTATCCAAAGTCTACCCTCTCTAAACTAATCTTTACAATCTCTCCACCCAATCTCAGGACTTGAGCCCAAGGAGCACTAAGTCAACCCACTTATTTTGTCAGCTGTTTTTGTTGTGAATAGTTGTGTTTTTCTAGTGATACAATTTGCCTACTATACTGTACAAAAGACTCCAGACAAAACTGAAGAGATGTTAGATTTCTCTAATTGGCTCCTGCTATGTACTCAACTCACCACTGGGTGGCAGTCTTGACACAGCAGTGAACTACTGTTTGCCTCAACATCATGCCACTGCAGTCAAACTATAGCTGATTTCATGCAAAGACTGTCCTTATACAATACATAACATCCTTACTGTCCTGGATTAACCACGCCAACCCACATCCTCCTCACCTCATGAACTGATGATTGTGTACTGAGGGAGAGTCAGTGGTTAGAGCAACTGACTGCAAATCTAAAGGTTCTGGTTCAATTCCCCCTGTACTGTATATCCCTTTGGATAAAGCAGCACAATATTATAGTGTTGAGCATTATACACAAAACAGCCACACTGGAGATCACACTGGTTCACTAAACTGTACGACCCAGGGAAGACATGAAAAGCTCATCGAGTGAAACAATCTGGCTTGTCGATTGGTCAGCTGCTGCTGCTGGGTCTCAGAGGAAATGACACTAGGCTTTCCGCCCCAGGATCTCCCTGGGAGACGCATCTATCATGAAGAATCGACCCCTGTTCAGCGTCTGTTGGGTGTGAGGTGGGAGAGAGCTCTACCCTGGTGTCTCGGAGTCTGAACATCTGAACAAATCTGTTTCATTAGACCCTCTCTCTCGGGAGGACCGGGCAGTGAGGGTGTGTGTGTAAAAGGCATTTTGTTAAGTCTTGTGTAAACACCAATCGATATGTGAGACGGCGCGACTGCATGAGCTGAGTGGAAGAGGTCGTGGGGTTGCCGGGCAAGTCTGGGGTGTGTATAGGAAATGTACAACGATCTATGTACCAATGTTCATTGATGAGCTAAGCGAATTACATCCTTATTATGAGACTGTGGACGATATATATATGTCGAGGAGAAAGGATGGACGAGGAGGATGAGGGAGGAAGGTAGCTCTCTAGGAGGTGGTAAGCGGGAGCTGGAGGAGGAGAGGCGGAGCTTGGAGGAGTAGGGGAGAAGCATCAAGGAATTCTGTGAATAAGAGTGAACGTGGAGTCACTAAAGCGACTCAGTTTCACTCCAGAGACCTAGTGGGTCGTCATGGTGGACTTCTCACAACAGCCAGTAGCACTGCCACGGACAATGTACAGATGTTGAATGAAGCCGTTGAACAGTGTTCAATGTATGTGAAGAAAGGTCATAGAGGGAGAAAGAGACTCATTAACGGTCTTGACCTGTGTGGTTCATGATTAAGGGTCTTGACCTGTGTGGTTCATGATTAAGGGTCTTGACCTGTGTCGGTTCAAGGTTCAGCTGAGCACCAGACTTGGCTGCGCCCCTGTTGGAGGGACACTCTGCCGACGGTCGCCTGCACCTGGGATCGAACCCACCTGGATCAAACACACCTGGGATCAACACACCTCAGACTTCCAAGCGCGACCAGCTACAGCAAGAAAGCTAACTATTCACTGGCACTTTTATAGAAATATTTTTTCAACCTTTCAATACATTTCTTTTTACTCACATCTTTTTTCCCTTTAAACTTCCTGGAATATCCTAATGCCAGCTAACTTCAGAAGATAGCTGACTGACCATTTATATAATCATGCATGATACTGTTCAACACCAATCCAGATTAATCTGAAAAACTGAATGATGATGAAGACAAAGTACAGTATCCATGTACTAGACATCACAGTGTCTGAACTTTTCTGAACTCAAAATGAATAATGTCTGATATACTGAAATGAATCAATGAAAACATGCTGAGACATTATTCCTTTCGAAGGTCTTTTACAGTTCGCAAAGCTTTGCCACATGAGCTGCAATATTCCACCACATTTGAGGAAGAGAAAGGGGAAAAGAGGGACAAGCAGAAAAAAACAGAACAAGTCCACTCAAACAAAAAAAAAAAAGAAATAAGTTCTATGAAGCAATCGACCACCGGGTCAGGCATCTCTTATCTCCAACCTCACAATGCAAGCAGCATCTTAAAACATGGAACCCCCAGAACAATGGAAAGCTAAGTGAAAACAACCGAGAAAACGATAAAAACAAAATAAAAAAACATAACCAAAACAAAAAACCAACACAAATTATAAACGGTAATAAAAAAGTAAGATCAACGAGAGAAAAAGAAAGGAAAAAAGAATGGAAGAGTTAAACAGAGCAAAAAAAAAGGAAGATAAAGAGAAAAACAAGAGGAAAGAAGAATAAAGCAGTATGTAGTGAAACCCTCGAAAAGAATTAAGAGATACATAAAAATATAAAACAAAAAAACCAAAACAAAACAACTATATAAAAAATGCAAAAAAAAATAAAACAGGTTAGAAAGGAAGCCAGACAAAAAAAAACAAAAAAAAAGAAAGGAACAAAACAAACAGCAGGGCAGGACAGGCCGAATAAAAGGAAGTCAGACTAAAGAGAGCGACCCAAACCACAAAAAGCGAGGAGGAACGAATCCAAACGACGCAGCTCCAAGCCCCCCCCCCCTCCTTACCTCCTCCCACCGTAAAGAAGCATCCAAGCTTCCCCCCCTCTCTTACATCCTCCCACCTCCGACTCGACTCAGACAGAAAAAAAAACAAGATGAAAGAAAGAAAAAAGAAAGAGAAGAAGAAAGCGAAAAGGCAACGGATGAAAGAGAGACCTAAGCAAGACAAGACCCACCCCCCTGCGAACCACGAATAAGCTACGAACCAGATCCCCCAAGCGGTAAAAAAGAAGAGAGAGAAGAGAAGAGAAGAGAAGAGAAGAGGAAGCTAAGGAGCAGCGTATAGCCGAGAATAGACGATTACCGCCTCCCTCCTCAAGACCACCCCCACTCTTACAAACTCCTATCCTCTCCGCAGCAAATCAGCACAGAAACAAAACATTTCAGCATAGTTCCTCTCCAGGCCTTTCTCCCTGCTGGGTCCATCCATCATGGTGATAGCAGAGAGGGGGGCAGGAGCATGCAGAGAGCACTAACTCTGTTACCTTTACAGAGTCCATTAATCTCCAGCCAGAGAGACATCATGATTCTCCAGGAGAGATCTAGTTAAAGTGTCCACAGCCCAGAGAGGAAGCGCCTTTTAAACGTCCAGTCTGCCTAGTTCTGGTTCTGCTTCTCAGCCGAGTCACAGCGACTAGTCAGGCTCTGGACCACGGGCCTCCACAGGGAGTTCAGGATCATAATGGGTAGAAATGAAGGTTATTGTTAACCCTTGTGATGCCTTATGAGGTCACAATGAATTATTTTTGAATGAGGTAAAGTTGTCACAACACGTGGGGGGGTCACAATGACTGATGGGTCACAATGACCTGAAGAGAACACAAGGGATGCACATTTCTCAGGCTGATAAATAAGTATTGTCAAATGCTGTATGTGAATCACACAAGACGTTATTGAACTTTCCACGTAAATCTACTTCAGACTAAGACTCCAGGTCTGAAAATCTCAGAAGAGGCAGATGAGAGGCAGATGATCTCTCCGGTGGTAAACCTTTGAACAGCTTTCCAGGTGGGACAGAATATAGTCTCTTGGAGCGGAGTGTTTAGAGTTGGGCTTCCCCCCCCCCACCCCCACACACACCCCACTAAAACTGGCAGCCTTGGCTACCCCATCGTTTTATAGCCAGTTAATGGACAACCTGTTTGATTTCCTAAAATAACTCTCTATGTAGCAGTTTTATTGCCAGCCACAGAAATAGACCCATAATCGTCCCTGTGTGCCTCTTACAAGGGACAACAAATCTGAATCGTAAAGCATGCACTATCAAGGATTAACTTTAAAGTAACTCTAAAAACAAACTATAAAGTGCCTACCATAGTGGAGCATGGGTCCAATCCTAGACACTCAACATCTGTATTTGTGTGAGATCATCAAGCACTTACTCGAGACCCTTACATACTGCAGATTGTGTTTTGAGATATAACTACACTACAGATTCGCCGTTTTCAAAAGGTGTGAGGAACATATCCGACATGTATAATGAAACCTACCCCCCTAATACCCCCCTATGCCCCCTAGGGCCTCCACCCCCCTAGGCCCCGCCCCCCACCGGGCCCTTGTTGTGACTGTAGTGGATAGAGGGAGAGAGAGGACAGCTTCAACACTAAATCCTCCAGTACACTAACCCTAACAGCATGTAGCTCAACATTAACGATGTATCTGTCTGAGAGGATACTCTAACATGTGTATGGTAACCAGGGAGGGTAACCAGGGAGGTGTGGGGCGTGTTAGACTAGCTTTAACACTGTACATTGTCTATTTATAACAAGGCAGACCGGTCACTCTATATTTTATTCATAATAAAAGTAGCGCATGCAGAAGCCAGTGGGCCCTCGCTCGCTAGCCGGTGGTCTCCTCTGGAGGCAAGTGACCTTTGAAGCTCAACAGAGACAAGACAAATGTCATGGTTCAACTGGTCCACTGCAAGATCATTTTACATAAGGTGAGGGGGATATATATTTGTGTTTGTACAGTGGAATAACAAAGAAAGGGCACGAGTCTTTTCAAAGGCCATTTTGATACTTCATCTGCCAGCATGTGGATTGTGACATCACGTGTCACTCCATACAGAACGGTCCCTATGAGGGGACAATCGCACACATTATTTGGACTCTTTTTATTCTGACTTTCATATCGCTGCCTTGTGTCTTTGCCAGATCAGTGTTGTAGTGTCTTTACACTCTACAACACAAGAGACTCAGTACTGATGTGCTATAGTCTGTGTGCTATAGCAATGTCTATAGTCTGTGTGCTATAGCAATGTCTATAGTCTGTGTGCTATAGCAATGTCTATAGTCTGTGTGCTATAGCAATGTCTATAGTCTGTGCGCTATAGCAATGTCTATAGTCTGTGTGCTATAGCAATGTCTATAGTCTGTGTGCTATAGCAATGTCTATAGTCTGTGTGCTATAGCAATGTCTATAGTCTGTGCGCTATAGCAATGTCTATATTCTGTGTGCTATAGCAATGTCTATATTCTGTGTGCTATAGCACTGTCTATAGTCTGTGTGCTATAGCAATGTCTATAGTCTGTGTGCTATAGCAATGTCTATAGTCTGTGCGCTATAGCAATGTCTATAGTCTGTGCGCTATAGCAATGTCTATAGTCTGTGCGCTATAGCAATGTCTATAGTCTGTGTGCTATAGCAATGTCTATAGTCTGTGTGCTATAGCAATGTCTACATTCTGTGTGCTATAGCAATGTCTATAGTCTGTGTGCTATAGCAATGTCTATAGTCTGTGCGCTATAGCAATGTCTATAGTCTGTGTGCTATAGCAATGTCTATAGTCTGTGTGCTGGTCTGTTGGCTGTGCCGTCTGTGTTGTCTGCAGTTCACAGGTTCTGGACTCTCATTGGAAATGTGCACATGTTCAGAATGAACCAGCACGGATCAATAATAATTAAACGAAGAAAGAAAGAGTGCTTGTAGAGTTCATAACTTTGATCAGGTGACACATTCATTATGGCATCCTATTGTTCTTTCACTATAAACATCTGTCTTCCTGTTGGCTTAATCCTGCCTCTACCTCGTATCCCTCACAGCCTCTAATTAAAGCTATAGATCCCCACAGTATACTGATCAAAGACATTAAATATTTAGCAGTCTTTCAAGCCTGACCTTAGCGACCCAGCACATTACATAGCCCAAGCTCGCCTTGCTGTATCCTAATGACAGAACCTCTTCTAAACAGCTCCTTCTCTCCAGCAAGTTATCTTTAGTCCGCATTGAATATTTATACGCTGGAGGCTGGAGGCTCCGTCACCGATCTCAAAGGTGACTCGCCGAGGCTCTGAAAGCGGGGTGCTGATTGGTTCAGGGTGTAGTCACATGGGACATGGATCTCCGCTAAGTGTCCTTTTAGTCATTTTAGGTAGATGTTGTTTCATAGTAGCACCGACTGCAAACCCCTCTCTCTCTCTCTCTCTCTCTCTCGCTCTCTCTCTCTCTCTCTGTGTCTCTCTCTGTGTCTCTCTCTGTGTCTCTCTCTCTGTCTCTCTCTGTGTCTCTCTCTATCTGTGTGTCTCTCTCTATCTGTGTGTCTCTCTCTCTCTCTCTATAGTTTTTGAGAAAGACACAGGGGTGAGCACTGAGCTGATGTGGTCTGTGAAATATTTGCTTCTTCAGCACTTCTGATCCAGCCTTGTTGACCACTCAGTCTAAAAATAGACTCTCGCCGGCACTAATTAGTCTAATTAAAGAATACTCCAGCATTTTACTATGAATAAGCATCAATGAGAAACTATACAGCCAACGATTCTCTTTGGATGCCAACTTATTAGAGCAACGGGATCTTGGCTGGCTGAGCGTGCAAATGACTTGATCTTGGAACTGAAGAGCGTTTCCTTCACAGTTTAACCGCCTGTGTTGTAAAGAGGCTGAAGGAGAGAAGGAGACATGCCAATTAAGACCTCATACGGATCTACCCAAGAGAAACACATCATAACCCACAGTTATCAACACCAGGACAACAGAAGGAGCTAAATGGTTCTCTCAGCACAGTGTAGAGGTCTCTATTACATCCTTCTTCTCCACTTAATCTTTTCTTTAATGATCAGCAATCTCCTTTAGTGTAATTCTCTACTTTGCCAGGTGAATGGGGGAAACATATTCTGCTGGAGTTTTATGGTTACTCTGATACGCCAGAGGAAAGTGGGGACAATCGAAATGAAAAAATCCATCTTGAAAAACAGGCCAAGCGCTGCGAAAGTGAAAGGGCATATAAAGTACTGAGGACGAAACAAATGAAACTGATTTCAGGGAAACGGAGAATCCCAAATGGGTACTCCTAGCTGCGAACCCCACTCATTATACGGTGTCCATTAACAAACTGTATATCTGTCAAGTCTGGTCCTCGTAGGCCCCTAGAGGTAAATTAACTTTACCTCAACAAAAAACAAACAAATTGAATGTCCAAAAACTAGAGGGTAAGCGAGTAACTTTCTTGGAAGAAAAGTTGTAAGACTTTAGTGTCCAAGAGCTACTCACAAGTACTTCTGAAAGCAAAGGCTTAACTGTTGCTGTGGCCATACATCGGTTCCGTAGGGAGGAGGGCTGAAGATAACTGCCTCTACGAACAACAGACAGAAACTAAAGAACGTTAGGTGGAGATTGGGTTTGTGAGTGGGCACGAGGAACCACACACTTGGCTTCAGAGGAACATCACAAAGCTTGGCACGGCGTTACAACAATGCCAGCGAGGGTGTTCGTTCTCCATACCCCGGGAATCGATTTCACACGGAATGCTGAGGATTGTGTGTGAAAAAGGACAATGGCGTATCGCAGAGACACTGACTGAGATAGTGTGGCTTATGTTATTGGATTTCGGAGGCTGTAGTCAGCACTTGTTGGGCAGCATTTACAAAGCGGGGGATCCTGTAAATTAAAGCCCTGGAGTCTGGCTTCTCCCCAGCCAGGAGAGGGAGAGAGATTGTCATGGGGTTTATGTCTGATTTAAAGTTGTCTCCGTGATTGGCTGTAGACAAAAAAAAATTGTTACGTGCATGGAATAACGTGTTATATCGCCTCATACGTCATCAACTTGCTTATTCTGTTTTAGTTACCAGCAACTGAGACACAGGTGAGTATTGTATTTTACACTGCTGGTAAAAAGCTGTGAAGCAACGCGAGAACAGTTTTGCTAACTCTCTCTCCAAGGCTTATTCATATTTCATTGAAAACAATAAATAGAAACCAAGCATATGGAAACTACAGAGCCACGAGGCAGCACTGTTGTTTCGCGCCCACGGCCCGTGCCCCAGTTTTCAGTTCTTGTGTTTTTCCCGCCCTTGGTGTTCTCCGTGTTTCTGTGTGATAACTGATAAGGCCTTTACCTGTGTCTGAAGTGTCTGTGTGAGGGTTTTCAGTTTGCTCGTTTGTTGTAGTTGGTCTGTGTCTAGTTCGATCATATGTTTCCTTACTTCCTTCCCTGGTTGGTCAGATTATTGTGTTGTTCAACATGTCCCTGTTTTTGGAAGAATAAATACTTTTTGTTTTTTTGTGATCCAGATTATTTTGCGTTTGTATTCGCTGGTAGCCCTAAATCGCGTTTTAAAATCGGTCTCGATTTCGAAGCCCGGTGTAGGTAAAGCTCTAACGAGCAGCGCGTGGGTCCACCCTCCTGCACTCACTGACATGATGGTCTTACAAAAAGATTGTTTCATGAGGGGTGAGATTTCGTTTATCACTTCCTTAAAGATATGATACAATTTGTGTTAATCAACCATGATCCTGAATATTAGTTAATTTACACCCTTTTTCACAGTAAAAAGCTACAAAAACTGTCTTGTCAACAATATTACTACACTGTTATGACAAGAAGTCTATTCACCGGTGCTATCGATGCCACAGTAATGACACGCCCCCTTGTGTGCACTGCCTGACATGCACGTCGGTTTCAACCGCCTGCCACAGCGGAGCACCGACTGATGGAATGTGAACGTGCTTCTCTAGATGCTAATTGATGCCGCTGATACCATCCTTTCCACGGTGACCGCAGCACATCCCAAACTGCAGCACACCCTGGCTTTTGCCCGTTTGCACTTACAATGATCACTACCGAAAGTGCAGAGAGCGGAGGAGATCAGATTAGCTTTCAACTGGAACCGCTGAAGACCAGCACGCACCTGCCTGGGAAAGCGACGACCGGTGACGGTCAATCTCTCTACGCGGACACCACCTCTACCGCCAAAGTTACGGCTAACGGGGTCCATGATATTGAAGACCGGATTCTGAGGATCACAGGCTACTACGGCTATTATCCAGGATACACAAGTCATACAAGTAAGTAGGCTATGGCTATCCATAAAGCGCGTTAAAACCCAAGTAGCCTAAGGCGGGAAATGTAACTCTTTTAAACCAGGTGTAGACTAAATCTGAATCATGAATTGGCATGTTGTGGCTTTGGTTGCTTTAAAGAGAAAATAAGTCTAAAATCAATGAATCTATGAACAAAAGGATTGAAGAAACATGACCGTCTAGTTGCTGCAGTCATATTATGTATTTTGCTTTCACCCAATGTAATTATCTGCTAATGGTTCGGGCTCTTTATAGGCTAAGGGAATATGCAACTGACAACTGTACAATTAGGCTTAATTGTACAGGCTTAATGACAGAGGTGGGTATTGACACTCATAATACGTTATCTGAGCGGTGGGCAAAGATACACATTGAGTGATGGCCTTTGTCATATTGCGATGAAGCCTATAGGCCTACTACAACGATGTCAGTGATAATGTGAATTTGTATGCAAATTCAGTAATGGTTTCATTTTTTAAGTAGCCTAGTTTTTTCTCTCAAAGATTTAAAGTTGAGTTCAGACTGGTTGAGCTCAGACTGGTTGAGTTCAGACTGGTTGAGTTCAGACTGGTTGAGTTCAGACTGGTTAAGTTCAGACTGGTTGAGCTCTCTCTAGTGAAGAGAGAAACATACCTCAGAGCTAAAGCAGAGCTGGTTCACCGCCTCCCTCATCACACAGACTCCCAGGGTGTAACAACACAAAACACACACATCACACACACACATCTCTCCGCCCCCCTCCAGCTACTCGTCTGGGACCCTCAGCGAGACAGTGATGAGAATGAGAAACCCCTGGGCTGACTCCTCCGAGCCCCGTAATCAGTAATGCGGGCCGGGCCTACTCTAGAGTAGAGACTACAGCCTGTTTGTGGTAGCCTACCCTACAGTAGAGACTACAGCC
This sequence comes from Mallotus villosus, assembly GCA_903064625.1. Lineage (NCBI taxonomy): Eukaryota > Metazoa > Chordata > Actinopteri > Osmeriformes > Salangidae > Mallotus > Mallotus villosus. The sequence goes on along the minus strand of CAEFZP010002051.1, from coordinate 49,902 downwards.
TGTTTATGGTAGCCTACCCTACAGTAGAGACTACAGCCTGTTTATGGTAGCCTACCCTACAGTAGAGACTACAGGCTGTTTGTGGTATCCTACCCTACAGTAGAGACTACAGCCAGTCTACAGTAGAGACTACAGCCTGTTTATGGTAGCCTACCCTACAGTAGAGACTACAGCCTGTTTGTGGTATCCTACCCTACAGTAGAGACTACAGCCAGTCTACAGTAGAGACTACAGCCTGTTTATGGTAGCCTACCCTACAGTAGAGACTACAGCCTGGTTGTGCAGTAGTCTCTCTGAGGGAAGCTACTGTAAGACTGTCCAGTAAACCAGATTTTTGTTTATGTACTTTGTTCCCATTATTTGATCCAATTTTTTGTTTTGCTTTAATACTCGTGAGTCTCCGATTGTGAATTTGAAACGTCCATGAAAGTTGATGCTAATCGTTGGGTTAGAAAAGACCTGTGTGTGGGGTGAGAGAAGGAGTAACACATTAATAGATAAGCAGTTTGATCCTGCCAAGCCGATGGGGTAAGGATATATTTAGACATTTCTTGTTGGCATTTTGCTATTGTTGCCATGTAGCTACTAGCTACCATCTGTCTGCATAACTAGCCTGGAGGAGCTTCCTGAACTATATTTGTGATGGGGTATTTGTGATGGGGTATTTGTGATGGGGTATTGGTGATCATGGGGTATTAGTGATCATGGGGTATTGGTGATGGGGTATTGGTGATGGGGCATTGGTGATCATGGGGTATTGGGGTATTGGTGATGGGGTATTGGTGATGGGGTATTGGTGATGGGGGTAATGGTGATGGGATATTGGGGTATTGGTAATGGGGGTATTGGTGATGGGGTATTGGTGATGGGGTATTGGTGATGGGGGTATTGGTAATGGGGGTGATGGTGATGGGGTATTGGGGTATTGGTAATGGGGTATTTGTGATGGGGTATTGGTGATGGGGTATTGGTGATGTGGTGTTGGTGATGGGGTATTTGTCATGGGGTATTGGTGATGGGGTATTGGTGATGTGGTATTTGTGATGGGGTATTGGTGATGAGGTATTGGTGATGAGGTATTGGTGATGGGGGTATTGGCATAGATGCACATGTCCTGACTTGTGAGGCAGTAAACAAGTGTATACACATTGAGAAAGAAGCAGACTTTTGTTTATCAATATCTATGTTCTCTTCAGATACAAGAACCAATCAAATCAAGACCTTCCTTTTGGTCATGAATGAGTGAAACTACTCAGACAATTAAAGTCATTACACACAGAGAATATACAATCAGTTGATGTTGATTTACAGATGGTTGGGCAGCTAGCCATCCCTCTGGGTATAGCGCTCTCTTATAAAAAGGAAAATACATGTCCATTCCCAAGTCACCAACTCTACAACTAATACTGTAAGGCTCCTGAATCATTTGACATGTTCGGCTCTCATAAAGCATGTGGACAGTATTTTGAGTCGGCTGTGTTGAATCATAAAGAGTCTAGTTAAGTAACCCTACATAGCAAGTAAACGTAACAAAACCTTTTGACCTAAAAGTTCTCTCAGACATGCATTGTCAGCACTCGCTCTCTCTCCCTCTCTTAGCCTCTCTACCTCTCAGGCTGCTATTTATAACTAGCGTCATACTCTTAACGGGATGCAACTTCTTGTGAACCGCCGCTGAAGGAGGGTTAGCGCTCAGTCCTCAGTGCAGTGAAGGGAACGGTTCTGAACGCCCACAAAGTTCAACTTATTTTATTTCCGAGGTTTATCACTGTGTTTTCACCAGTGTTGCAACTTCGCAAACTTCACATGCTATCGTTTACCTCACAGCTGACAACCGATGACAGATACACTGGTCGACAAGGTTACTCAGAAGATTAGAACATGCGGTGTAGTAGTTAGTTTGAATCTCGTTTAAGCTCAGATCCCTTCTCGGTCTTTGATTCGTTGATTGTGGAGAAGTGCAGTTCGCCCTGCACACGGTCTTCTACTGCCCTCATGTGGTCACAACCTCTGTTAAAAGCAGAGACTCTAAGCACACTTACCCCACAGCAATGACTGTGTGTTAATCAAGATGGAGAGCTCCTTGAGTAACACTCACTTTGTCACCTCTTCAGAAAGACGTTTACAAAGTATGCTTCGCAGGCTACCAAAAATATCCTCAGTTTGCGAGTAGGAAGAAGAGAAATCCATGAGGTCGTACTGCAAACCGTAGGCTATTTACGTTTTCTCGTATGTTTCTAGAGTCACTTGCCCTGCAAGACAGGGCCTTTGTTTCAGTATCAAGAACAGGACAGGAGCCTGTGGACAAATCCAAACTCACCTTGTTTACCTCTCAGGCACCTCTCACACGGTTGTGAACTTGCTTCCACTGTTCTGTCCCCCCATTCTGCCCACTAGATGTCCTCGTCACCTAATTAGATGAAAAGAACTTGCTTGTATCTATGTGAATTAAATCCACAATTTTACCACTCATCATATTAAGCATGTCTGGGTGTTAGTGCAACAGTTTCTAAATCCTCTCTCCATTTCCATATCCATCTCTCTCTCTCTCTCTCTCTCTCTGTCTCTCTGTCTCTCTATCTCTATCTCTATCTCTATCTCTATCTCTATCTCTATCTCTATCTCTATCTCTATCTCTCTCTCTGTCTCTCTGTCTCTGTCTCTGTCTCTCTATCTCTATCTCTATCTCTATCTCTATCTCTATCTCTGTCTCTGTCTCTGTCTCTATCTCTGTCTCTGTCTCTCTCTCTCTATCTCTCTCTCTCTCTCTCTCTCTCTCTCTCTGTCTCTCTCTCTCTCATTCTCCCTCTCCTCTCCTGCTGGTCCTCTCTGAAAAGATATTCTGATTAGCAAACAGAGATGCATAAACACAAAGCCGTGTGTGTGGCGTGCGTGTGGCGTTCCTCTCAGAGGAACACGGTCTGATCTGAATGACAAAGGGCCTGGATGAGGAGCCTGCGTCAGGGGCCTGAGCTCTGTGTTCTGGACAAGCAGCGTTGCCATGGTGGAGCACGGGGGTCACTTGGGTTCTGTTCGGCCCCAAGACGCAACAACAGAGAGAGAGACCAGAGACCAGAGGAGATGCTGGTACAGGAGAGAGACCAGAGACCAGAGGAGATGCTGGTACAGGAGAGAGACCAGAGACCAGAGGAGATGCTGGTACAGGAGAGAGACAGAGACCAGAGGAGATGCTGGTACAGGAGAGAGACAGAGACCAGAGGAGATGCTGGTACAGGAGAGAGACCAGAGACCAGAGGAGATGCTGGTACAGGAGAGAGACAGAGACCAGAGGAGATGCTGGTACAGGAGAGAGACAGAAACCAGAGGAGATGCTGGTACAGGAGAGAGACAGAGACCAGAGGAGATGCTGGTACAGGAGAGAGACAGAGACCAGAGAAGATGCTGGTACAGGAGAGAGACAGAGACCAGAGGAGATGCTGGTACAGGAGAGAGACAGAGACCAGAGGAGATGCTGGTACAGGAGAGAGACAGAGACCAGAGGAGATGCTGGTACAGGAGAGAGACAGAGACCAGAGGAGATGCTGGTACAGGAGAGAGACAGAGACCAGAGGAGATGCTGGTACAGGAGAGAGACAGAGACCAGAGGAGATGCTGGTACAGGAGACGCTGGATTGAGGTGAAGACGTGTAGTGGTTCATGAGAGATGTGTTCGTTTGACCTCAAAGGTTACACCAGATGCACCTCACAACCACTGGGGACGTTTTGCAAAGAGAGCTAACAACATGTACTGATGAATGCATACGAATGATTATTATGGTGGTCTTGTTATGGCATAGTTACTTAGACTGTATATGAAATCAGATATCGAACCTAGTTTTCCTCTGCTCTGGGAGCTCAATGATAATGTATTTAATATATATATTCATTCATGTTTATCGGCAATGACGACAACATTGTTGTCGTCGTTCCTCATGGGAAAACTCCTTTGTCATAGTGGATGAACAATACGGGGACTCTGACGGTGTCTGTGGTGAGTCTGAGCCGTGATCTCTCCATCCATACATACCACAGCTGTGGTCGACCAGTCTGCGCTCTGAGTGCAAACTGATTCACATCCTAATCTGCTGACTAGCTGTCTTTCCCCGGCCCTGCGCCTAGCTACTGGCTCCACCAATCAGCAGAGCTATTTTTAAATTGAGCCCCTGGCCTCTGGGGAGAGAGAGATTCTGTAGTCCCACACAGCCCCGGTCTCTGACACACCTGACCCTGAATCAGTCTTTATCACTGATCAGGCGTAAGTGTATTGCTACGTTTCTTTAAGTTCTTTGGTGATATACGACCGTGTGGCCCCATGAGGAACACATAACGCTGCACCCGGCTGGCCTGTCATTGATTTCCCAGGCAGGAGAGTGAGCAGGCGACTGGGGGGGGTGGGGACTGGAGGCTGTTATATTCAGATGATATTACAGAGAGCAGAACCTCTGTGTACCTGACCGCATCGATGCTAACGTGTCATCAGTGGAAAGGCTAACGGGCGGATGAGAGGCCCATTAAAAAACCGCAGACAGAGGCAGGGTGACAGAGAGGGCTTTCTCCTAACAACAGTCCCAGGGGGAAGGTCCTTCTGCCTGGGTTGGGGCAGACCTGGATCATGGGGCAGAGCTGGGTCCTGGGGCAGACCTGGGTCCTGGGGCAGAACTGGGTCCTGGGGCAGACCTGGATCATGGGGCAGACCTGGGTCCTGGGGCAGACCTGGGTCCTGGGGCAGACCTGGGTCCTGGGGCAGAACTGGGTCCTGGGGCAGACCTGGATCATGGGGCAGACCTGGGTCCTGGGGCAGACCTGGGTCCTGGGGCAGACCTGGGTCCTGGGGCAGACCTGGGTCCTGGGGCAGACCTGGGTCCTGGGGCAGAACTGGGTCCTGGGGCAGAACTGGGTCCTGGGGCAGACCTGGGTCCTGGGGCAGACCTGGGTCCTGGGGCAGACCTGGGTCCTGGGGCAAGGAGCTCTCTTTCCTCTGGAAGAAGGGAGTGTCACTCAGAAAAACAATAACAAAAACATCAACATTTAGAAAATACTTTGGGGTGGGCCTTGGTATCTAAGAGGAGAAACCTGACCGGAGGTGATCGTGAGCATGGGCGTATCTAGCCCTATTTTGGGGGGGGCTGGAGCTGGGGGCTTTTTTCACTGTTTAAATCAAAATTTGTTAATTTCTCTTCCTAAAACCCACTAGCGGACACTATTTAAAAGGATATTTACCCAAATTTCTTCTGGGGGAAGATGCCCCCAGACCCCCCTAATTTTGCTGGGTCACAGGAAAAATGATAGGTTTTATCTAGGGGCTTAGCCCCCCAAAAGTGAGAGAGAATCTGTAAAGAGCGTCTCATCGCTATGTCTCTCACTCTCTCCTGCATCTACGCAGTTTTGGATAGTTTCTCCTCATGGACTAAACCTCGTCTGATGTTACACTTTTCCGCTCACATAACTTATTAAGGGCTTCTCAGGCTTGTCTCTGCTGACACAACAGTGGGCGCAGAACCCAGGAAGTGGAGTGGGTGTTTCCGGGAGCTGCTCACCTCGAGTCTCCCTTCCATCCAAATGGTGATGGGGACAGACGCAAGGCTTCAGTTGGTCCCTCTCTCCCCCTCAATTCATTAGTGTCGCAGTGGTGCAGACAATAGAACAGGACCTCCATAAATAATCTAAGACTGAAGGGCTAGTGAAGTAGGGGAGAAGTGCCAGGAAAGCAGAAAGAGAGAGAGAGAGAGAGTTGGACGGAGAGAGAGAGATTTGGAGAGGAGGAGAGAGAAAGAGTTGGAGGGAGAGAGAGTTGGAGGGAGAGAGATTTGGAGAGTAGGAGAGAGAAAGACTTGGAGGGAGAGAGAGCGATCTGGAGAGGAGAAAGAGAGATCTGAAAGGAGAGAGAGGGAGAGAGATTTGGAGAGGTGGAGAGAGAAAGAGAGAGTTAGAGGGAGGGAGAGAGAGAGAGAGAGAGAGAGAGAGAGAGAGAGAGAGAAAGACCGAGGTGGAGAGGAGGAGAGAGAAAGAGAGAGAGTTGGAGGGAGGGAGAGAGAGAGAGAGAGACAGAGGTGGAGAGGAGAGAGAAAGAGAGAGAGCTAACACAGCATAATTAGCCCTGGCTGCTGCTTGGTTACCTTCCAAACAAAGCAGCTGATTTGCGGAGCAAAACGAAGAGGAGGGGAAAAGTGAGGGAGGAGGAGGAGGGAAAAGGAGATGAAGGCAGTGATTGTGCCGTGCCACACACACTTGAAGCTCAGTCTCCCTTGGAGACAGTGGAAGCGTCGGATCACAGCATGACGGAGCAACCCTAGAGTCTCCAACACACGGAGTTCTGTCACCAGCCAGAGAACCAGGAGAAGAGGGCTGGACAGCCCCGGTCAGACACACGGGGAGACCGTTAGACAGAGGGAGCGGAAGAGGGAGGAGGAAGGATCGGAGAGAGAGAGAAGAGCTGAGGTCCAGGAGGAGAGGAGGAGGAGAGGAGGAACGCAGGAGGAGACCAACAAGGAGCAGAGGATGACGAGGAACTGCAGGAGGAGCTGCTGAGAGATCAGCTGCCAACGCACACACACTCTCCCACACACACACACACTCCCACACACACACACACACACTCCCACACGCACTCACAGACCACACACACATAAACACACATCCCAGACTCTGTCCCTAGTGGAGGATGAAGAAGCACTCAGCCAGAGTGGCTCCGCTCAGCTCCTACAGCACCCAGGTCCTCACCTGCCCCATCTCCGAAGGTAAAGACTCCCAGCTGGGCACGGGGCACCGGGGGGGAGGGGTAGAAGTAGGAGGGATGGAGGGATGGATGGAGGGACGGGGTATGGATGGAGGTATGGATGGAGTGATGGATGGGGGATGGAGGGATGGATGGGGGATGGAGGGATGACCCTTGATGCCATGTCTGGGACATCTGTGTGAGTGGCTGAGGAAGCTTTAAAAAAACAAACATTTGTGCTTTACAGACAGTTGTGCTTTGAGGACATGGAAGGGGTTTCCCCGATGACAGCAGAGGTGCGCATGTGTAACGTAACGCTTGAGAGAGGCATGTGATGCAGCAGAGGTGCGCATGTGTAACGCAACGCTTGAGAGAGGCATGTGATGCAGCAGAGGTGCGCATGTGTAACGTAACGCTTGAGAGAGGCATGTGATGCAGCAGAGGTGCGCATGTGTAACGTAACGCTTGAGAGAGGCATGTGATGCAGCAGAGGTGCGCATGTGTAACGTAACGCTTGAGAGAGGCATGTGATGCAGCAGAGGTGCGCATGTGTAACGTAACGCTTGAGATAGGCATGTGATGCAGCAGAGGTGCGCATGTGTAACGTAACGCTTGAGAGAGGCATGTGATGCAGCTGGCTAGTAATCCTCCCATCTCGGTGTCAAGGCTTTGGATGGCCGTCCTTAAACGGATCAGTTCAAATGTATCGTGATAGGTTCTCGAGGCTGGGAGATTAAGCATGAAGACGAGGAGGAGGGGCCATGAGAGTGGGCTTGGGTTGTGTCTCTGTTATTGGCATGTTCTGTGTGTGGAGATGTACAGGCTGATGAGGGTTGAGTCTTCACGGAGGTGTGCTAACATGGGTCATCCTCACAAGGCCTGGAGAACACGACGGACTAGTGCATGCTCCTACGGTGATAGAGAAGTTGATTTGGATTTAATGGAGTTACATACTCACTCACTTCAGTTAGTTGTTTCACAGGCTTAAAGGATTTGAGAGTTTTGTCAGGATTTTGCGCCACTGTGTCCTTAACTTCCCCCTCACCAGCAGCCCCATCAGGCGATAACGATGTTGTGTTTAACAAGACCTCAGATGTAGCCTGAGATTCAGCATTAATGAGCTGGGAAGATTACAGTTCTGTGTTTAATATCTGCATCCTGGCTTCAGGTCCATCTCAGGCTCTCTAGCAGGATACAATATGTAGCTAGCTACAGACACTACCCTGGGCCACTCACTTCCTGCAGTGAGATTATTTTTGTCTGCTCAGCCAATACGACGAGGCCTGGTGAGTGTGTAGTTTCTCACACTGTAACGCAGGAGTTAGTCTATTCCTCTGGGTTCTCATAACGACAGGATATGATGCGTTTCAGTTTTTACGAAGCCGGATGTTATCGCTTTCATCTTCCTTTACATATTTTACTACTGTGTTTACATTCTGCACCAACATCACCAAAGCTGATTCGTTTGACGTACTTAGTAAAGGCAGTAAGCCGCTTTCTGATTCTGATCATCGCGTCCCTGGATGGTCTTTACGGAGGTTCTATCTCTGTCTCAGGCAGATCTCCTTACCACAGTCTACTGTACACGTTCTACTGTACACGGTCTAGTGTACACGGTCTCCTGTACACGGTCTACTGTACACGGTCTAGTGTACACGGTCTACTGTATATCTTCTACTGAACACGTTCTACTGTACACGGTCTACTGTACACATTCTACTGTACAGTCTACTGTACATGTTCTACTGTACGGTCTACTGTACACGGTCTACTGTACACGGTCTACCGTACACGGTCTACTGAACACGGTCTACCGTACACTGTCTACTGAACACGGTCTACTGTACACGTTCTACTGTACACGGTCTACCGTACACGGTCTACTGAACACGGTCTACTGTACACGGTCTACTGTACACGGTCTACTGTACACGGTCCTACTTTACACGGTCTACTGTACACGGTCTACTGTACTACCCTGGCTGGATAGGATCAGATCAATCCTGTTTTCATTATTATCAGTAGGATCTCCTTTAGGGATAATAGTAAAGGCCCAGGTGTAGTGGAGATCATAGTAAAGGCCCAGGTGTAGTGGAGATCATAGTAAAGGCCCAGGTGTAGTGGAGATCATAGTAAAGGCCCAGGTGTAGTGGAGATCATAGTAAAGGCCCAGGTGTAGTGGAGATCATAGTAAAGGCCCAGGTGTAGTGGAGATCATAGTAAAGGCCCAGGTGTAGTGGAGATCATAGTAAAGGCCCAGGTGTAGTGGAGATCACATTTGGCTCCTCCCTTAAGACGTGAGCTGCATGCCAAGTTCATCTTCGGTCAAGGTTTGATTGTGACTAGAAGTTCTGTAATGGTCACAGCTAGAAGTTCTGTAATGGTCACAGCTAGAAGTTCTGTAATGGTCACAGCTAGAAGTTCTGTAATGGTCACAGCTAGCGCCCAGGCAGTGTGAGAGCTGCAGGGTTCTGAAGGATTCCTTTGAAGTAGCACTACCAGACGGTACTTGAACAGAACTGACTCTCAAACTGACGGTTTGTCCTCATCATTCCTCGTTTACTTGATGTGTGGTAGAACTGTGTCTTTGAGCCCCACAAAAGACAGGAGGATTTAGTATAGAGGAGTGTGTTTTTTTCTTTTTTTGCAGTTCAACTGTGAGAAGGTTAGAAGTATAGAGAAAAGTAAAATGTCGGGTCTGCTGTGTTTGTCACGTACGATCCATCATAAGTGCTGGCTACAAATGAACCAAGGACGTTTCTAAGCTCCTATGACCTGTGTCTTTTCAGAAGTCGTGATGACTGATGCCACACACTGTAGTTATTGGTCTTATCTTGGCTGTCGTTGGAGGAGAGCTTAATGGGTAGTTTCAAGGACAAAAATGAATCGTGTCCGTCTGGTTTCTGCTTCTATGACTAAACTCCTCGTACTCATCTCCTCGTACTCGCAGAGACAGTCAGCAGTCATCTGGAGTCTATTTTACGATCTATTCTAATCCATGTCTGTAAACATGTCTGTACTCCACGCATATTCTAACTGCGTTGCATTCTGCATTTGGTTCCACAGACGATAATCACAAAGACAATCAAACTTTCATAGCCATCCATCGATTCAAATCGACCAAACCAACAGTTTGCTGTTTTCATATCAGAGACTGACAATTTTGTGTGTCTAATTGTTTCAGTAGAATGTGTTAGACACACATCACACCCTGGTAAAGTCCTTTCCTAGGTGCTGAATAGACCCAGTCACCCAGGAGGAGTCCGCTAGCGCTGGTGTTTGACTGTGAAGTCTCCTGCCGTGGTAGAAATGACTGAGGCCAGAGTGCTGACTTGGCAAGCTGAGCGCTGCGATCACCCAGCACATGTCATCTTGTATTCCTGCCCTGGTGTAAATTGATCGCACTGTGGAGAGCTATATAATGGATCTGGGCTCCGGAAACACACTCGCATTATCTTAGTCACATAGACACACACACATACAGACACACACACACACACACACACACACACACACACACACAGACACACACACACACATACACACACACACACACACACATACACACACACACACACACACACACACATACAGACACACACACACACACATACAGACACACACACACACATACACACACACACATACAGACACACACACACACACATACACACACACACACACATACAGACACAAACACACACATACAGACACACACACACACACATACACACACACACACACACACACACACACACACATACACACACACACACACACGCATACACAAGACACACACGCATACAGACACACACACACACACGCATACAGACACACACATACAGACACACACACACACGCATACAGACACACACATACAGACACACACACACACACACACACACACACCCTCCTCGATACGCATTAATAGCAAGTAATGTTATTGATAGCCCAGAAGGCCATTCCATTCCACAATTCATTAAGGCAATGCACAATTCAACATTCTGCTTTGAAGGCTAAAGGACGTCTGCAAAGAATGTCGTTCTGTATAAATCCTTACAGTTTTATTTCCCAGTTCTGGGCTGTCAGGGTGTGATCGACAGGCAATGCCCCCCAAACAAGATGCAGTACCCCCCAATTATTTTAGCTACAAGAGCCTCCCGAAGAAGCTATAATCAAAATGCCCCCTTATCCCATTCATTCTAAAGCAGAGCCTGTTGGTTGCCTGTGTGTGTTTGTGCTCGAACACAGTTAGCTACTGTACTGTAGCTCCTGGGGTGTCGGTTCTCCCTGGCTCCCCAAACACACAGCACCAGAACTGAACTGAACACAGCACCAGAACTGAACTGAACACAGCACCAGAACTGAACTGAACACAGCACCAGAACTGAACACAGCACCAGAACTGAACTGAACACAGCACCAGAACTGAACTGAACACACAGCAGAACTGAACTGAACACAGCACCAGAACTGAACTGAACACAGCACCAGAACTGAACTGAACACAGCACCAGAACTGAACACAGCACCAGAACTGAACACAACACCAGAACTGAACTGAACACAGCACCAGAACTGAACTGAACACACAGCAGAACTGAACTGAACACACAGCACCAGAACTGAACTGAACACAGCACCAGAACTGAACTGAACACAGCACCAGAACTGAACACACAGCACCAGTCTAGAACTGAACACAGCACCAGAACTGAACTGAACACAGCACCAGAACTGAACACACAGCACCAGTCTAGAACTGAACACAGCACCAGAACTGAACTGAACACAGCACCAGAACTGAACTGAACACAGCACCAGAACTGAACACACAGCACAGAACTGAACTGAACACAGCACCATGAACTGAACACAGCACCAGAACTGAACTGAACACAGCACCAGAACTGAACTGAACACAGCACCAGAACTGAACTGAACACACACCAGAACTGAACACACACCAGACGACGACACAGAACTGATGAACACAGCACCAGAACTGAACACAGCACCAGAACTGAACTGAACACAGCACCAGTCTAGAACTGAACACACAGCACCAGAACTGAACTGAACACAGCACCAGAACTGAACACAGCACCAGAACTGAACTGACACAGCACCAGAACTGAACTGAACACAGCACCAGAACTGAACTGAACACAGCACCAGAACTGAACTGAACACAGCACCAGAACTGAACTGAACACAGCACCAGAACTGAACACAGCACCAGAACTGAACACACAGCACCAGAACTGAACACACAGCACCAGAACTGAACACAGCACCAGAACTGAACACACAGCAGAACTGAACACACAGCAGAACTGAACTGAACACAGCACCAGAAGTGAAACCAAGGAGGGACGCTCCAGTCGTCTATTCTCCTCCTTACAGGCAAAACCTAAACCACGTCTGCTCAACCTCCCCTGCAGCAGAGACACCAGCACACACACACACACGCACACACACACACACACAAGACACACACACACTCGACACACACACCAGCGTTCTGACTGTGTGGGTCTGCAGGAAGCAGAGAGAGAGCATACTGTATGTCCGAGATTCACCCTGAGGATCTCAACAAATCGGATCTCTTTTTTTACCATAGGTTTAGCTATAATTCTTCTATAATTCCCTCAGATCTTATTATCCTAGCTGTGGGTGTTGATCTGCAACCCGTAACCGTGTTATAACCACAAGGTTGTCACGTCTTTGTCATGTGATCCGAGCTGACACACACAATTAAGACGACATCATCTTCAGGGTGTCGGGTGTCTGTGCGTGCCTGAATAGACGTGCCCCCCAACACAGGGCCGCATCGTGACCCTATGAGGCTATTTACGACATGGACAGGCTCCATGCTAAGCAGACACGTTTCAGACAGAAGCCCACTGGACTGCCTCCACAGCAGGTAATTCAAACTGGAGGACTGCTCACTAAGGACAGGCGATCGATACCTGCTCTCCTCCTGATCCGCCGTACGGGGGTTAGGATAGCGTTATAGCCTTAGCTCCAGGGATGTAGGTGCAAGGTGTTAGCCTTGGGTTAGCCTAACCCTAACCCTGAATTTCTTAAACTCACTCAGTATACACACCGCCCACCCACGCCATCCAAAAGCTAGTTGTCTGGTGACATAGCTGCTTAAAGCGGTGTTTATAAAAGGTGGTGGTCGTATTGCAAGTCAGAGGACCCGAGTTCAAACCCCAAGGCCAGGAGGAAGAGACACTAACGAGCGACGCGACTACCCCTGTCACACAGAGGTCAAAGGTCAACAGCTGTCCTACCTTGTCTCCCTCCCTAGGAGAGGAGGGTCCGAGTCCCAGGCGGACACGCCGGTCAGCGAGGCGAGCGGGGAGGTGACGTCGTACCAGACGTGTGTCAACGCGCTCCTCAAGGTGCTGGGGGGTCTCCTGCTGGTGCTCTGCGTCTCCTCGTCATGGGTGGGCACCACGCAGGTGGTCAAACTCACCTTCCAGTCCTTCTCCTGCCCCTTCTTCATCTCCTGGTTCAGCAGCAACTGGAACATCCTCTTCTTCCCGTTGTATTACTCTGGACACGTGGCCACCACCAGGGACAAGCAGACGCCCATACAGAAGTTCAGGTGAGTTCACGGGATAAACGTATACACACGATAAACACGATGGACAGACGTCACACCGGTACCAGCAACACCAGGAGTGTTTGTTTTGCTCGTTGAGTGTTTACTCAGGTCCACTCATAAGATGGTCAGATGGCTGAGCGGTTAGGGAATCGGGCTAGTAATCTGAAGGTTGCCAATGTGCCAATTTGGCACTTCACCCTACTTGCCTCGGGGGAATGTCCCTGTACTTACTGTAAATCTTATCTCTGGATAAGAGCTTCTGCTAAATTACTAAATGTAATGTAAATGTCTATGCAGACTTAAAATAGGACTTTGAAATTTGCCTTATGCAAATTTGCAAAAACGTGTGGCCGTTTCCTTGACTCCCAAACACTATCTTCCTCGAGTAAATCCCTCAGTCGAATGACGTCCGATCAAATTCTCCATGAACTCGTTCTAATTAGCTTCTGAGAAAACGTGAGTCTTCATTATTAAGGGCCGAGGAGAACGAGAGAGTGGCGGTCTAATCTGGGTTTAGGAATTCAGGTTTGTGTATCTCTATGTCCGGAAGTGTTAATGAGTTCTCTGGCTGCACCCTGCAGACTGCAGATCTGTTCCAAGCTGTTTGTTTGTTGTTGGAAAGGTTTGATGTGTTCCAGGAACTCCAGTGGATCTTCCCCCCGTTTAATGTCCACCTCCATTCAGGCATGTGAATGAGGATATTGACCGCAATGAGCAGATACGCTCAGGGTAGTAATATACATGGTTAGAGCTTGGGGCAGGACTGTAGTAAGACAGTTCTCTCCCCGCCCCCCTTCTCCCCCTCCCCGCCCCCCTTCTCCCCTCCCCACCCCCCTTCTCCCCCTCCCCACCCCCCCTCTCCCCCGCCCCTTCTGCTCCACTCAGGGAGTGCAGTCGGTTATTCGGAGAGGACGGGATGACCATGAAGCTGTTCCTCAAGAGGACGGCTCCGTTCTCCATCCTGTGGACGCTGACTAACTACCTGTACCTGATGGCCCTGAGAAAGCTGACCGCCACGGACGTCTCCACGCTGTACTGCTGCCACAAGGCATTCGTCTTTCTGCTGTCCTGGATCGTTCTGAAGGACCGCTTCATGGGCGTACGGGTGAGTCCCCGCCTGGCCATCCCATAATACTCATGTCCGTAAAGGTTTTTTCTTCGTAGGTTCACGTTATAGTGATGGGTGTTTTGTCTTGATGATGGTGCTGGTGATGAAGACGTTGTCCTCTGTGTCTGTAGATCGTGGCAGCTATCATGGCCATCACGGGCATCGTGATGATGGCGTACGCCGACGGTTTTCCACGGCGATTCCATTGTGGGCGTGGCCTTGGCTGTGGGCTCCGCCTCCACATCGGCTCTCTACAAGGCAAGTTAGCAAAAAACTATATAATAATCATAATATAAATATAATCTTCTCACTCTTTTTTACAGCACTTTTTTTTCATGGTGTTTCATGGCAGTTTGACACGTTTGTGGTTGTGGTTTTCCAGGTGCTGTTTAAGATGTTCCTGGGCAGTGCCAACCTGGGAGAGGTGGCCCACTTCCTGTCCACCATGGGGGGTCTTCAACCTCATCTTCATCTCCTGCGTCCCCCTCATCCTCTACTTCACCAGGGTGGAGCACTGGGGCTCTCTGTCCTCCCTGCCCTGGGGGTACCTGTGTGGGCTGGCCGGGCTGTGGCTGGGTGGGTGGATGAGAGCACTGACACACACACACACACACAGACACACACACACATGTACACAGATACGCATGTACACACACACACACACACACACACACACAGACACAGACACACACAGACACACACACACAGACACGCATGTACACAGACACACCCCTGCACACACACACACACACACACACACACACAGACACACACACACACATGTAAACAGACACCACCCCTGCACACACACACTGACATATACTAACAGACACACACACACAGACACACCCCTGCACACAGACACAGACAACGCATGTACACAGACACACCCCTGCACACACACACTGATGTTTCAACCCTTCTGTCTCTTTCAGTGTTTAACATCCTGGTGAACGTGGGTGTGGTCCTCACCTATCCCATCCTCATCTCCATAGGAACGCTGCTCAGCGTCCCTGGCAACGCAGGTAGGCCCTAGGAAACGCAAACAGCAACATTCCAGAGTTCCAAGGGCGTTCAATCAAGGCGTGTTATTTTGTTGTGTGCGGAACAATTAGAAAAGGATCCAAATTAGTACTTAAATCAAAAAGACAAATACTGTTTTAATATGATTTTTTAATCATAAGAAATCAAATGTTTTTTGCGACTAACCTTCAGCCCACATGATGACGTTGTTGGTGGTACTTGGGAGGTCCGGTCGGATGAAAGGCGAAACTCCCTCTAAACAGTTTCGAGGACCCCCGGTTTAACAAATCGAAACGAAACAAAATCGCTTGAATTTCCAAAATGAGAGTAAACATCAGTTTGGTGTGTGTGTAGCGCTGGGTGGTGTTTCAATCCAGAGGTCAGCACTTATAAAGGCCCTCGCAGCAAACAGATTACACAGCAAGTCCCCTCTCTATCCTCACCTCAGAAACCCAATCATCACTATGCCTCCACAGACTCTGCAACTATCTCTCACCGAGGGGAGGATCAGGTTGCTACGGCGACACTAAACGCCTGCAGACGGGTTGTTTTCCTTAACCACGGTAACCTGGATGAAGGTCACTGGGTTACGCCAGGCTGGCGCAGCGCTCTCGACCACAGAGACGGGAAGGGAGGGGGAGCGACGAGAGAGAGAGGAGAGAGAGCTAGAGAGAGAGAGCGAGGAGAGAGAGACGGCAGAGGGGAGCACGAGAGAGGATGAGGGTGTGAGGGAGCGGAGGGGATGAGAGCAGGATGAGAGACGAGAAGAGCGTGGGCGAGGAGAGGAGGGGCCGGGGAAGGCAGAGAGGCAGAAGCAGAGAAGGAGAGACCAAGAGAGAGAGAGAGAGAGAAAGGAAGGGACGAGAAGAGATGAGATGAGAGGGGAGCTGGAGATGAGAGAGGGAGAGAGAGAGAGATGTGGAAAGAGAGAGAGAGACGAGAGAGCGAGGTGTGGGAAAGAGAGAAGAGACGAGACTGAGAGGTCGGGGAGTGGGATGAGAGAGAGAGAGAGTGGTGAGAGAGAGTAGGAAGGAGAGGGAGAGGAGAGGGAGAGAGCGAGGGAGAGAGGGAAGAGAGAGAGAGGGTGGGTGGGTGTGAGAGAGAAGAAAGGACATCACCACTGTGCTGATGATGGAAGCCGCCGCAGTGTTAAGCTAAGATGACCCCACACAGTCTGGGTGTCCTGTGGTGGTGTACTTTATGTAATTATATAGTCAGAAACACGTTTTTTACCCCTCCTATATCACTCTACGTCTATCCTCCCTCCACTCCACTCCTTTATTCATCTCATTCATCTCCATCATCCACACAGCCATCGACGTGCTGAAGCAGGAAGTGTTCAGCGTGGTGCGTCTTGCCGCCACCTGCATATCTGTCTGGGCTTCCTCTCCTGCTGCTCCCTGAGGAGTGGGACTCGGTCACGCTGCGTTTCCTCGCCTCCGTCGCCGACAAGAAGTCCGAGGACAACGGCGAGGAGCTCACGGAATCCAGCGTCCACACTCGCAGCCGTTAGCCGTGCCAACGGCTGCCGTCTCCATCCCTCTGGCATGACCCATGCCCCCCTGCTCCGCCCCCCCCCTCCCGCCCCGGCTCTGCCCCCGTACCTCCATCTGCACCGTTTTCTACAGCCACCCACCTGGCAGGCGTGGCCAACCACAGAAGAAAGCATCTGGAGCGGTGAGTGAGACTTTTCTTGGGGTGAATGATGAGATGGAGCCGTGTCTCAAGCACACTGCTAACTGGCCAGGGAGGGAGGAGAGGACTTCTACAGATTCTGCTGACGAGGAAGTTGAAAACTTCCTTGATCTCTTTCCCTCTCCTCCCTCGCCCCGCCAGCCCAAAAGCCCAGTAATGAAAGAGAAAGAGACAACTCTCACACCTCTCCCTCGACGCCCGCACTAGTACTCTCCTCACTCTCGCCTCTCCTCTCGCCCAGTCCTCTCCCTCGCTCCCTCGCCCCAGTCCTCTACCTCGCCCGCCGCTCCACTCGATCCTCTCCCAGCACGTCCCAGTCCACACAGGCTCGTCTGGCCTCCTCCTTCTCCATGGACTGTATTCTGTGAATATTAATATGACAGGGCCAGTTTGGCTCAATCTTATCTGTATTTATTAATTTATTCAGAGGGTATATCAATAAGATGAGTATTTACATTTTACTCTTCTTAAAACAGTATTATATACACAGAATGGGAAATATACTATGCTTAATGTACAGAACAGGCTCTTTTCTAAATAAAAGGAAACTAAGAACCAAAGTTGTACGTGGAGCTGAATTATATTACTAAGGAGGAGTTCATAGTTTCATCCACATTGTTTACATATCGATGGTTTTATGCATGGGGGTGTACATACCATGGTGTTGGACATGGTGGTGGAACCCTGGACGACTCTCTGTCACATACAGCCAGTGTGTTCAGATCCTTCAGTACCTCCTGTCATTATCTCTGCATGGGCCATGGGAGCACACAGGACACATTCAACAGGCTGGTTGGGGAATCCTGCTTTAATAAAACTGGAGACCACTCTCCCTTTCGCGAGAGCACACAAAGCACGCGCACAAGAGTAGGAGGAGAGGAAAACAAGAGAGACGAGAGCGAGAAGGGCGAAAAAAAGAGAGAGAGACGAAACGAGAAACAGAAAGAGAGCGAAAGAAGAAGAGCAAAAGAGAGAGAGAAAGAGAGAAGAAGAAAACGAGAGAGAGAGAAGAGGAGAGGAGAGAAGAAGAAAAGAGAGAGAGAGAAGAAGAGAAGAGAACAAAGGAGAGAGAGACAAAGAAAAAGAGAAAAAGAGAGAGAGAAAGAGAGAAGACAGAAAAGAGAGAGAGAGAAGAAGAGGAGAAGAAGAAAAGAGTAGAGAGAGCGAAGAGAGAGGAAAAAAAAGAGAAGAAAAAGAAAAAGCGAGAGAGCGAGAAAGAGAGAGAGAAGAGAAAGATGCGAGCACGAAGAGAGAGAAGAAGAAAAGAGAGCGAGAGAAGAAGAGAGAGAGTAGTAGCTGATAAGACACACAAGAGAAGGACGAGCAACTCTGTCCCCCTCCAATCTCTCCCTCTATCCCGTCGATCTCATCCTCCTCTCTCCCCCTCCCACTCTCCTCTCTCTCTCCCCACTCTCTCTCCCCCTCACACTCTCCTCTCACACAGAGCTCTTTCCCCTGAGCTCAGAGTGCTGTTCCATGAGTAGCCCTGTGCTGTCACTGAGACAGGCCCTCCTAATGAAGCATTTGCTGAAGTGACAGATTCAGATAGACATATTGTTGTGGCTGGCCTATTAAACCAAATGAGCGAGAAAAGATGGGTGGTGGGGGGGCGGTGGGGGTGGGGGGGTGTTGACAGGGGGGTTCAAACCATCGTTGCCTGACTGTTATGCCACTTGCTCAGGTACTTCATGGTTCAAACAGCAATAGTAGATTTACACGAAATCTCTCCTCCTTAAATGAGTCCTGTTCTGCCCTGTCTGGAGATCTGTCACTTATTCCACACGCTAAGAAGGACCTCGAAACGTCACCGCCATCTTTCCCCCCCCCCATGCCTGGCCAGTCACAGAGAAAAGGAGGACAGGGTCTCTCAAGCATTAACTTTACACAGTTACAAAGTAACCTGTGGGGAGAGTTACCATAGAAACCGGTCTCATTATAACGAGGAAGTGAAGTCTGTTGACAGGGACGGAACGCGCACGCCTCCCGTTTCAACCACGAGCCCCAAACAGTTTACGGCGTTAGTGCCGACGCATCGGGCAGATCCTGGACGAGATACGGGGTCCTCGCTGGGCAGGAAGTGGACAGGGACAAAGGGGGGCGGAGCCGAGCAGGACGAGGGGCTGGTGGTTACTCTGGAACTCGCAGTAGGCCAAGGGACAGGAAGTTTCACCTTGGAAGAAAGACTCTCAAACAGCCGGAACACGGGGCGCAGGAACTGCCACTGAGAGGACAGAGAAAGGTGAGAAAAAAAGCTCAGTCGAATCCGATCGCGAGATTTCACATCCGGATAAAAAAAAACATTTTAAATCTTTGAAAGGAAAGAAAGGCCGTTCCTCTTCCTGCTGCCTCGTTCTCAGGGCTGAGCTGTGGCGGCATGGGCTCCACAGGGTCCACAGGCTCTGCAGGCTCCAGGCCCCGGCTCTGTCAGGTAGCCCCCTGCCACAGCCAGGGTCTGCAGGAGGAGCAGGCCAGCCTCCCTGCCCCCCCCTCCTCCCTGGAGAAGCAGGCCAGCCTCCCCGCCCTCCCCTCCTCCCCTGGAGAAGCAGCGACGAGCTCTGGGATCCAGGACGCCCCACCTGCCTCCTCTCAGAGCGGACGAGGACAAACGTCTCCTGTCGCCCCCTACAGGTCAGAACCTCTCTAAAGCTAGCGCACAAACCACCTTGTACGCATACGGTCAAGCTCAACGTTTTTAATGATCCACACGCGGTATTATTTGAATCCTGATGTGTCTTTTGGACATTATAGCAGCTTATGATTTATTTGTGGAACGTGTTTCATCCACCTAACGCTATCCCAAAGGTAGAACTTCATTTCAATCATTTACATTTCTTGTTTGTGTTAAATGTGTGTGTGTGTGTGTGTGCCAGAGTCTTCATTCGCAAGCACCCTCCCTCAGAGTCTAAACAACCTTTCAAGCATCATTCATTCTCATCCTCCGCGAAGACAGCAGGTCAGCAAAATGATCTCACGTGTTATGAAGTTCGTGTTATTCGGGACTCTGGAGACGGAGTGCTGTCTCATTATCCTTTTCGATTCGCCCACACCCATCCAATCATCATCTTCCCTCAGGCTTTACAACCAATGGCCCCTCACATTGGGCTCGCGGCTGCTGCCAATCAGACGGCCTGGGTAACAAAACACACGTCACTGAGTCTCTGTCACCTGTCGTCTGTGTGTGTGACGTGAGGGTACGATGAGAGGACATGTTTCTTGTCTCAGGACAGGGACCACAGAGGTGGGGGTGCCCTCCCCCTGTTCTACCCCCAGTCTGGAGGGACACGGTGGCCTCGGGAGGGTGACACAGGTAGGGACACACCAGATGAACATCCTGGCACGGTACTCAGGCCAGGTGGACCTGCGTCCAGGGGGGAAAAGGTTTGATCATTCACGCCGTGCCGAACATCAATAATTGAATGAGGGTTTTGGTTTCATTATACACGTCTGTGGAGGAGAAGAACAGGGACTGAGAGAGAGAGAGAGAGAGAGAGAGAGAGAGAGAGAGAAAGACAGGGACAGAGAGAGAGAGAGAGAGGGACAGAGAGAGAGAGGACAGAGAGAGAGAGAGAGAGAGAGAGAAGAGGGAGAGAGAGAAGAAAAAGACAGGGAAAATGCAAGAGGAGAGGGAGAGAGACAAACAGCAAAAGTAAAGGGAAAGAGAGAGAGGGAGAGACAGACAGAGAAGAGGGAAAGAGAGAGAGAGAGAGAGACAGAGAGAGAGACAGAGAGAGAGACAGAGAGAGAGAGAGATGAGGGAGACAGGACAATTGGGGAGAGCGAGAGAGACAGAGAAGAGGGAGAGAGAGACAAACAGCGAAAGTAGAGGGAAAGAGAGAGAGGGAGACAGACAGCTGGTGAGCTGTGATGCAGGGCTTGTCTCAGTGGACCTGATTAAAACTCTGATGGAGTAGAGGAGGCTGGTCTACAGCCATGACTCTCCCTCCGCTCCAGGTAGGAGAGACAGCGAACACCTGCAGCTGGAAACACTCTCACACCACCACCTACACACCTGACACACTCTCACACCACCACCTACACACCTGACACACTCACACACCTGACACCTGAAACACACAACTATAAAAGTATAAAACATCATTTGCTATAAAAAAGGGAGATTTCCTGGAGGCCCAGACAGCTCTCAGTCGGCAGACGCAGCTGAGACGACGAGCCCAGCAGAGACGAGCCCGCGAGCGGAGGGCACGGGGCAGGGTCGTCTACACAGATAACGGTGAGATACACAAACCACCTCCTTTACATCCAGTCAACACAAACAGGTTTCCCGCTAATCCATACTCTGTCACTACTGGAATGCCGGTGTGTCTTGTGGTCGTCGTGGTGACAGATGACGGGGAGGGGAGGCTGCGTGTGGTGAGCAGACCCACAGAGAGGGACATCTTCTGGGACGAGGACAGAGGAGAGAGCATCGACCCGAGGGATCTCCAACTGACACCCCCTCCCCTGGAGCAGGACAGACACCACGTCCAGCGTGGGCCTCCACTCTCCCAGCCAGGCCCTCAACACCCCCAGCCTGGCCCTCAATACCCCCAGCCTGGCCCTCAACACCCCCAGCCTGGCCCTCAATACCCCCAGCCTGGCCCTCAATACCCCCAGCCTGGCCCTCAACACCCCCAGCCTGGCCCTCAATACCCCCAGCCTGGCCCTCAATACCCCCAGCCTGGCCCTCAACACCCCCAACCTGGCCCTCAACACCCAGCCAGGGACAAGGATCTGATCTGTGGAGGTCTGGCTGGCAGCTGGCTGCTCTCGACCCAGGACTGGACAGCAGAGACAGGGAGGGAGACGGAGCACACGAGGCCCACGGGGGAGAGCTTCTCCTGGGTGCTGGACTGGAACAAGGAGGGTGGAGCCAACCACTCCGGTTCATTAGCGGAGAGTGAGGGGTCTGGCTGGAACGTGTGGCGTGAGGGCCTGGGGGGGCAGGCAGCGAGGCAGAGGGGGGGGTGAGTGGCGTCTGTCGGGGGACGAGGGGGATTTGGGACGCTGAGTTAGAATAGGACTTTTTTTTGGTAAATCTGGATAATTTGGTGTTAAAACCTCAGTACAGTCTAGTTACCGTAGAAGGTGGCTGTCACGGACCGCAGGCAGCAGACTTGGTGGCGGTGTTGTCCTGTATTCCACTCTGAAAACACACTAACCTAATGATGCTACGATGCTAAGCTATTTAGACAAAATATTCCTGAGACTCGATGGCGCCCTCTAGGGGTTCCAGTGTGACACTGAAGGAGGACTGTGTAACGTGTTTGTGCCAATGTTCAGTGAGCGAGTGCCCTCTGTATTTGACGATGGTGTGTCTGTCATGGGTTTATCTGTTTTAGGCTTCTAGAGAGGAGAGTAAAGTGTCCAAAACAACACTTATATAAATGTGTATAATCCAAGTGTCCACACATCTTCAACCATCCTTCTAATTATCTGCAAAGAGAACGCATCACAAAAAAACGGTCCGAAAATACTTTGATCAATTATTCATGAAGGGGAAGAAGGAAACTGAAGAGTCCTTCAGAAACGTAAAGATCCGCCAATTCCCTGCAGGAATACAAAGATCTGTGGCTCGTCGAGTGTCTCTGAAACAGGAAATGGCTCGTCGCCCTGCTGCTCTCCTCCTCTGAGGAGGCTCTGATGGGAGCTCTCGACAGGCTGGAGAGGAGGAGAGGAGGACTGGGCAGCTACAGAGCACCTGAGGCCCCAGGCAGTGAGGTCAGACCAGGCCTGAGCCCTGATAGGAGCTCTCGACAGGCTGGAGAGGAGGAGGAGAGGGAGGACTGGGCAGCTACGGAGCACCTGAGGCCCCAGGCAGTGAGGTCAGACCAGGCCTGATGGGAGCTCTCGACAGGCTGGAGAGGAGGAGAGGAGCAGGAGAGGACTGGGCAGCTACGGAGCACCTGAGGCCCAGGCAGTGAGGTCAGACCAGACCAGACCTGATGGGGCCCACACATACCAGTGTTTGTGACACCAAAATACAGTTTGTTATCTTTTTTGATGTGGATTTCTATTTATGGTATTAAAATATGTGAGAAAATGTTATCATAAAAACTGTTATATTATATTCCACCACATGGTGTCATTATTGGATAGTTTCACAAGAAACCATATTTAATCACATCTTCCCAGTAACATTAATGTCTAAAGGTCAACAGTGAATGTTAATAATTTGGGAAAGTCTAAGTAATTGCCGACTCTTGTCTTATCTTTCTGAAGGGAAAGATAATTAATATGCGTCACATTCATTACATCGCTAAGTCCAACAAATGCAATAAGCTATCGTTTTCAGATGAGGTCCTTTGTGCCCAATGATGTGGATGCGAAGCAGTGGAGCAGAGAGGCTCATTAAAACGGGCCCATCTATCGAGCAAGACGTGTTGAACAAAGCAAAGTCTGCCGTGAGGAGAGCTGGGCAGACTTCAGGAGCCGGGCTGACTGACCACTGACTGATGGGGCCCTTAAAGAAACACACACACACAAAAACCTTCTCCTTTTCCAGTTCAGTGCCTCCACACACTAAGTCTTAAAGCCAAATGGGGAGGGCGGGTGGGGGGGGGGTGGCGGGGTGGGGGGGGGGCTTTGAGGTCCGGGTCCCTGCCTCACCACACGGCCACAGAATAAGAAGGTGAAGGATGCCATGTGAGCAATTGGTTCCAACTGACAGGGGATTGGTCACGGTCAGTCTTGCGGGTGGAAATCCACGTGAGAATGTGGCGTTTGCACCAGCGAGGGGGGGGCAGGAGAGGGGGGCAGGAGAGGGGGGGCAGGAGAGGGGGGGCAGGAGAGGGGGGCAGGAGAGAGGGGGGCAGGAGGGGGGGCAGGAGAGGGGGGGCAGGAGAGGGGGGGCAGGAGAGGGGGCAGGAGGGGGGGGGCAGGAGAGGGGGGGCAGGAGAGGGGGGGCAGGAGAGGGGGGCAGGAGAGGGGGGCAGGAGAGGGGGGGCAGGAGGGGGGGCAGGAGAGGGGGCAGGAGAGGGGGGGCAGGAGAGGGGGGGCAGGAGAGGGGGCAGGAGAGGGGGGCAGGAGAGGCCTGGGAAACACAAAGGAGTACTCGGAGCAGGCTGGCTGCTGTGTGGACGACACAGTGGAACGTAATCTCCAGCTGATTTAACCCCTACAGCTGCTAGCTGTTCACATGTCTGTTGATGTTACTGACATGGCACCAATCCTACTGGGGTTTAGTTTGTAAACCTGAAGACAAGGTGTCGGTAACACAGGCATCTAGAGGAAACTTTGGAAAGTATATTTGATTTTATTTAATCACAATGCTCTCCTGTCATATTTCAAGAGGGCCCCCATCACCTACCGGTCCGTCTGGACGTCTGCTCCCTCCAATTAGCCTGTGACCTGCCCAGCTGACGGGGGAGGAGCGTCCTGGAGGGAGGGTCGTTCCTCCGTGTCGGCCTGGAGAGGCCGTCTGAAGGACCCACTGGCTGACAAGCTAGACGGGTCAAAGAGAGACGGAGGAGCCCTGCCAGTTCTCCAGAGGAACTCCCATTGTGGCTCAGACGCAGGCCAGACCAGCCTTCCCTTTCACAGGCCTTTGGCCCTTTGGCCCCCTGACACACACACTGGGACGTGGCCCCAGCTGCTAATTATACATCTGATGGAGAGGCAGTGAAGTGGGACTGTCAGGGCAGGGGTGGCCCCTCTGGGGCAGGGGTGGCCCCTCAGTCTAAAGGGTTGTGGGCTACGGTGAGGCTTGAGAGAGAGGCGGAGGGATGAAAGGACTTCAAGCCAGAGGCAAGTCACTGCAGCAACAATAAGAAACTTTATTTTATACAAAAATATGGACTGAAGGAAGTGGAGTTTACTACAAATAAGGGCATGTTTATGCTTACCTGACGATCAAATCCCTTCAGTGTTTCTCCTCCTAATCGTTCTCTGACATACAGTTTAACATGATCTCTTTTTAAAAAGCACACTTTCTCACGTGATTTCATAGTCTGTGTTTTTGTCCCAATAGGGGACGTCATAATGTCCACCAAGCTCTCTGTTCCTGGTCCGTCCTACAGCATCATGTGACCCGAGGACACCGGGGCAGAACCAGTCGAGTTCCAGATGTAGTACTCTGACGACAAACAGCTCGCGAGCTGCAGAGAGGAGAGAGGGTGTCAGGGTGTAGGAGAGGAGAGAGGGTGTCAGGGTGCAGGAGAGGAGAGAGGTGTCAGGGTGCAGGAGAGGAGAGAGGTGTCAGGGTGCAGGAGAGGAGAGAGGTGTCAGGGTGCAGGAGAGGAGAGAGGTGTTAGGAGAGGAGAGAGGGTGCAGGAGAGGAGAGAGGTGTTAGGGTGCAGGAGAGGAGAGAGGTGTCAGGGTGCAGGAGAGGAGAGAGGTGTTAGGAGAGGAGAGAGGGTGCAGGAGAGGAGAGAGGTGTTAGGGTGCAGGAGAGGAGAGAGGTGTCAGGGTGCAGGAGAGGAGAGAGGTGTCAGGGTGCAGGAGAGGAGAGAGGGTGCAGGAGAGGAAAGAGGTGTCAGGAGAGGAGAGAGGGTGCAGGAGAGGAGAGAGGTGTCAGGGTGCAGGAGAGGAGAGAGGAGAGAGGGTGTCAGGGTGCAGGAGAGGAGAGAGGAGAGAGGTGTCAGGGTGCAGGAGAGGAGAGAGGAGAGAGGGTGTCAGGGTGCAGGAGAGGAGAGAGGAGAGAGGTGTCAGGGTGCAGGAGAGGAGAGAGGAGAGAGGTGTCAGGGTGCAGGAGAGGAGAGAGGGTGCAGGAGAGGAGAGAGGTGTCAGGGTGCAGGAGACGAGACAGGGTGCAGGAGAGGAGAGAGGTGTCAGGGTGCAGGAGAGGAGAGAGGGTGCAGGAGAGGAGAGAGGTGTCAGGGTGCAGGAGAGGAGAGAGGGTGCAGGAGAGGAGAGAGGTGTCAGGGTGCAGGAGAGGAGAGAGGTGAGGAGAGATCACACACTCAGACCTCTGACAGTGAACACTCACATGTTATGATCCGTGGTTTGGCTGATGAGTAGACCTGGACGGAGTTCTGGTCCACACAGCAGCCAGACAGGGTCAAGTCTGGAACCCGGAAATACAGCTGCAAAGCATGGAAGACAAATAAGCACTCCCAGGTGGAACGGGGGCGAAAAACAGATGTTCGTCATCGAGATTATGAGCGTACGCATGATAGATTGTCGTACTTTAATGTACGCGGTGAGTCCTGTGCACAGAGGGTCAGCTGGTCCCGGTGGCTGCCCTGTAAAAGTCACACTTCCTTCGAGAGTCACCTCGCGGGACTTGGGGAACTTTTGTCCTGAAGGGAGGAGAGTGAGAAAAAACCCATTGAGGTTCCACAGCAGAGGAGGACTTGTACTCCAGTTGCAGCTGTGGAAGGAGAACTTACCGATGACCCAGACCAGCAGGCTCTTCTCTTTGGACACCTCCAGCAGCCCAGAGCTCACCTTCACATCCACACTGCCCATCTGATCCCTACACACACACACACACACACACACACACACACACACACACACACACACACACACACACACCACACACACACACACACACACACACACACACACACACACACCACACACACACACACACACACACACACACACACACACACACACACACACACACACACACACACACAACACACACACACACACACACACACACACACACACACACACACACACACACCACACACACACACACACACACACACACACACACACACACACCACACACACACACACACACACACACACACACACACACACACACACACACACACACACGACTTAGGAGCTAGCTTACGCATCTCTTGGTCTCCTGTAGTGGGTGCCATACCAATGGGATATGGTGTAATGTATCGTGGGGGGGTTGGGCTACCGGGGCGCCCCAGATGTTCTGTGTTACCTGTTGAAGAAGGGAAGGTGTGCCTCACAGTACTCGAAGCTGTTCCTCACGCTCTCATGCAGCTTAAGGCTCACAGCCAGTAGTAACTGGTTCTCCTTCTCCCTCAGCTGGTAGGAGCCCAGGATAGGCGGAACAGGAACCTGGGATGACATCACATCCTGTCAGCCCGAAGACTCACACGCCCCTCACAACCCCCTAGCAACCCACTAACCCTGGGATGACATCACATCCTGTCAGCCCGAAGACTCACACACCCCTCACAACCCCCTAGCAACCCCCTAGCAACCCCCTAGCAACCCTCCGCCCCCTCACCTGCGACGTGTAGCTGCAGAGCCTGAAGGGCTCTATGGGAGGGGAGAAGGGGAACTTGTAGGGTCCGGAGAAAGCGGAGCTGTCGGAGTCGTCCACGCTGCTCGCCGCCAGGATGCTGGCGTCCAGTGAGGTCACACACGGGTGAACCAGGATATCCTGCAGAGGAGACCCGTTTGGAGGCAGGGTGAGAGTGACCGTCACGTTGGGAAGAACCCCCTCCACTTCACACTGAGGGAGACAGAGGACAGAGAAGAGGAGATCACAACCAGCGATATATTTTAAGAGTAGAGTGTAAGTAAGAGGAAGATTAGAGACAGTTGTTCTGGGGCAGTTGTTTTGTATGTATCTGTTGTCATGGTCCTATTTTAGCACTCTGTATAGCACATTGGTCAACGAAAGTTGTGTTTAGTTGTGCTTTATAAATAAAGATTGATTGATGATTGATTGATAGAGACTGGGATCATTCCAGAGCTCTGACACACCCTCTGCTCACCTTACTAGTGACTGTGCCATAGACATCCCACAGGTCCTGTCTGCTCTGGTTTCCATACTGCATGGAGCGCACCACCTCTTTCAGGTCTACGCTGACCACCGCCTTGCCGCGGTGCAATCCCGTCTTCCAGGCGGGCTGCTTCTGGGCCCCTGCAGGAGTGGGGACAGCTGTGGTGGGCGGGACCCCCGTCTGAGGGGCCCCCAGGGGGGGTCCCGAGGGGGCAGACCTGCAGCAGGACTGAAGGCATCGCAGCCAGGCGAGACGCTAGCCCTTCGCTGTCTGGTTTAGACCCGCAGAGGAAGGTCTGTAAGCCTGTTAACAGTGCGAGGCCCTGGGAGACGGAGAACAGGCTGGACAGAGGGGGACGGGGCTCTGGGAGGGCGTCTACCAGAGGCAGACAGGCCAGGATTAGAGGCCCTTGGGGGATGACCAGAACCGGCCAGAGGACCCCTCCTCCAGGGCCCTCGATGTGGAGTTCCAGAGCTGGTTGGCGCTGGCGATAGAGGCAGTCATCCCGCGCTGCTACGAAAGGCTTGTCGAGATCAGCGAGCCCGAGCTCCGTGAGCAGGAGCTGGAGGACAGTAGCGTCCTCGGGGACAGATACATGTCGCGAGCCGGCCAGACACTTGGCACGCTGTTCTACTGTTGGATACCGCCTGTTTGAAAGGACAGCACGATCAAATATTTACGACAGACATGCCACGGTAAAATTAAGGGTCTAGGAATGATGCGTTTCAGTGATATACAAAGTCAAAGTTACAAGCAGGTTTAAACGTTTATTCTTAAAAACGGACACTTAGATTTAGGTTCAACTCGCAAACCTAGCTACCGTTTCAAAATACAATCACAAACCTTGAAAAACGCACTGTGACAGATTCTCCTTTCTCGTGAGATATAATCCATAATGCTCGCACGCTCATTTGTCTAGAAAAGAAGAACTGTCATCAGAAGGAATTGTCTGTGATAAATAGTAGACTTACTAGAGTTACTATGTGTTAAACATTAAATTAGATTGAGTTTCAAAGCACTTCCTTCTTTGCGGTCATGTGACAAGCACCACACATATCAGAAGACTGGTGAGCATGCGTACAAGAACATTGAAGTTGTTCGTTTTGTATCACAAATTCGTAGACATCCAGTCGTCCGCTTGGAAATCTTTCGGTGGCAACACGGTGCACCGTGGGACTGGCCGGGTATACTGAGCAGCATATGACCGTAAGCAAATATCCCCACCCTTTTCTCTAAACAGGAAGCTAGAAACAGTTAGCTAGCAAGCTAGCTGTCAACAACAAAGGACAGTATTGCCCAAATTCAGCTGATCTGGCTGTTGGCTGTTTTGCCTTTTCGCTTTCGACTAAACTGCAATATTTTATATTGAGAGTTGAAGATCCAAAATGGCAACAACTGCTCAACTGTTTGAGGTAAGTGGATGTGTGACTGTGTGTTTTCTCTGACCTGTGGGTGTAGCTAGCTAGTTAGCAAGAAGGCTAACTAGCTAACTGGTGCTAGTAGTGGCAGTAAATCTAAACTGGGGTTGAGTCATTTAGCTAGTTAGCTATCCACCTAGCTAGCTATCATATAAAGCTGTACTCAGGACAGAACAGCCACGATTAAAAGCTAATGTCAAAATGATTAATGACTTCTTAGATCTGAGAACATTCCGTGCTATAACTGGATATCACTTGCACCGACAACGAATAGAATCTTCATACAATACCACCGTTTTTTACTAGCAGTACGTTTACATTAAGACTATATCTAGCCTGTTATTGATTCCAGCGTAATAATGTCATCTAGTCTAACTGCAACGATAAGGATACATAGACAATGTGTCCATGCCTTTGTATGCTGTGGCAACAGGAACGTTACTTCACTGTGTTTGACTCCTAGGAGCCCTTTGATGCAGATGAATACATAGAGAGGCTAGCCTGGAGAACTCCAGGTGGAGGTTCTAAAGGTGGCGCCGAGGCCTTCGATCCTAAGAGGTAACGGGAGACGTGTATTTATTGTCAATTAGAATACTTTTGTGTTGCGCATTCCACCCTGACTCTTAAATTAAATTAGCTCTCTCTAAAGCTCTAAGCTTGAGCCAAATCTCATCTTTCAATGCCTTATTCATAGATTGGGGCTTATCTTGGACATTTCAGTTCGACCTTTTTTTTTCTAAACTTAAACCAGTCCTCAAATTCAGTCCTTCAAAAAAAAAGCCCTATCATAAGAAATACAATACAGCTAGCTACGTCCAGCCTTATCTTCTCCCTTCTCAAAGCGCTTTCCCCAGCTGTCTCGCAAGCTCCATCTAAAGCCTGCGAAGGCAGAGTAAGAGGTGCACATCATCTCCCAAGCCCACCAGGCCCGTGAGTCACCATAGTTACTGAAGTCACCATAGTTACTGACAGAAGGAAAGGGAGAGATGAGAGCCTTGGGAGTTTGGAAGGGATGGAAGGTGTCCTTAAGCTGTACCCAGCGCCGGGGGGGAATTAGTCGAGAGATTATACACTCATCAGTTTGAGGATGTTTCATACTACAGTGAAATGTGGTTGCTGACTTAGAACGTTTCCTCTGCTCGTTCCTGATGGCACTTAAATACAGCTGACGAAGCTCTAGTTTGAGAGCTTCTTAAAATCTGGGGACCCAGAAATTAAACACCCAACACTATTTATATCCATTAACTGTCAGTGTGTGGGGTTAGTGGGACAGATTTAACCCTGCGTTACCCACTCCTCCAAAACTGTAAGCCTTCGTTTACTGTTGACCGAACAGGAACGACGATCTCGAAATCTAGTCGGTGAACGTGTTTTGCTTTGCCCCCCGTGTGCGTAGGCTGCTGGAGGAGTTTGAGAACCACATCGAGGAGCTGAAACATCTGGATGAGAAGATCCAGAGGAAGGTGGAGAAACTGGAGCATCAGTGCCACCGCGAAGCCAAGGAGTTTGCCCACAAAGTGCAGGACTTGCAGAGAAGCAACCAGGTGATCTGCACGGCCTGATACACCTGAGGCCTCACGGATGCTACGATAGGACACATGTCGTAACACGGGGTAGTGACTCAATCATACTCAGTAATCAGAATAATACAGAAAATTGAGAAATTGTCTCAATTTTGGAGTGGTCTAGAAGTAATCTAGTAGAAAGGAAGCCGGTTATTAGTCAGAAGGTTGCAGGTTCGATTTCCGGCCGTGCAAAAATTACGTTGTGTCCTTGGGCAAGGCACTTCACTCTACTTGCCTCAGGGAGAATGTCCCTGTACTCACTGTAAATCACTCTGGATAAGAGCGTCTGATAAATGACTAAATGTAAACAGAAGGAACTAGTAGTCTGATGTATGACATTTGACTTTTCTTTTCTGTCTCCTTGCAGGTTGCCTTTCAACACTTCCAGGAGCTGGATGAGCACATCAGCTATGTGGCCACCAAGGTCTGTCACCTAGGAGACCAGCTGGAAGGGGTGAACACGCCCAGACAGAGGGCCGTGGAGGCCCAGCGTCTCATGACCTACTTTAACGAGTTCCTGGACGGAGAGCTACGCAGCGATGTCTTCAACAACCCAGAGAAGGTCAGCACATTTCAGCCACCCACAATGTATTGAAAACGAGTGTATGTGACATAAAAAAAACAACAACAAACATTACAACAAATGTTGTTTTCCTCCCATAAGGGTTTGCTTTCTAATAGTATCATAAATAACAACAGATTAACAAAACGAAAACAACCTTGAATCCTAGAGCGCTGGCTGTACCTACACGATTAGCGGCTACAACAACAACAACACGGAAGTACAATTACCGGTAGTTATTTTGCTTCTGCTCAACAACAAAAACGGAGATTGCTAAAGTAGGAGAAAGTCTTGTTACTTTAGATAGTTGCTAGATACAACTTTTTTTCACACTAAGGAAGGTGAAACGTTGCAAAATCTAGCGTCATTCTCGCAAAATTGGCAACACTGTTTAACCGATAGCATTAACCGGTAAAAATGCGTTGTCGGTTAAATTACGCAGCTAATTATGCGTATCCTAGTTGCAGATAAACATCCATTTGGGATTCCCAGTAGACTAGGCCTCGTAAATAAACTTGATATCAGCCAGGCAACCCTATCATTGATGCTACTAAGTTTAATAGTCGAGTATTTTAGCTGGTTTAGTAACATCTGGGATTTTCTCAATTAACTGCCGCTACGAGGAACGTCATTACCGGGGCAGGAAGTCCGCAGGTCAATCTCAGAGACGCGAGCTGGAGATGGGAAGCTCAGCTTCCGGAGTAGCGGGCGGGAATACCGGACAGATTCTTCTTCTTCTTCCTGAGCGTACCTCCAGACGAGGGTACGGGGAGAGAGAGGGGGAGTCTGTGCGGTGAATAGCTGAAGGGGAAAGGCTCAGTTAATCCTTCTGAAAGGGAGGGCTGGGCCGCCAGTGTGGAGACAAGTGCTGCTAAACCCTGACTGCAGGGAGACGGCTACATTACTTACATGGGATTTAGCTAATCTTAGCTGGGGGACAGATACTTAGAAAACCTTCGCCGAGCAGAAAGGCAGGATCCTCCTCACGGGAGAGGAGTAATGATGTTAGCTGAGGCAGGCAGCGGCGGGAACAGAAGAGTTGCGGACGACGGGCCTTTCTCGGGTCTGGGGGGTGCCTGCCGCCGTGTGTGTCGGGGGGGAGGGAAGTGTGCGAGGGGGGGAGGGAGTGCTCTCCGTAGCGCCCCCCCTCTTCCCCCTCGCCCCCCCCCCAGGAAAAATATCTCCAGCCGGACAGATTATTGAAGGCGATTTAGGCTCCCGTGGGATTACAGGCCATTGAGAGGAGGCATCTCCAGTGCAGAGTGATGCGATGCTAAGTCAGTGCTGCTGGATGCTCAGGTGAGCGGTGTGTCTGCTCCTTATCAGCTCCGTGGAGAACACGGAGAGGTGGAGAGGAGGGCTGCGTTAAGATGTTCATCCCCACGGTGGAGCTGATGATGCTACGGGCGGCCGCCCCGCTCTGTCTGTCTAACTCTCACACTCCTCTCTCTCTCTCTTTCTCTCTCGCTGTCTTTCTCTCTCTCATCCTCTCTCTCTCTCTCTCTCTCTCTCGCATCCTCTCTCTCTCTCTCTCTCTCGCATCCTCTCTCTCTCTCCC
Source organism: Mallotus villosus (assembly GCA_903064625.1). NCBI lineage: Eukaryota > Metazoa > Chordata > Actinopteri > Osmeriformes > Salangidae > Mallotus > Mallotus villosus. The sequence continues at coordinate 16,978 of CAEFZP010002051.1, read as the reverse complement.
TCTCTCTCACATCCTCTCTCTCTCTTCCTCTCTCTCTCTCTCTCTCTCTCTCGCATCCTCTCTCTCTCTCTCTCCAGATCAAGGAGGCAGCTGATATCATTCAGAAGCTGCATCTCATTGCCCAGGAGCTGCCGTTCGACAGGTGAGTTGTCCCCTAGGCAGTCAGGGGACAGGGGGGACAGGTGGACAGGTGCTGCTTGTGCTCTCTGGACATGCCGTGTGACCAATCAAAAACCTAGCACAGTGATTTTCAGCGAGATCATCAACGTGATTAAAAACGTTTTCACTCACCAGCGGGTAGAACGTAGGAAGGTTGATCTCCAGAGTATCCCTGATGAGTGTGTGTGTTTCTGTTCTTCCAGGTTTGCAGACGTCAAAGCCAAGATAGCAAGTGAGTGACTGCATTCAAATCAAGTTATTTAGTGCATTTCATACCAAGAGGCAACATGATTCTCAGAGGGGAACAAAGGGGGGGGAGCTATCTTTGACAGAAAGCGAAAAAACAGTTCACCCATTTGGGCCAATGTAGGAGAGCTGTAAAATGAACATTCCTCTCTGAAATGAACCAATGGAGCACCCTCCTGGAGAATGTGAAGTGCCCACGGCATTCAGTCTGGGTCTTGTGATGCCAGACAGTCAAAGTTACAAGGGCACGAGACGGGGCTGTCTAGTGGAGGAGATGCAGATCTGCCTGACCCAGCCGGCCCTTGACCCTGTGTGTGTGTGACCCTGCGTGTGTGTGTGTGTGTGTCCCTGCGTGTGTGTGTGACCCTGCGTGTGTGTGTGACCCTGCGTGTGTGTGTGTGTGTGTGTGTGTGTGTGTGTGTGTGTGTGTGTGACCCTGCGTGTGTGTGTGACCCTGCGTGTGTGTGTGTGTGTGTGACCCTGCGTGTGTGTGTGTGTGTGACCCTGCGTGTGTGTGTGTGTGACCCTGCGTGTGTGTGTGTGTGACCCTGTGTGTGTGACCCTGTGTGCGTGTGTGTGTGTGACCCCGCGTGTGTGTGTGTCCAGGTAAGTACCATGACCTGGAGCGTCAGCTGATCCAGGACTTCACGGCGGCCCAGCGTCGGGGTGAGATCGGCCGCATGCGAGAGGTGGCTGCCGTCCTCCTGCACTTCAAGGTGACCCACAGCTACCCAACTGCAGAACCTCCAGTCAATTCCTGATGCCATTGAAATATGAGCTTATAAACCTGTTATACATCACATTTGTATATGAAGTGTAGCAGGTGTGCTAGTCTCTGGTGTGCTAGTCTCTGGTGTGCTAGTCTCTGGTGTGCTAGTCTCTGGTGTGGTTCTCTGTTACAGGGCTACGCTCACTGTGTGGACGTCTACATCAAGCAGTGTCAGGAGGTGAGGAAGAGTGACCCAGTGAAGCCTTGTTAATAATAAGAATAATGATATGTTATATTTTTAGAACCATTAGAATGGTAATACAGTACATAAACATGGAAAAACACTAAATGTAACAAGCATCAAGCAGTCAAACACAGAAAATGAAACATGACAGAGTCGTTACTATCCAGGGTGTAGCGCCTGCTGTGTTACAACACGACTGTACTGGGGGTTCTGTAGCCTTCCGCAGACACGGGGGTAATGTGTCTGCCTGTGTGTGTGTGTCTGCCTGTGTGTGTGTGTGTGTGTCTACCTGTGTGTGTGTCTGTGTGTCTGCCTGTGTGTGTGTCTGCCTGTGTGTGTGTCTGCCTGTGTGTGTGTCTGCCTGTGTGTGTGTGTCTGCTTGTGTGTGTGTGTGTCTGCCTGTGTGTGTGTGTCTGTGTGTGTGTGTGTGTGTGTGTGTGTGTGTGTGTGTGTGTGTCTGCCTGCCTGTGTGTGTGTCTGCCTGTGTGTGTGTGTGTGTGTGTGTGTGTGTGTGTCTGCCTGTGTGTGTGTCTGCCTGTGTGTGTGTGCCTGTGTGTGTGTGTGTCTGCCTGTCTGTGTGTGTGTCTGTGTGTGTGTCTGTGTGTGTGTGTGTGTCTGCCTGTGTGTGTGTGTGTGTGTGTGTCTGCCTGTGTGTGTGTGTGTGTCTGCCTGTGTGTGTGTGTGTGTGTCTGCCTGTGTGTGTGTGTGTGTGTGTGTCCAGGGGGCGTACGGGAGGGGGGATGTGTTCGAGGACACGGCCCAGCTGTGTCAGCAGGTGAACAAGCAGGTGGGCGAGGTGTTCTCCAGCCCGGAGACCGTCATGGCCAAACTCATCCAGAACATCTTTGAGAACAAACTGCAGGTTTGTCATTTATATATATATCATAGTTTGTAGTTTTTTTTTAAACTTTGATTTGACAGTTGATTGTGTTTCTTAGACCCATGTGAGGACCAAACTGGATGAGACTCGTCACTCTGACGTCGAACAATACCTGAAGAACCTCTACGACCTCTACACCAGGTGAGACGGTCGCTCGGCCCTTTACGCCTCGCAGTCCAGTTCACCTGGTAACAACCGTCAGGAAACTCACAAACCCTGTTGGTCCTCAGGACCACGGCCTTGGCTGCCAAGCTGACGGAGTTCAACCTGGGCTCAGACAAGCACACGTTCCTGTCCAAGCTGATCAAGAGCATCTTCTCCTCCTACCTGGAGAGCTACATCGACATGGAGAGGGAGAACCTGCGGAGCCGCAGTGCCCTCATCCTGCAGCGCTACTACGACTCCAAGAACCACCAGAAACGCCCCCTGGGCACTGGCAGGTGAGCTAGCCCCCTCCCTCTAGCTAGCACCCCCCCTCTAACCCTAACCCCTCCACTCCTCCACCCCTCCTCCTCCAGTCCTCCTTCCCCCACACTTCACTTCTCCTCCTTCCCCACCCTCCACTCCTCCCACCCTCCACTCCTCCACTCCTCCACTCCTCCCACCCTCCACTCTCCACTCCCACCCTCCACTCCTCCACTCCCCCCCTTCACTACTCCCCCCCCACCCTCCACTCCTCCCCCACAACCCACTCCCTCTCCTCCTCCCCCCGCCCCCCTTGTCGCTGGACCCCCTGCTGTGAGAGGTGACCCCCAGCCCTGTCTGCACCCCCAGTATCCAGGAGCTGAAGGAGAGGATCAGGCAGCGCACCAACCTCCCGCTGGGCCCCAGCATCGACACCCACGGAGAGACCTTCCTGTCCCAGGAGGTGGTGGTCAGCCTGCTTCAGGAGACGCGCCACGCCTTCGAGAGGTGCAACAGGGTGAGCCTGCTCTCCGTTGCCCCCTACAGGACATACTGGATATGTGTTGAATCTCTGTGTTGAGTAACGATGGCACAGGAACGAATGGTCGACGGTTGTGCTGGTAAAGCCCTCAGGTTTCCCTGCTCGTACCCTAATTAGTCTGTGTGTTTGTTGTGGCCCCAGCTGTCCGACCCCTCAGACCTACCTAAGAACGCCTACTCCATCTTCCTGCTGCTGGTGGAGCACCTGTGTGTGGACCACATCGACTACGCCCTGGAGATCGGCCTCTCAGGTACGTCTCGGCGCCGTCTGACCGAGGACAAGTCTGCGGCAAGGCGTCGGAACAGCTGGATTCAACCAGCTGGTTTTCAGGCTTCGGGTGTTCCGTGGGTTTGTTGGTTTAGCTGTTTTAGTTTATTCCCCCTCTCCTCGTTTCTTCTACAGCAATCCCTTCATCAGATGCCAAGAACGCCAACCTGTACTTCCTGGATGTGGTCCAGCAAGCCAACACCATCTTCCATCTGTTTGACAAGCAGTTCAACGACCAGCTCATGCCCCTGACCAGGTGAGCGTGACCCCTCCCGCTCCCCGCCGGCCTCTGTGTTACAGCCGTGCTACAGCCCCGATACTGGGGGAGAACGGCTTGTAAACCTTCTTCTGGAATTGTCTCCCCACCAGCTCCTCCCCCAAACTGACCGAGTGCCTGCAGAAGAAGAAGGAAGTGATTGAGCAGATGGAAGTGAAGCTGGACACAGGAATAGACAGGTCAGTGCTGCGATGCTGCGTTCAGAGTGTTGCTGACTCGTGTTGACGGTTCAGTAACGTCCAGTGGTTTACCTGCGTGGGCGTGCCCTGTCTCCAGGACGCTGAACTGCATGGTGGGCCAGATGAAGCACATCCTGTCGACAGACCAGAAGAAGACAGACTTCAGACCGGAGGACGAGAACAACGTCATGATCCAGTACACCACAGTAAGAGATGCCACATCCAGCCCACATCCAGCCCACATCCATGCTACCTCCAGCCCACATCCAGCCCACATCCAGCCCACATCCATGCCACCTATAGCCCACATCCAGGCCACATCCATGCCACCTATAGCCCACATCCAGCCCACATCCATGCCACCTATAACCCTCTTCCTGCCCTTATCCGGCACACCTCCAGAACCATGCACAGACAGATACACACCCACAACCCTCCTCAACTGCTTCTTAACACACACACACAACCCCGCTCCCCAGGCGTGCTCCAAGGTGGGTGCCTACGTGAGCCGGCAGGTTGAGCGTGTCAGGAAGTCGATGGACGGGAAGAACGTGGACACGGTGCTGACGGAGCTGGGCATCCGCTTCCACCGCCTGGTCCACGAGCACCTGCAGCAGTACAGCTACAGCTCCATGGGGGGCATGCTGGCCATCTGCGACGTGGCCGAGTACCGCCGCTGTGCCAAGGACTTCCGGGTGAGGAGGGGGGGGGGTCACATGACCGGGGTCTTGAAGCCGCACTGTAGAGATGTCAGGACTGGTCGCGGTGTGGGAGTTGTTGTAGAAGTGCATGTTGCTGGTTTAGTTTTCCTGGTCTGTTTCCTGGTCTGAGGACGATTCCCACGTCGTTCCTCTGAGGCCGCGGTGCTGTTTGACCCCTCGTCTGGTTCACGTGTCTAACCGCTTCTCTTCGTGTCCCTTTCGTCCTCCAGGTTCCCCTGGTCCTGCAGCTGTTCGACACCCTCCACGCACTCTGCAACCTCCTGGTGGTCGCCCCTGACAACCTCAAACAGGTTTGCTCCGGGGAGCAGCTGACCAGCCTGGACAAGAACCTGCTGCACGCCTTCGTCCAGCTCAGAGTGGACTACCGCTCATCCCGGCTGGCTCGCCACTTTAGCTAGCGACCCCGGAGCCGCTCCCCCTCCCTGATGATCCCCTTCCGTCCGTCCAATCACGCCACCTCCCTGGCTTTTTAAAAGGTCGGCCCGGAGAGATCCCTTGCTCTGGAGAACGCACCTTCCAGACAGTGCACAGGACGGTCTCGTCTGGGTCACGCAGATGCACGTACCCGCCTAGCTTCGCCCACCTTTTGAGGCTGTCATCAGTCCATCTGCTTTGGAAATACTTGCGTTTTTACTTTAGATTTCTTTGCCGCAATGTCCAAAACATGTATGGGACCGATCCCTCTTGTTTTCGAAACACTAATACCCCCAATCCACTGTAGAGGTTTGGCATAGGCCTATTGCAGATAAACAGACTTTGATTCCCAAGCTTTCGACAGTCACTTAAAAGGGACATTTTTTTTGTTTTGAATGTGCCAAATATATATGTAAATATATCTAGTGGCTGCACTTGTGCACGGGCCGAACTGTGACGCTGTTAAGTTGTGGTTCAGCTCCTAAATCTCAGGCCTGGTTAGAGGAGAGCAGAGTACTGGGAACCAAACACATCCTTAACGAGGATCTCCCACACTGACCTAGCCTGAGCCGTGTGTCTCCGGCTGAAAAAGACACATGACTGCTTCCCTGACCTCTGACCTGTGACTTCACAAGCAGGGGTCAGGGGTCAGGTCCACGGGCAGCGACCCAGACTGGGGTCAGGTGTGGGAACCTGTCAGGGGTTAGGGTGGTCCGCAGCCTAGCTTAGGTGACGGGGGCCACAGGTCAGTGAGAACGTGTCACTTTAATTGCACAGATCAACACCCTACTCATCCGGCAAGGCTGACGTTCTGTGATCGTCGTTGTGGACTGGATCAGTGTTTCTGGGTCAGGGCTCTAAGTCAGGCGCTGGGCCTCACAGGGCTGATGGAGTGGTTAAGATCAGCGTGTTTCCTTGGTGACGGTGTACTGATGTCGCTAGACCTTACCTGAAGCTCTCTGTTCTAACTAAACTGTTCCCAGTCCACCACTCTCTAGCTTAATCATCTATTCAATTAAAAATATGTTTTATCATTGTCCTGATTACTTTTCCTTTTAATATTATAATCTCAAAAACCTGCATGTCGGCTGATTTTAATTTTACTATTACAAGTTACAGCGATGGGTCGACTTACGTTTTAGTTCTTATATAGAGAAGTTAATTTCCAGTGAGAATGTGCATCAGTTTAGGGATGAGTTAGGAGGGGTTATTTTATAAGCTTTTCTCAACCAGAGTAAAGTTACTCTTCAGACTTGCGGATGCGAATAGACGAAAGGGATTAGATGTTTACTGGTTCATGAAACGCGTGCGGTTGTCATGGGCGATAGAGACGGCGTGGCTCCGGGTGGCTAGCGTTGTGTAGAAGGTACACAGGGCGTCGAGCAAAGTCAAACAACGTAATTAATTAGGCTAATATTAATATTATCAATGCCACGGAAATTCAATTCGCCGGGCCCTAATCACAAGCGGATAGCTTGTAAAAATGATTTTGTTAGGCCTTGGTGCAAACATGGGGGCTTTTCCAAACATTCGAAAACTATTTATTTTTGTGGCGATTAATGTTTCTCGCTAGGGAGGGAGGAGGGGGGGGGGTGGGTCCGGGCCAGGGGCGATAACTGGAGAGGAGGCAGAGGCTGCACCTGCCCCTAGGGAGGCCCAGCCCAGGCAGAGGGGATGGGGAGGGAGGAGAGGGGCTGTTTGAGCAGGTGGATGGGATTAGTAACTCTGTCAATACTGAAGAGCTGGATAAGACCGGCCTCTCGCACACTCGTCATCCTGCACAGTGTGAGCAGCTCCTACACACACACACACACACACTGACTAAGGTGGTCCACACACTCAGTCTCTGAAAGACACCCTGAGCATGTGGAACATTTCTACAGCAAACTTGTTGCAGAAATGTTCTTTGTAGACTTGTCAACTTGAAATGAAACGCTGTCAAAGTGCATCAGCTGTCAAATAAGGTTGTTGAAACTCCTCCAATAAGCACCTGTTCGACAGAGGCTGTGATTCCCTCTGGGGCAGTATTCAGCATCCCAGAGGCAGTGCTTAGGTCTAGAAGGTTCTAGACCGTGTCTGACCACCATAACCGTTCTCCGTCCAAGTCGGCTCGGATCGTTTCATTCATCCTCATCATCCTTCTCTTTGGCTCCTCCTCCTCTTTCCGCAAAACGAGTCCTGCCACCATCTGTTTGTCCACTCACTCTACAAGCCCTGCTAGTCCTCCTGCATCCCACAAATCCTTGCTTTCGGCACATCGGCTGCCGACTACACCGGCCCATCCTCTTGTCTCCTGGAGCACTGACAATAAAGCATTACAGCAGTCAATCCATGTCAACAACAGCTTTGCTTAATTCCTGCTAAACACGTTTAAGCTAAATCTTCACCTAATGATGCATAATGATTAGTACTTGCTCTTTAGGCTGCCGGCAGCTTGTATAAATTTCACCGCTGTATTTCCCTGCTGTGGCAGCGATGACTCAGGTGTAAGAGAGCTACAGGCCTGGCAAGCTGGGAGGGTATTAAGGATCTCCCCTCTTCAAATTAGTCACCAAGTAATTAGAGCTCACACTACAGAGGGCTTTGTATTCCTAGGACACACCTCGACAGCCCCCTTCTGCATCCGAATCAGATTAGCCATGCCTGAGCCAAGCACAGGTACGACAGTTTGAGGTTCGACGGTTGAGTGGTTCCAACAGGAGGTCGAGGGTTCAAAGCGCCCGTACACGGGGCGGGGTCAGGTGGCTGAGCGGTTAAGGACTCGGGCTATTAATCAGAAGGTTGCCGGTTAGATGCCTGGCCATGCTAAATGACGTTGTGTCCTTGGGGCAAGGCACTTCACCCTACTTGCCTCAGGGAGAATGTCCCTGTACTCACTAAGTTGCTCTGGATAAGAGCGTCTGCTTAATGACTCGACGTACACAACGCAGGGTAGAAGTATTCACACGCAGACAGGAGGGATACCGAGTGCCACAGACGGACATGAGGGTGTTGATTGAAACTGAGAATGACTCCTCCATATGTTCCCCTATAGAGGCACCTAGCGAGGTCTGTCATCAGGGTGTGTCTCCGTTAGAGCCTCTGAAACAGGAGTCCAGGGGCAGGAACGCAGCCAGGCTCTCTGATGTGATGCAGATGTTGCCCCGGCCTTGACCCCTCTCTGCCTGTGCCGTGCCAGGGCCGAAATGGCACAGGTGCCATGCCACCTTCAGTCTTGGGCAGCCTGGACGAGTGCTGAGCAGGAAGCGGGCTGTGCCAACCCTCTCCTCCTCCTCCTCTCGCTCTCTCTCGTCACAACGAAGCCTCGCTCGGCCGTTTGTGTCCAAATACAGACTGCCCTCGAACGGCGTAATCATATAAACAACCGTTTGATGCTGCTAAACGAACGTAGTGGCTATTGTCGTTCCACATCCCCTGCTCTGCCGTTTAAAAAAACAACAACAAACTCTATTAATACTCTGTCATTGTTGAGCGTATTCCGGAGCGTGTTCCTGGCTCCGTGCCTGTGCCATGCACGCTCTTGGCTGGGCTTGTATGTTTGACTGCTCTACGGGAACAGACTGACACTCTTACCGAGGGCTCCGGGGCCTGAACACATGAGCCACTAAACACACGAGCCACTAAACACACGAGACACTAAACACAGCCCTGTGTAGAGTAAGAGGCGTTCTTTAGCTCAAGAGATCCTGCTCTCTCTGTTGTCTTACTGTAATCTTTACCCTCACAGCGTTTCAATAAAACCTTTTTTTTGTTTGTTTTACTTGTCTTTCTAGTCAACTGTGAACAAACGGATGTAAAAAACCAAAACTAAGATACGCGTGAAATTGTATCTAGTCGTCTAGGCGTACTCAAATCCAGTGTGCCGATAAAATCAACATACCTACCGATTTTAGTCTGATTATTAGTGAAGGGTTTCAACAACACTTCCCAAGCACTCTACAGAAAGCCTTGGGATCCATGTTTGCAAACACAAACAGCTGTTACATCAGTCTGGGCTGTGCCCTGTCTAAGCCTCAGATGTTGAACCAAGCCTGCGCAACTGCCAGCCAGCAACAAATGAGGTCTCTCCCTCCCTCGACTGAAGATGAAACACTACATCATCACAGCACATGCTTTTTGTCTCATCAAGTATTTGCCTCGGGGTAGATCAAACGGAAATGAATTGGCTTGTGAATGCCAGCCACCGTATCCTGCTCCGTGGAGCTGAGTGGCTGAGCGAGTAGGGACGGTGCAGTAAGACCATCTGGCCATCGGGGGGCAGTAGTGCTCCAGTGATGCTGTTTCTCCCCCGTCGAGCTCTCTTCCTCAGACCTCCTCACAATGGGGATCTGCCTGAGGGGGGAAATGTTGCTTTTTTAGGTCTGTAAGCCCATATCCCTTAATCCCCAACCATGATTGACAATCATGATTTAGGGTATATGGTGTCCCATTCTAATCCACGAGCAATGATTTCATTTGCATACCTTCCTTGCATGGCCTCATTTTGCAGGAAGAAACCGTTGCCTTTGTAAGTGATACAGAAAGAGAGAGAGAGAGAGAGAGAGAAAGCTGGAGAGAGGGTAAGAGAGTAGAAGAAGAAGAAGAAAGAAGGAGAAAGGATGAGGAAATATGTGTTTTTTTGCCAGAAGCAAGATGATAACAGTATCCATGCCCAGCCAACCCTACCTTATGTCTGCCTCCTCTCTAACTACACTCCCCTCTGACACAGAAATACAAACAAGAAAATAGGAACACACACACACACACACAACAAACAGAAACACACCCTTAAAGAGATCTGTACACACACACACTCTCAGAAACGAACACACACAACTTTACAAACTAGGTGGACTACATAGCGACAATGGTAGTGTCCGTTGACAGCCATGTCCTGCAGTTACCTACACAGGAGAAGACGCGAACACAGAAGTATCATCACACTCCAGGGGCCTCAGAATCACACACACAGACAGACATGCTGCTCCCTCACACGATGCAAAACCAAATTGGTATTTGCTCATTTTATATCCAAGGCAGGCTTAATTATAATCATGGGAGTTTGGGAGTTACCGTGTAATCTGTGTAAGGTATTAAGAATTACACAGAACACGCCACAGCGAAATAGAAACAAACACAAATGCTTACAATTATTTCCCGGTCATAATACCCATGGGACTCAAACCAAATAATAGATACTGTTTGGCAAACCTTCAAAGAGCAGTCACCCAAACTATGCTGAATCAATGTGTTGTTATTTGATCTATTTCATATTTTATCGTTTTTTGGCGAGAAATGTCTGATCAAAAGTGCCTCAGGTCACTGTCAGGGTTTGTTAGTCACCGGGATTCTATTATTTTACATAATTATTTTTTATTTTCTTCTCACAATTTAATACACATTTTGAAATAACTAATAGCAAAATAAGTGACCTTTTTAAATTGTGTGTTTTATTTAATTGTGTGTATAAAACCGTTTTTCATTTTATACATATAAAGTGACCTTCTGATAGACTTATACAGTCATAAAAATATTGTAAATACTTATTTATTTGAAACTTTATTACCTCATGAACATATTGTTAAATCTAACAATAATACAAATAATTCTTATTTTCCTTGACAGCATTCATTCTCACATTTCTTATTTGAAAATGAATGATTAAATGTTATCACAAATATGGCCAAATCACACACACACAACCTCAAGCTTTACATTTTCACTCTCCTTAATTCAATTCCTGAATCCTTAAATCCAGGTTATCAACGTAACATCAACTCAATTCAACAGAATGAATAAATGAAGGTGTCCTCCACCCTCTGAATATCTGCAGATTTCAGACGCCTCCATTCCACTATCAGCTCCCCTGCCCTCTTGACTGCCTAAGACAGGGCAAGCCTTTGTGACAGACGAACACTTCCCTTGAAAACGCTAACAGTTTGATAATCTCCTCCTATCTACTGTATGTCTAGTGTCTGCTTGACAGGCCGTCTGTGGGGACGTTTGTTCAGGCTGAACACTGAACTGATCGAGAACGAGAGGGCAGCGTTTACCGTCAAGTCTACCTGAAGCAGGAGGATTCCACGTGAGAAGGGCCGGTTCTAACGGTGAGGGTTCCGGTTCTAACGGTGAGGGTTCCGGTTCTAACGGTGAGTGTTCTGCTGTTGTTTCGACGACGCCACACTTTACCTACTTAACATTATTCAAACTTGAATTTTATAATAACTACAGAATATAGTGAAATGAACATATCTGGAGGGAATCATTCATGTTCCTTGATTATTAAATCAAATTATCAGGAGCAACCATGGATAGATGTTATGTGTTTACTGTGATGTCGGCTACCCTTCTAATTTACTGCTCCCATTTGCCCTGTGGCTCATTGACGTTCCACCCAACCAGCAAACCAGCTAGCCAACCAGCGAGAGAGACAACCAGCAAACCAGCTAGCCAACCAGCGAGAGAGACAACCAGCAAACCAGCTAGCCAACCAGCGAGAGAGACAACCAGCAAACCAGCTAGCCAACCAGCGAGAGAGACAACCAGCAAACCAGCTAGCCAACCAGCGAGAGAGACAACCAGCAAACCAGCTAGCCAACCAGCGAGAGAGACAACCAGCAAACCAGCTAGCCAACCAGCGAGAGAGACAACCAGCAAACAAACCAGCTAGCCAACCAGCGAGAGAGAGACAACCAGCAAACCAGCTAGCCAACCAGCGAGAGAGACAACCAGCAAACCAGTTAGCCAACCAGCGAGAGAGACAACCGGCAAACCAGCTAGCCAACCAGCGAGATAGCCAACCAACAAACCAGCTAGCCAACCAGCGAGATAGCTAACCAACAAACCAGCTAGCCAACCAGCGAGATATCAAACCAGCGAGAGAGACAACCAGCAAACCAGCCCGCCAACCAGCAAACCAGCTATCTAACCAGCCACCCAGCCAGCCAGCAAGCCAACCAGGCAGCAAAGCTAACCAATCAGTCATCCATCCCAGCCCTGACCTGGTGTGTCCATGTGGGAGGTGGGTTTAGGCAGCCTTAGGCTGTGTTTACTTTAGCACAGTGCCCTCCAGCCTACCTCCATGTGCCATCACACCCTCTCTGCAATCAGCTCTGTTTACTGCCCTAATTGATTCCCTCTCTTTATCTCTCTACCCTCCCTAATTTTGTTATTAAGTATGAGGGAAAGATGAAAAAAAAAGCTCTTCTTTTTCCCCCATTTTGAGAAATTATACTCTTGTACTTGATCCAGCTAACAGGATTTTCTTAAATTACTTCATAAAAGACCATCTTTTAACTTTCCTCTTTCTCTCTCGATCCATTCATTAGCAGCTCTGCCTCAAGGCCTGCTCACTTCAATTGCTTGGGTTAAAGTTACAAAGTTAGGCAGCTCAGCCCAGCGCTCACGGTGGTTTGTGGACGAGAGGGGGCGGTTGGGGTGGGGGGGGCTTGAATTATTAATTTCTGAAGTATTAGAAAAATAAAGAGATTGAATTAAGAGTATTGCCCCTCTGTTATCCAGCATGGGTAGCCTCAGGGACTGGGGTAGAGGACATTATGCAAATGCTCTTTCTCTCTCTTTCTCTTTCTGCCTCCTGCTATCTCTGTCTCTTCCCTACACTCTCTCCTCTCTCACACCCTCACTCTCTCTTCCCTACACTCTCCCCTCTCTCCCACCCTCACTCTCTCTTCTCTCAGTCAATCTTTTCTCCCTCTCTCTATAATCTTTTCCTATGTCTCCCCCACTCTCTTTCGAATCTCTGTCTGTTTCTCTCTCCTCCTCTCTCTCTCTCTCCCCTCCTCTCTCTCTCTCTCTCCCCTCCTCTCTCACTCTCTCTCTCCTCTCTCCCTCTCCCTCTCCCTCTCTATAATCTTTTCCTATTTGTCGTCTCTCCCATCTCTCTCCTCCTCTCTCTCTCTCTCTCTCTCTCCTCTCCCTCCTCTCTCTCTCTCTCTCTCCTCTCTCTGTCTCTCCCTCTCTCTATAATCTTCATCAGTCGGCTGAAGCAGAGACAGAGAGAGAGAGAGGGAGAGGGAGAGAGAGGGGGAGAGAGAGAGAGAGGGGGAGAGAGAGAGAGAGACAGAGAGAGAGAGAGAGAGAGAGAAAGAGAGAGAGAGAGAGGGAGGAACAGCCTGGGAAACAGACAGCTGTCAGAGACGCTCCTCAACACAGTTCTAACTCTCTCTTTCTCTCTTTCCCTCTCTCTCTCTCTTTCACTATTTGTAATACCCTGTCTCTATTTATTCTAAGTATATACACTTTTCCCAACTGCCTTTCACAGGACACAGGGTAATAAAAGATCAAATAGAATTGTGCTTAATCACCAGTAATTGCTACCATCATACAAACGTCCTTTTTAATAATAAAGTCAAATGTATGATAGCTAATTGGTGAGTGATATAATGATTCCAATTATCTAAGAAAATGATGAAAAGTCAATGCTGCCCTTTCTAACATTCTTGTTTCTACTTCCTGGTTGCATCAACCTGCTGAAAACTCACACAGCCTAGAACTCTCTATGTCTCATTCTCGGGGTTAAAAAACGGTGGTAAATATTGACGCTAATTTCTACAGGCAAGCGTACCGTCGTAAATAGCAGACTGATGAGACCGTGGTCCAGTTAATTAAGCCCCCATTAGAAGATGATGGACCGCAGTGGGTGATAAGGGATAGGGCTGGTGGGGAAAAGAGAAGAGGAGGGTGGGGTGGGGGGCGAGGTGGAGAGGCAGCGAGGCGGCGAGGCGGCCGAGGAGAGGCGTCAGTAACAGGGCCAGCGAGATTGGTCCGTACCCGCTTCCCGACACGCGTGGTACAAGAGGAAGAACAGACAGGTTTGATGTTCACAAATATTCGCTTTTTTTGGTGCAGGACGTGTGTGTGTTTTCTTTGACAGGCTCGTTGCATATTCAGGGACAGATGTTTCCGTGGCAGCAGCGAGGAAGAGGAGGAGGAGGAGGGAGGGAGGGAGGGCGAATGAAAGGCCAGGACGGGAGAGTTGCTCTCGGAGGAGCAAGTAATTGGCCCCTCGACGACAGCGGTGGCGAGGAGAAACGCTCTCAGCCCCCCTCTCCCTTCACTCTCTCATCTCCTCTGCCTCGCTCCCCCTCTCCCTTCACTCTCTCATCTTCTCTGACTCGCTGCCCCCTCTCCCTTCACTCTGTCATCTCCTCTGCCTCGCTGCCCCCTCTCCCTTCACTCTCTCATCTCCTCTGCCTCGCTGCCCCCTCTCCCTTCACTCTCTCATCTCCTCTGCCTCGCTGCCCCTCTCCCTTCACTCTCTCATCTCCTCTGCCTCGCTGCCCCTCTCCCTTCACTCTCTCATCTCCTCTGCCTCGCTGCCCCCTCTCCCTTCACTCTCTCATCTCCTCTGCCTCGCTGCCCCTCTCCCTTCACTCTCTCATCTCCTCTGCCTCGCCCCCCCTCTCCCTTCACTCTCTCATCTCCTCTGCCTCGCTGCCCCCTCTCCCTTCACTCTCTCATCTCCTCTGCCTCGCCCCCCCTCTCCCTTCACTCTCTCATCTCCTCTGCCTCACTCCCCCTCTCCCTTCACTCTCTCATCTCCTCTGCCTCGCACCCCCTCTCCCCCAGATCTGATAAAGGTAAACGTGGAGCAAATTTGTCATTTGATGAGGGAGGATTTCCACAAACAGAGCTGACATGATGAGCCTGTGATCTGCCTGTATGGGTGTCAGCAGGGGCCCAGCCAGACAGAGATCTCAATCCTCCCTCTAACCACTTCCCCCTCCTCTCTCTCTCTCTCTCCTCTCACACACACACACTCAGTCCACACACTCAGTCACACACACACACACACTCGGTCACACACACACACACACTCGCAGACACTCACACTTGGCTGTGTGCACACAGAGCCTCAGTAATTGCTGCCTGCCATCCATATCTCTGCTCTCGCTCCCTCTGAGTCCCTCGCTCCCTCTCTGAGTCCCTCGCCCCGGTGCCGTCTATCTCTCCTCCTCAGAGACAGCCTCTCCTTCTCCATCCTTCTTCTCTCCATCAAATAAAAGGTCTTGGCCCTGAACTCTGAATCAGAGTCAATTTCCCCCTCTCTCACTTATCTCTGGGCTCCATGTCTTGAACGCAGTACACTGTGTTTAATCCTTCATTCATCCTGTGCACATTCAGTGTCAATTTTTTAAATAAGGTTTAGATCAAGAGGTTTTTTTTTGAAGTACGGCCCACCCACACAGAGGACAACGCCAGAAGAAGTCACAACATTTTCAATCAAATAGAAAATGACTGAATCTGAGAACGTGAATGGAGTTGATGACTGACTGGTTCCAGATGGTTTACACCAAGAGCCTGGCTGAAGAATCTCTCTACCTTCCAACTGGTTCATCTCTCTCAGCGCCCAGTCTTACTACCTCTCATCAATGGGCCTTCTGAAACCATGTCTATCTCTCTCTCCCTCCCTCCCTCCCTCCCCCTCCTCTCTCTCTCTCTCTCCCTCACCCCCCCCTCTCTCTCTGAGACCATCAAAACACATCCTCCTCACAACGCCGCATAACAGCTCCACCCTCAGCTTCTGACTCCACCTGGCTTCTCTCTCCTGGTTCTCTCTCTCCTCCGTCAACCGCCCCTGCTCCCACTCCCACCTTAGAGGGAGGGAGAGAGAGAGAGAGGATTGCTAGATATCAGAGAGTAGAGAGATGATAGTAGGAGCGAGAGTAGCAGTGAGAAGAGAGAGAGGTGTCTGTCAGACTACGATTCGTATATGCTCTCTCTATCGCTCTCGTAGAATATGC
Source organism: Mallotus villosus (assembly GCA_903064625.1). Classification (NCBI taxonomy): domain Eukaryota; kingdom Metazoa; phylum Chordata; class Actinopteri; order Osmeriformes; family Salangidae; genus Mallotus; species Mallotus villosus. Next base: position 1,193 of record CAEFZP010002051.1, on the reverse strand, counting down.
GCTCATAGATATAAAACGTCTACGCTAGTAGATAAGATATCCTCATCTCGCTCTCTCCTACTCTGCTTCGCTCGTCTCTCGTCTCTCCTCTCTCCTCTCTCTCTCTCCCTCTCTCTACTCTCTCTCTCTCTCCCTCTCTCGCTCTCTCTTCGTCTCTTCCTCTCTCTCTCTCTCTCGTCTCTCTACTCTCTTTCTCCTGAGAGCCTCTCATAGATGTCATAGTATACCCGATACTGCGTGTCGACTCATATCCCCGCTCTCCCGTCCACCTGAAGTGGTTCACCGTGTTCCCTCCTCTGGAGTCCCCGCTTGGTCCCATGACTCTCTAATCCTTGTGCTGGCCACTGCAGCTCGCTCCGGGCTGCTCAGCACTCCTCTGGAGCCACACCAGAGTTAACACCCGTCAGCAAGCCTTCTGTCCAGAGCCAAACGCCGAGCGTGTTCTCCTTCACAGCCCATGAGACACCTTCTTAGAGCACAGAGGCGGGCTGACGGCGGGAGCGGGCGTGGTGTGGGCACAGGCGGGCTGTGGCACAGACTGATCTGAGATACTCCAGTGTCCTGGAGGATCACTGGAGAGCCAGTGCCATGCTACACCACCCACTGTGAGAGACTGGTGGTGGGAGAGAACTGGAGAGGGGGAATGGAGGGAGGGAGGGATGGATGGTGGAGAGGTTGTCAGAGTTTGCAGCTGCGCGCTGCGTCGGTCACTGCGTGCACTGCGCGACTGCTTTCGCGCGAGAGGGGCGAGTCGATGCGAACTGAGCCTTGGTAATATGGAGTGTTTCTTCTGTGTGCGAGTCCCCCAGCTTGAAGGCAATGAGGCCCAAGCCCCCATGTGTAGGCTCTGAGGCGCTCAATCAGACATGCACAATCGCTTTTCCACTCCTCACAATCTCCTTTAGAAGCATATCTAATTTGAACATCCTCTCTCCTTTCACTTGTTTCTCTATCAGTTAGTGGGGTGTGATCTGGCGACGTGCTTGGGGCAATGTGAGACGCGGCTGAACGGAGAACGTGGTTGGACGTGGTTTCCTCTCTGGTCCCCCTCTCTCTCTCACACACACCACACACACACACTAGACACATACACGTGCACACTCGTTTCTCCCCTATTTTTCCGCTCTCTTGCCTCACCATCCATTAAGTGGCACTCCCTGACTAATGTTCCCATCACGCCTTGGTGTTGGCTT
>CAEFZP010002050.1:0-49901 GCA_903064625.1 Mallotus villosus | reverse complement strand
AGCATCTGCCCTCATCTGCATAACTGTGGTGTAATCATTAATACCGTATTTAAATAGTGCAAGGTATCATTTGGCCTGCATTTACATAGTGATCTAATCATTCGGCCAGCTGGTAACCTCATTGTAGATGGAGAATTTAATGTCGAGTCTGACAATCTTTTAAACATGCTAGTTTTTATTGCTGATGGAAACACCGTGTGATGAAGTTATTGCTTGTGCTATATACCTTTTCTGTTGTTTGTATTGGACTTCAAATAAATGCCTTCGTCTGCTCGTCTCTCTCTCTTCTCTCTCTCTCCTCTCTTCTTCATCTCCCTCTCTCCCCTCCTGTTCCCTTGCCAACCCCTGACTTATCTAGTGGATCCTCTCTATGTTCTCTCTCAATCCTTACTTTCACTCTCCCCAAACACGTTTCTTTCATTTAAAAGCTGACATCTGATTGACAGTACCCCTAGCACACACATTCACAGCACCTGGCCCCTAGCACATACTAGTACACAGCGTAGAGGTCCCTAGTACACACTAGTACAACACTTGACACACTAGTACACAGCACCGTGCCCCTATACATCCTCCTCCCCAGGAACCAGGAAGGATCTCGGTTAAAATCAGAACCTTGAGAGACAGAGCGCGGGTGATTTATGGTATCGAGGGTGGGGTGTTGTTGGGGGGGAAGAGCGAAGAAGAGAAGATCGGGATAACTAAATTATCGGAAAAGGTAGGGGGAGAGATTGAGGGGGATGGGGTCCAGATTGAAATAGCGAGAAGAAATATAGAGAGAGAAATGAATCTAGACGTCGCTAACTCTCCCGAGTCTGCTCCATTCATCTGTGTTGAAGCGACGGCAGTGACTGAACTGAGTCTGGAGGCAGAGTTGATGATATAAGAGAGAGATAAAGAGAGAAAGATAGAGAGATAAAGAGAGAGATATATAGATGCGATCCTATCTATGCTCTTTCATAGTGAGATTGCTACTTTATTCATTGTCTTACTTTTCATCCATTTGCGACTGTGTCGCTTTGCTCTTTTACTTGATAGTTACTTTCATCTTTCCTCTTTCTCTTTTTCTTCGGTTTTGCTACCCGTTATCTTTCTCCCATTTCTCTTCCTCCCTTCCTTGTCTGCCTCACTCCTGCCCTCTCTGCCCTTTAGACGGCAGTTTAGTTTTATCCTTGACTCGTGTGATGGGGTTTTTCCAAACTCTTGAGGAATGGTCCGTTTTATCTTGGTATTACTAGTCTCACAATAATATTATATATATGAGTCTGTTGTGACGAAGCTCAATTTAACCTTGCAGCCTGACATAAGTATGAACTCCCCTTATAATGCCTACTTTCTCACAAACCAAATCCTATTCCACAGAACATTGAAACGTGTCTTTAAAAAGCTTTCTTTCGCACAAGAAACTGGGAAAACAAACAAATCCCCTGTATTCCCTACCCCCCACACAACATCCACATCCCCTGCCTCCTAACTCCACACAGTCCACCATCCCACCTTCCCGCGCGTACATCACCCCACACCTCCGCCGATCCCCTTGCCCTCATTTCCTCTTCCTTACGCCCGCCCCATCCCCATTCCTCACCCCAACACATCCACCATATCCACTCCCGGCCTTCTCCCCGCCAACGACATCCCCATCCCCTTCATTTTACCCCACACCTGCCACATCCCCTATCCCTCCCACCACATTCCTCCCCTTCTACCCCACACCTCCCCCACCCTTCCTACCACACACTCCCCTTCCTACCACACAAAACACACTCCACGCATCCCCTTCCTGATACCCCACCACAACAGATCCCACCCCCATTCCTACCACCCCACACATCCACAATATACCCCTTCCTACCCCCCACTCACCCTTCCTACCGCCCAGACACAGCCTCCCCTTCCCTACCCGCACACACTAATGACATCTCACATCCGCCTTCCTACCCGCCCCACAGTCCCCTTCCTACCACCCCACACATCCACGACCCTGTCCTGACCCCCACACGAGTCCCACCCCTGCTCCTCATCTCTCTGTCTCTCAAAGTCATACCCCCCAAAAAATCTTTTGTTCGTATCTTTAAGATATAGCTCTCTTTTTTGTCGTTCTCTTCGTTCAAGCGCACACATAACCAGAATTACAAATTATCCATCCGACTCATTAAAGAGCTTCCCGTTAGATGCGTTCCGTCCTCATCACTTTGTTTTCTACAGTATTTTTTCCGCACGCGCTTCTTGGTGTGGTTTTTCACCAATTTTGTACTTTTTTTTTTTGTAACTTGACATTTGGTTCCATTAAAACTTTGGGGGATGTGACATTCTTGCCACCGTCCCCGCGGCTCCACCTCGCCTAAAACCATTTTAAAATTAAAACACTTAGCACAATCGGCGATTCGCTAATTAGCTGCTGGCGACTGCTGCTGGCGACCAGGGGAGAGAATCAGAGAGGAGTCTGGGGAAATCCCTCTCGCACTGTCACCAAACAAACACCACACACACTTCACGGGTGTTGTGTTGGGCGTGTGCGCCTGTGTGTGTGTGTGTGTTAAAGCCAACAGCACTCATGTAAACCACACAACAAAGCGTTGCCGTGGTGAAAGGGGGGCAGTGTTCAACAAGGCAGCGTAGGATATCTACAGGGGAGTCATCACATCTAAGACCAGAACAGACATACAGCTAGTGCTTTTTAGGGTTTGTATGTCGGGGTGTATATCTGTGTCTGTGTTTGAATGTGTATTACTGTATCTGTGTGTGTGTGTGTGTCAGATCTGTATCAGTGTGTGTCTAAGTCAGTGAATGTATCTTTATCTCTGTGTGTGTGGTGTGTTTGTCAGTGAGTGTATCTGTGTGTGTGTGTGTGCGCTCTCATCCGCATGCGTGTGTGGTGTGTGTTTTGGTGTGTGTGTGTGTGTGTGTTTGTGTGTGTGTGTGTTTGTGTTGTGGTGTGTGTGTTGTGTTTGTGTGTGTGTGTGTGTGTGTGTATGTGTGTGTGTGTGTGTGTGTTTGTGTGTGTGTGTGGTGGTGTGTGTGTGTGTGTGCGCTCATCCCCACTGTGTGTGTTTGGTGTGTGTGTGTGTGTGTGTGGTGTGTTGTGTGTGTGTGTTGTGTGTGTGTGTGAAATCAAACAGGGTTCAATCTGCAGTGACGCTCCTGCGAGTACGCTGGCCGGCCTTTGATAGAGTCATCTTTGATAGTGAGATGACTGTGTGGTGTGTGTGTGTGTGTGTGTGTGATTGTGTTGTGTTTTGTGTGTGTTGTGGTGTGTGTGTGTGTGCAGCTGCGCGGTCAGGGATACGGGAACAGTGGCTCTTGATTCTCATAGAAACAAAAAATTGAGTCTAGGGGGTGAAGTGTGTGTTGTTTGTGTGTGTGTGGGTTGTGTGTGTGCAGTCAGAGGACACCGTCATGAGAGAGTTCTGCCGCTCCATCTGGGTCCTTCTCTCCCGCTGGCCCGTCCAGCGCTCCTCGCGCCCGCCGTCACTCCCTCGCTCCCGTCGCTCTCGGGGTGCGCGCCGTTTCCGCTGACTGCCCTCTCTGCTGCGCTCGGGTCGGGGGGAGCCGTTAGCGGTCGCTCGCGCTACTTGGCTCGGGCCTCTGGCGCTGTCTGCTGTGCTGGCTCACCCCCCATTGCGCTGGACTCCGTGCGCGGCTCGTGCGCGGTCTCTTCGCGTTCGCCCCGTAGGCTCTGGCGCGGGGCTCCGGTCTCGCTCACGATCTCTCGGGCGCGCGCGCGCTCGCGCGCGCGGCGCCCGCGCGCCCTACCTTGGGGTCTCCCTCACTACTCCCGCCGGCACGGCCGCGCCCGGGCGTCCTCCGAGGCCAGCGCCGCCCGTCGCGTGCCCGGCAGGCCTTGAGACACACTGGTTGTTGGCAATTCATAACGCCAGCTTGTGACCCTTGTGTCGTGTGTGTGTGTGATTGTGTGTGTGTACGTGGTGTGTGTGTACGTAGGTTGTGTGTTGCGTGTGTGTGTCCGTCAGCGTCTGTGTGATGAAAGCAGCGGAGCGTCACCGGCGGGGGGGAGATTGCTTTGCGGCTCTCGGCGAAGCGCGCTTTCAAACCCATCTCCGGCCGGCCGAGATGAGAGAAGGATTATAGACTGACCTGCCTTGTCTGTGTCATATTGGCCTGTGCGGGGTGCTTTATTTACACCTAACCAGACCCAGCGGCCAACCAGGGCCCACGCCTCCTGTAGAGAACCTGTGTCCTTCATGTGATGTGTTCATGTGGACCACTGAGGAGAACCTGACTGCAGAGTCCAGTACAGTGTCAGGGTGACCGGACTGGAAATAATCTGAAGTTCTGGTCAGACGTGACGATGATGGATAGGCCTAAAGGGCAGTTGGCAGTTTCAATTAAAATGTTAATTATGTCCCAAGTGTTACGTAAAAGTCACATAAAAAGGCGATTTTTCAACAGTTGATTCATGTCATAATAATTAGGGGATGTAAAATCATTTGAAATGTTTATTTAGATCAAAGTGATTTTAATCCTTTTTTTTTGCCACACAGGTTATCAATGCCGTCAGAATAAGTGATTAGCAGTTTTCCGCTTTTGAGCTGGCATCGCTATTATGATTTTGTCATTTTTTTATAGGTCTCATATTTTTCAGCCTGCCTTATAAATGTTCAGTTATTGCAGCAGTGAACTACAACAACAGAATCATATTACCTTGTATCTTTTGTCATCGTGCGTACACGTCAATCAAATCAACATTACAACCCCTGTAATAAAACATTGTATTACATTGATGACTTGTAAACAGAATGTTGTGGCTAGCTGCTCTGGCTAGCTACTCACTTCACACACACACACACACACACCGTACATCACTTTGAATAAAAACTAAAGGAATAAATACTGACTATGCTCTGACGGTTCGTCCTCTTGTCCGGTGTCATGGCTAACGTTCCTCCCTGTGTCTGTGTCTGTGTGTCTGTGTGTCTGTGTCTGTGTCTGTGTCCCTCAGGCATGAAGATGCAGTGGACCCCAGAGCACAGCCAGTGGGCGGAGCAGCACTTCGACATCTCCTCCACCACACGCTCGCCGGCCCACAAGGCCGAGGCGTACCGAGGGCAGCTGCAGCGCGGCGCCGCCGCCACCTACCAGTACGCCTGGGCTAACGACGACATCTCGGCACTCACCGCCTCCAACCTGCTGAAGAAATACGCAGAAAAGTACTCTGGGATACTGGAGCTTCCGTACTCCGAGGGTCTGGGCGGGGGGCGGAAGGGGGAGGGGGAGGCCTGGCAGGAGGGCGTGTACCCCATGGGGTGTGTCCCCGAGGGGTTGTCGGTGAGGAAGGGGGGCGTGGCGTCTGACGTGGGCGTTGGTCTGTGCAGCTCTCCCGGTTTGGCGTCCAGCGCCCTGACAGAGCCCAGCTACTCCAACAGCAGCTGTGGAAGCCACGCCCCCTCCGCCCTCCACCCGTCCTCCCTCGCCCCCTCTCAGGAATACGGGCCAGGGTACAGCGGCTCCTACCTCCACCCTGGCTACGGCTCCCAGACCACGACCCCGGGCCTTCCCTCCCCGCTGCACAGCTCCAGCCTCCTGCAGCCTCCTCCTCCACCCTCTCACCCCACCCTGGTCCCCGCCTACAACGCGGGATCCCCAAACCTCTCCAGCTACAACTACCCCCCGGCGGGTTACCCCACCCAGAGCACGGTGGGTCCTGGATACAGCCCCGGAGGTGCTCCCCCTTCCTCCTCCTACCTCCCGTCAGGCATCGCTGCCCCCACCCCCCTGCCACCCTCCTCCGCCCTCCCAGGATACCCCTACCAGTCCCACAACCTCCCCCCCATCACCCCCACGCCGCTCAACAGCCCCGCCAACTCCCTGAAGAGGAAGGCCTTCTACATGACGGGGCAGGGGGAGATGGATTCCTCCTATGGTAATTTCGGCTACAGCCAGGCGAGGGGAGTTCCAGACGGCCCCATGTTCAGGATAGGAGACTCCAACGGAGGGGAAGGCAGCGGGTTTGACAGGAGCTCTGAGAAGTCTTCCCTGCCGTTCAATCCCCTGAAGCAGTCCATGTCCTCCGAGCAGCAGTCCAGGAAGTTCAGCGGTCAGATATCTGGGCCCCTGACCCCTCCGTCCTACTCCTCCTCCTCCACCCTGGGGGGGGGCGCGATCCGCAGACTCCCTGGCCAGCTTTGCCTCCCCCTCCCTGAGTGAGCAGGGGGCGGAGGAGCACAGGCTCCACCTCTCCCACGCCCTCTCGGGGGGCCCCGCCTCCTCCTCCAGGCCGGCCGAGGAGCAGCTGAAGAGCAGCGACCCCCACCTCCTGGACATGGTCACCTCAGAGATCCTCCAACAGGGCCCCCCAGTGGATTGGAGTGACATCGCAGGCTTGGAGCAGGCCAAGGCCACCTTGAAGGAGGAGGTGCTGTGGCCCATGCTGCGCCCTGACATGTTCAACATGGCCGCCGCCCCCCGCTGTGTGCTGCTGTTCGGGCCGAGGGGCACCGGGCGAACGTTGCTGGGCCGCTGCCTGGCCAGCCACATGGGGGCGCCGTTCCTCCAGCTCAGCGGCTCCACGCTGGCCACTAAGTGGCTGTCGGAAGGGGGAGAAGATCCTGCGGGCGTCCTTCCTGGTGGCGCGTTGCAGGCAACCCTCCGTCCTCTTCATCAGCGAGGTGGACATGCTGCTGTCGGCCCAGCTCAGCGACGAGAGCCCCGTCACCCGGCTGAAGGCCGAACTCCTGACCCAGCTCGAGTCTCTCCTCCTGGGGCAGGCGGACGACGGCGCCGGCCAGGTCCTGGTGGTCTGCTCCACCAGCAAGCCCCAGGACATGGACGAGGGGCTGCGCAGGTACTTCGGACGTCGGGTACTGGTGCCGTTACCGGATTTGTCTGCCCGGCACCAGTTGGTGAGTCAGCTCCTGTCCCAGTCCCAGCACAAGTTCTGCTTGAGCGAGGAGGAGCTGGCTCTGCTGGTCCAGCGCACGGAGGGCTTCTCCGGCCTGGACGTGGCTCGGCTGTGCCAGGAGGCGTTGCTGGGCGCGCTTCATTCCTCGGCGCAGGGCATGGACATCGCGGGCATCATGCAGGGAGGCGCCATGAGGCCGCTAACCTTTTCAAGACTTCGACAGCGTCTTTTGCAAATTCCAACCCAGTATATCGCAGAAAGAGATCGATACGTACACAGAGTGGAACAAAATGTTCGGTTGCGGCCAGTGAACGGACTCCCGGCCTCCAGAGAGAGGCGTCGGAAATTCTCTCGTCGGAGGAGTCAAGTCGTGGCGAGAGGGAGAGGTGGGGGTGGGGGTGGGGGTCTCTGGAGGGAGAGGTGGGGATGAGACCGGCCCATGAAGACCTCACAAGCTTCAAGTTTGAAACCCAGAGACATGGTTTGATTGAGAAGGGTTTGGCAGGTGACGAGATGTTGTTTCACTAGGACGCTTGCCGTCGCTAAGAGCCCAGGCATTGTTTACACATTTCAAAACAGGCCGCCTCGAGAAGATTCGGCCGCGTGAGTGACTGTATATATCATTCTGTTATCGTTCATGAAAACTTTTTGTTGGCTATCCAAGTGCCTGAAGTGGTGCTTTCTTATTTAAATTTTGTTTTCTTTTTTTCTTTGCCTCACAATCTACATTCATGGCATGTGCTGATGATAAAGAGCTTTAACTTGAACTGCGAGTCTGAAACTAGAGACTTGCTGGTTGTCATTGTGGGAGATGGAACGTCTTCTCCCTGACTAGGAGGTCTTCTTCTGGGGTGATAGTACTCTGGACCCCAGTTTCATCCCTTTCGATCCTCCATCTGCAAAAACTAAAACGAAAAATATACTCAGGAAAGTGTTTGTGAATTGTACAGTACCTCAAGACATCGCAACAAAAAGCACTATGTTCTTCTGAGAGTATTAGACCGCGGTTTCGGACTTTGCGCTAGCTACCTGACCGCTACCTGAGCAGTGTTGACGGGGTCAAAGGTCAGAGGAGATGACAATGAATGTACCAGAGTTCGTTCTGGAAGGATCACGGGACTAAAGTCAATAGTGAGATTTTTACACGTTTTGTTTTTATGCAGGTGCTGAAGCCAATATGTTACAGCCGACATGAACAAAGGTATACAAGTTTCATCCCTTCTACCAGTTTTTTATGAAAAATGTCGCCCACTTTTTATTTTGGGAGGGGAAAAAGTAAAGGAAGATTGTCGTAAGAGGTGTAGTGCCCTGGACCAGGAGTCAGTGAGGCTAACACAGGGGGGTGGTGGACGCCAAGAACAGTGAGCTCACCAAATAAAATAAAAAGCGAAAGGTGCCGTCAAAAATGTGAAATGCTTTGTACCTTCCTGTTCGGGCCTCGAACGCCATGCTACGTTTAGGATCACATGCACCCCTGTTCTGTTACCTACCTCTTCCAGAAGCTAAAGGCTAGCTCAAGCTAACTAACCTCGCCAGATAGTTAGCTGGGGAAGCTAGCCAAGCCTTTTTTGTCATGAAGAAATGCTTTCATGTTTATTCATGATTTAGTTTGGAGGTCAAGTTAGCAGTTGGGGTTCTGTTCAGGTTTTCTGCTCCAGAAATGTGGATTGTGGTTCACTGGGGTGTTTGATTTGAGTTTAAAAAGTGGGCATGGGTGAGCTTGCTAGTGGGCGGGTGTAGCTCCGTGGTGGAGCCTTTGCCTGCAAAACAAGAGGTTGCGGTTCAAACCCCTTGGGCATAGCTCTGGATAAGAGCTTATGCTAAACACATTGTTATTACTATCATAGTTGGATATATTTTTTAACCGACTGCTGTTGTAGAACCTGCTAAACCACAAGAGTCTACACATCAGAGAGTTGGTATTTGGTCGGGCCTGTAAAGTCCTCTCTATCTGCATGTCATTGTAAGCACATGGTAGGGTTGAACTCCTCCATTTTAACTTATGTTTAATCCTGGCTCTTAGGCTACACAAAGTATATGTACTGTGGCTTGAAGTGTGTGGCCTGGTCCTATTCCAAAGTCCGTTTTTATTGACTCGTAGCCCATTGTGTTGCATTTGAATGTATTTTGTTTTTTCCTATCTCCATCTCCGGGAGATCGTTTCCAAGCACTACCACGGTGGCTTTGAAGTCCCTCTGGTCTTCAATCATATGACAGGTGCACTAAAAAAAAATGTTTGTGTGCATTTTTTCGTTTCTTTTTAAAAAAAATCACTGGCATCACTGCAGTTTCGATGTACCGAGATCATCTGTGCCCCATGCTAATTTCCTCGATTTGTGTGCGATGTGAGTCATCCAATTAATGATTAAGAGCTTTTTCCTTGTTTTTCGTTTCCATAGCAGCACTAAACCACCAGTCGGCTAGGTTCTGTCTGACGTTTTAGAAAAGCGTTTCACTAGAAACACAGAAGTACAATGTCCTCTTCTCAGCCTCCAGGTCTTAAGCACAGCTCTCTCCCTCGGTCTCCCGCTGGGGTGACATGTAGTCAGCCACCATCCATCCATTCATACAGCTTGAACACAGCAGCGTACACACACACAGCCCAGACGAGGAGCACTGACCGCTTGGGAGGATGAACTTACTCAGCTGCAACACACAGGAAAGAGCCCCCCCCCCACCCACCCCTCCCCCCCAAAAAAACGCAGGCAGCACAGCAGCAGAGTGTGAGGCTGTGGTGGATCAACAGGCTGACCTCAAACCTGTGTTTCCCTCTGTCAGCAAAGCCTCTGGACTAAGAGCCTTGGTAACAAGAACACAGAGATGCATATCAAAACACAACGCAGCAGACCTCCCATGTCATCTCTCTACTGCACGCCACAACCAAATCTGACTATCATTTGCTGCTTTCTCTAGTCTGCTTGAGTAATGAAAAACGAAAACATAGGTAAAAAAAAAGCTATTTTTTCGTTTGTTTGTTGCTTGTTTAATGTTGTTATATATTTTTGGGCATCTTTTCTGTCATTGTAGCCAGACACGGTTCTGTGGAGTTTCTCTACCTCACGGCTACATACTGAACATATTCACACCATCCTGAATGTCATCAAATACTAGAAAAGGAGAGAGACGATAAGAGGGGGGCGAGCGAGCCTTGAGAGGCTGGGCGAGGGAGCCTGGAGAGGCTGGGCGAGTAGCCCGGAGAGAGGCTGGGGGCGAGCGAGCGAGCTTGAGAGGCTGGGGACGAGCCCGGGAGGCTGGGAGAGTGAGCCCGGAGAGAGGCTGGGGGCGAGCGGGGGGCGAGCGAGCCCTGTGAGGCTGGGGGCAGAGCGGGGGGCGAGCGAGCCTTGAGAGGCTGGGCGAGCGAGCCCGGAGAGAGGCTGGGTGAGCGAGCCCGTGAGAGGCTGGGGGCAGAGCGGGGGGCGAGCGAGCCTGAGAGGCTGGGGCAGAGCGGGGGGCGAGCGAGCCTTGAGAGGCTGGGGCAGAGCGGGGGGGCGAGCGAGCCCTGAGAGGCTGGGGGCAGAGCGGGGGGCGAGCGAGCCTTGAGAGGCTGGGCAGCACATGATGTCTGTGTCGAGTCTGAAGAGTCACTGCAGTCCCAACTTCAAGGTTTCTCTAAATGCATAAACCGATGTGTCGCTTTACTCTTTGGTGATCTGTAGTCATGCGTGTGTGAATGTGTATATACAGTGTATGGGCACACTTTTTTCTGTTGATTGAGTGTGTGTTGGATTTTATATATCATTGGTATATATAAAACACACTTGCACAAACTTAACCAGAGTGTAATGTGTCTCTGTTGTATATATTTATATACATGAATAACTACACTACAGACGCTCCGCATACTTGTTTGTACGTGTGAATATGTTGCCATACTTGCAGTCGACTTAAATGTATTTTCATGTAACCTGAGGTACAGACAGCAACAAGCAGTTCATTAAAGATGTTTTCTTCAAAAGAACATTTTCTTGTTGTCTTATTTCTTAGTCAGTGTTGAAGACACATATTTGTATTTCCAAGTCCACAGCCGTTATGGTGGGACCATTTAAATGAAGGAATTATGAAATCTCTTTACTTTCTTTCCTCCAGATTATCGAGACTCTCATCTCTAGATTGTGTTGTTTTTCTCATGCAACTCAAACTCAAACCCTGTTGAATTTTATTCATTGCTGTATAAATTTGAATAAATAAGTTCATTATATAATAAATTGCATTTAAGGTTTAAAAGTGAATTGATTAAAATGTTATATTTCAAAAGAAATGTTTAACAATTAAGAAAGTATGTATAAGAAACAATATGGTACATTTAATAATTTAGAACGGTACATATTTTATTGTGAAGAGTTTGTGGTGATGATGTCGTATCAGCTGTTTGTTGATTGGAGGAGAAGAGGTAGAACGAAGGAATGCTTAGAGCATAATGGCGAAAGAGTTGTTCTAGTCCGCGTGTGAGAGTGAGAAGAGAAAGTGATTAATATTATTGTTTGTTGTTTTATTATCGGCGAGATGATTGAGACACAGACATTAATTCTACGAACAAGAAGCAAAGTATATATGCCCTCAAGCTCGTCTAACTAACCGTGCGTAAGATAGCTAGCTAGCTAGCACTGGGTGTTTTATTCACTAGCCCAGTGAATTTTCTAGCGTTAGCTGTTTGGCCAACACGGCTGAATACAGCAAGTCAGGTGTAGTTTGTTGCCAGCGTGGGGATAATTGCACTGGAGTTTTTGTGAAGGTGTAGAAAACCATATAGCGCCGTGAGCTAAGTGGTTGCTCATGGTTCCTCTGGCCACGTTGGAGGAAGAACGTCGACACCAACGCTCGCTACTCATCGACCAACCGCCATTCCTCGTGGTCCTGTTATCCGAGGGCGGTATCACTGACAGACAGAGACCCACAACATCACACAAGGTACCATTATTTTGTTTGGCTAAATGGAGTGAAGTGACTATTGGTTTTAGGTCTTACCGCACCGTATCGTATCAGGCCTTCAACGGGTTTTAGTGGGGAATCATGTGCCGGTCGGTGTGTGTGAATGTGAGTTGTGTATTTTGCATACGAAGTAATGTATGGTCAATGTGTTTTGTTGTTGCTAAAAGTACACTAAACGTATATGTCCTGGAAACGTAAAATCCACAGCGCAAATAAATAGATAAAAGTTAGTTAAAATAATTCAGGTTAGCCACCTCTCACGACAGCTCAACCAAACTAGAGAGGCGCTATATGTTGAAATCTAATATCTCCTTTACTGAATATTTGAAAGATTTTGAGAGTTGAGATTCACCACCCCCAGGATCCAAATACAGTTTTCACAACAGACACTTGAATTGACCCAACCTCTCCTGTAGCTTCTAACAATAAGAACTAAATCACGAACAACACACATGTAGTCACATTTCACATTTTAACACACCCATTCAGCTCCGTCCTTGCAAAGAGAGGCAAGTATTACAACATTAAAGCCTTAATTATCTACCTCAGAGACAAAGACTTTGGATAATGTGAGTACTATTAATGTAAATTAGGTGCTTTTCCCCGCCGTTTTGACGGTATCATTATACGGTTGATGGTAAAGTGTAGGAAGCTGCTGTATAATTAGCCTGGAATCTCGCATGCTTTGCTGGGGTTACAGTGCGTGGAGTACAGCTCATCACCCGCCTGTGTGGTTCTGTGTTCTCCTGCTTCTGTGTGGTTCTGTGTTCTCCTGTGTGGTTCTGTGTTCTCCTGCTCCTGTGTGGTTCTGTGTTCTCCTGCCCCTGTGTGGTTCTGTGTTCTCCTGTGTGGTTCTGTGTTCTCCTGTGTGGTTCTATGTTCTCCTGCTCCTGTGTGGTTCTGTGTTCTCCTGCCCCTGTGTGGTTCTGTGTTCTCCTGTGTGGTTCCAAGTTCTACTGCTCCTGTGTGGTTCTGTGTTCTCCTGTGTGGTTCTGTGTTCTCCTCTTCTCTCTCTTCTCCTCCTCCTCCTCTCTTCCTCTCTTCCTCTCTTCCTCTCCTCCTCCTCTCCTCTCCTCTCCTCTCTTCTCCTCTCCTGTTGAAATTCCACAACTATTCTTTAGAGGTGTGTGTGGACACCTTGTGTGAGTTTTGGATTGTGATTTGTGTGATTTCTTTCTGTATAAATCATGAGTGTTTAGGTTGGGGGGGGTGGGGGTCATCTCTGCAGGTCATGTTGTTCCGTCTCTCTGGAGGTCTCAGTGTATCATCGCCTGATCAATCACCTGATCGATCACTCTGATATTGATCTGATCAGGATGTGTTCGTATTTATGAAGGGTCGCACTAGATATGGACAAGGGTTTGTTTGTTTTTTGGAGGGAAGGTGTGGGGGTCTACTGTGTCATTAGCAACGTGTGTGTGTGTGTGTGTGTGTGTGTGTGTGTGTGTGTGTGTGTGTGTGTGTGTGTTGCAGAGGGGTTCTGCCCCTGTCAGACCATCCTTCAGTAGCTTGTGACCTGACTCAACAGAAGCAGACTCTGTTCTCTCCCCTCTCACAACAATTAAAATATGCAAAGTGATAATTTCCCTAAGTAGTCTTAAATGTGCAATCTATTCAAATGTGAGAGGAAATTGCCCAAAGCTCGCAACTAGAGGTGGTGGTGAGGGTGTTAAGGAATAAATTATGCAAATACCACAAAGGACTTTACCACTTGAAAGCCTAATTTTCCCTATAATCAGCATACTGTGTCTTCTAATATTTTTTCTGCCTCTTATTAAAAGTGACTGTTCTTTTGCCATCATCAGATGGCTTTATCTGTCACTGGAGTAGCAAATGGCCGCCTGACTAAATGTTAAAGTGTTTTTGCGAGAGCTTTTAGATGATGGTTACATTCACAAAGTAATTATGCGTCGAAGAGTCCAGAAATAAGGTTTAATTATACAGTAATCGTCTCTGATGGACACAGGGAAGTGGAAAGCACTGCCAGACTGCAATCCATCAATGACAAACCCCTGGCCGTTTTTAATTCTTGCTCATTTGCATCCTAACCTCCACACCAAGTTGCGCAAACGCTGTTAAATGTTAATAGGACCTGTCTTTCTACTCAAAATGAATGCTTAAACCATTTTTTTTTACGTATTCCGCTTGTCCTCCCCCCTCTCATGTACTGTCGACTCTGTCCTCCTGTCCTCTCTCTCCTTCTCTCTCTCTCTCTCCTTCTCCCTCTTTTTCTATACTGTTTCACTGCTGTCTCTCTTCTTCCTCTGTCTGTCTTTTACACTGACCTATCTTTCTCTCCTTCCTCCACCCTTCTCTCTATGTTCTCTTTTTCACTCTCCACTCTACTATCCTCCCTCCCCCCCTCCCTCCCTCCCTCCCTCCCTCCCTCCCTCCCTCCCTCCCTCCCTCCCTCCCTCCCTCCCTCCCTCACTCCCTCCCTCCCTCACTCCCTCCCTCCCTCCCTCCCTCCCTCTCCACCCCACTAGCCTCCCTCTCCTGTCCTCCCTCCTCTCCCAGAGAGAGCTGTACTAGAGGGAGAATAGAGCGCGGTCACTGATGCACTAATTGGGAGCAACACTTACGGTTTTATCTCTCCCTCCACTAATAGCGCCCCTGCACTGACAGACCCGGCTCGAGGCCTGGATGGATGGGGGGGGGCTGGGGGGGGCTGGAGTTACGGAGGAGTGGCCACGCTTTGCATAGGGAAACCTAATCCGCAGCACGGTCTCCGAGCGTGATTGGGCCCTCAAGTCAAAGTTAATCCAAGTCCCCAGGGAAGGCAGGACACCATTTCCAGCTTCATTAATTGAAAATGGTGTTTCCTTCTTCCAGGTCGGTTTGGAGTAAAACGTTCTGGGGCGTTTACAGAGCTTTTAGCTCCTGCTTTTGTTTTCTGAAGCGTCTTCGATCTCGTTAACGCGCCCGGCTTCAGACGCTGCTGTCAGCAGCCGAACGCTTTTGTCTCGCACTTTTTTTACACGCTCGCACGAAACGGCCACGCTGTGCTGCCGTGGCGATGATGCAGTGCTGTCATTTGGAGTCTCGTCAGGAGGAAAGGAAATAAAGGCTTTCCTTAGCTTAGATATTCCTCCCGGAAACACAACCACCCCCCTCTCTCTTCCTTCTCTCTCTTCACGGCATCATTACTGCATCTTGTTATTTTCTTTTTACATAATTGGAATCAACAAGCATTGTTCTAATTTGTGACCTACCACTTGTTTTTCCGGAAGGCACAAAACATTTAAACGTTTTGAGAGGGATTCTTGAACAAAGACTGTTTTGGATTATTGCAAATATCTTTGTTTTATTTGTGACTTGTTTCATTTAGCTTCCAGTATAAATCACGACTCTTCAAACCACTCCTGTCTGGCTGTTTGACGTTTTGTATTTGATTCCGATAACTTCATTCAAATCCTTTTAGTCGTTTGACTCTTAAAGATAAATGATGAGTGAGTGAGCGATCTCTTTAATAGGCCTACTTCACTGCCCCGAATCATCATTTAGAGCAAATTGAATCAGTTTGCTGTGGAACTATTTTTTCTGAGATGACAGGACAACTCCGGCTCTGATTGGCTGTGGCTTGAATCGATATCTGAGACGTTCAGCCTATAGAAAAGGGCGATGAAGAAATATCAACCAGGATATTTTAAGGTTGTCAAGATATGGCTACCTTTTTTATTTTTTAGCTGATGCTTAAATAGCTCTGTGGTTTATTAAAACATTCCCCATGCAAATGATGGATTTCATTATGATAATACATTATTATGATAATAAAGGACATCTTTAATGCATGACTGTTGGATATGGATGCCACCGCCGCGTCCCATTTTTGTTATGCTAATGTTACGTCTGGGGCTCATGGGTGGTGCTAATTGACACATCTCCTAAGATCTTAAATTAATGATAGCTGGGACTGCTGTGTAGTCCGTATTCTCAATTGACCAGATATACAGAAATAATTATTATTCGCAATGAAAGACACCTATGATCTAATTATGTAGATTTGTTTCTATCCTAGAGAGGTAATTTTAGTATATCTTAAAGAGAACGAAACGTTTAATTTCCGTCACGCATGTGAAAATGTGGTCGATATTTTGGGGATGACGGAAATCATCCTTAATCGTCCATCTCCGGTTCTTTACAGGGGTTTAACTCCGAACGTCGTTACGATTCAATACGTTTCGAAGCGGCTCAAAACGGCTGCGCTGACTGAAACAGCCGTTAATGACTCAAACGGGCGGGAAATCAGAAGTATTTGATCTAGTCCCTCTCGATAACGGGAGTCAGGCGTGAGCCGTACCCCGGTCCGACGCCCGCCTTTCAAGAGGACTTCAAACGGAAGGCTCCGCGGCGTGGCGTCATCACAGGAGGATGTGTGGCGAGCTGGCACTGCTTTGTGGTGTCAGTCTCGTGCGGTCTCTCTCACGGTGCCAGACAGAGCGGGCCGTCTTAAGCGTCTGTCATGTAAGCTGTGATAGACGCGTCAGACAGATAGTCACACTGAGAAGGAGTTCAGGCATTCTGATGCGTTATTCCAGTCGTGTGTGTGTGTGTGAGGTGTTTTGACAGATATATTTAGTAAAGTCTAAAAGGACGATATTTTGAGTTTGGATGTTATTTTTCTTTTGGCAGGAGGCTTTTTGTCAGACTCACAGTTTTTGTGTGCAGTGTGTTTGTTTCACAAATCGTTTGACGACATCAAAACAAAAGCCCTAATATTTTTCTCCTGTACTCTTTCAGAAACAACGTCTTGGGAGTGTAGATATTTATGTAAATTGAAATGCGCCAGCAGTGGGAATAGTAATTCAAGCCCTGTGAGCTCAACAGGAACCACAGATCAGTCTACAGGAGTGATGTCCAGAATAGGAAAATCCTGAGATCTCACCAGCACACTCACAGCCAATGGAGACGTCCAATTAGTGGACAGTCAGGATTAGTTTACTAACTAACACACACAGACACACAGACACAGACACACACACACACACAGACTCACACATCAGCACACACATACACACAGACACACACACAGACACACACACACAGACACAGACACACACACAGACACAGACACACACACAGACACACACACAGACACACACACACACAGACACACACACTATTATGAACACACATGGTCATGCCTGCACTCACACGTGCACGCAAGCTAACAGTCTCTCTCTCAGACAAACAGGCACCCACACACCAGCACATACACACACACCAGCACATACACACACACCAGCACATACACACACACCAGCACACACACACACACCAGCACACACACACACCCACACACACACACACCACACACACACACACACCACACACCACACACACACACACACAGCACACACACACCCACACACACCACACACACACCACACACACACACACACCAGCACACGCACCAGCACACACACACACACTCACACATCAGCACACACATACACTAGCACTCAGACAACAACACACAAACAGCACACACATGCACACAAACACAATCTCTATCTTTCCTTGCTTTTTCCACTTGAGTTCACCCCAGCGCTGGGTGGCTGGCAGACTGGGGAGGGGAACACACAACAGGGGAGGACAGAGAGGAGGTGTGTGTGTGTGAAAGAGTGTGTTGGTGAAAGAAGAAGAGGGAGCAATCTCAGCCAATCAGGTGAGCTGAGGATGACTTAATTAAGACCCCTGGAATTCTGGTGTGGGGGGGAGGGAGGGAGGGAGGTGAGGGAGGGAGGGAGGGAAAGGAGAGAAAAGAGGGGGGGAAGGGAAGGATGTAGGGATATGTAGTCAGGGACTGAATGAGAGTGGAATCCTTCTTTTATCCTCTCTGTGATGGAGAGTTCCAGATTAAAAGCTGTCAGTCACTGGGCGCCAGGCAACAGACTAGAAGTACAGCTGTCAATCACATGGTCACCAGGCAACAGGCCCCAGCTGCGTAGAGGGGAGGGGAGGGGCGGTAAAAGTCTCATCAACCAATAATCTCCTCAGATCACAGTACAAGTTTTGTAAAAGTTTGTCCTATTTTAATTTTTTTAAAATTAATGTGGTCACTCAAACACAAAAAATGGGAGTTACCTATATATATATATATACACACACACATACATATTGTATATGTACATACGTACATAATACAAAACCCTACGTAGTTAATTAAATAATTAGATTCTGTCCCATACAATATTGCTCCAATGAATGTAGATCCAGAAGTTAGGACCTGCCGATACAGTGTACGTCTATTGACCTCTGACCTGTTGAGAGGCAGTCAGCACTTTACTGTCACTTTTGAGTGGTTTACACATGAATATTAATCTCTGGATTATTCGGTTATTATTCAACAATTCTGTTGTTTTATACCCTCAACATACAGTGGCCTCCTTTACTGTAATTAAACCTAAGCCATTAAAAAATGGCCGGTTTCAAGTAAGAGGTGTTTGAAATGTGCGGCCTCATGAGCATGTCAATATTATGTGAATATTTATGTCAACCGTAAATATTCTAAAAATAACACGTGTTTTCAGCAAAGAGAGAGAGGAGAGAAGCATGAGAGAGTGATGGAGAGAAAGAGAGGGGGTGGAGAGAGAGAGAGAGAGGGGGGTGGAGAGAGAGAGAGAGAGAGGGACTGACTGACAGGGGTGGGGGGGGGTCTCAACACATGAAGGTCATTTCAGATTGAGAAGTTTGTCAGAATGTGATGACATAAGCAGTGTGTAAACTGTTATTGCACCTGGCCTCTGCAGGTACTGAGAGAAAACGCCGGAAATCACAACAGTACTGAAGCTGCTCCATGCCAAGAATGATAGCCCCCGGAGTTTGCCCTTCCCCACACACACACACACACACACACACACATAATGCAAACACACACACGCAAACACACACACAAACACTCACTTAGACCCACGCAAACACACACACACATGCACTTACACTTACACACCCATCCTAGCACACAGACAAACACACACAAACACACACACACACAACACTACACACACAAACACTCACTTACACCCACGCAAACACACAACACACACACAACACACACACACACACACACCCTAACATTCTAATACACACACAAACACACACACATATGCAAACACACACCACACACTAACACACAAACATTCACTTACACCCACGCAAACACACACACACACTAGCACTCACTTACACCCATCCTAGCACACACACACACACACACACACACAACACACAACACTCACTTACACCCACGCAAACACACACACACACACTAACACACAAACACTCACTTACACCCACGCACACACACACACACACACAACACACACACACCCTAACATTCTAATACACACACAAACACAGACACGTAGCTTTTAGTTAAGGTTTTTACACTTCTACAATCAGTTTCTCTCTGACACACACACACACACCACACACACACACAAAGAAAAGGAACAGATCACAACAAGATGAGAGGGGTTTGTGAGATGGAGACTGTGTCTCTGGTAGCGTAATGACATGCCTGTAAACATGCTTCTCCACGCTCAATAAGAACCACTATTATGATTGATACGAGACTGGAAACACTTTATCTAGACACAAACGGAATCGTCTGTCACAAGACTGAATTGAATCATCAATATCCCGCTGGGGTAGTTCTTAGTTTTGGAGGGAGGCGGGGGGGCAGGCTGTGGGGGGGGGGAGGCGCAGGCTGTGCATTTACGGTGACTAATCATGTGTCTAGTTGCCCGTGTCTCTGGAGCGAGATCAGATCATCAGCCAACAGAACAAGCGTGACAATCCACAACCGGAAGATGGAGAGGCTCCTGTTACATCTCCCGCACGAGGCCAAGTCAGACGCTCTATATACCACAGGACCAGGTCTCTCCTCTCTCCATATTACTGTGGAGTTTGTAGGTGTGTTGGAGTGGTAGGGTTTGGGTTAGCCCTGTTAGGGTTAGGATTAGGGTTTGGGTTAGCCCGGGAGTTTTGCGCTACGGTAAGAAGGCCCAGCGCAGATGAAAGATGTATGCGCTCAGTTGTGTCTGTCCTTGTGTGTTCACACGTGTGTGTGTGTGTGTGTGTGTGTGTGTGTGCGCGTGTGTGTGTGTGTCCATGGTGTCTCCAGGCCTCGTGCCAAGCGGTACTCCCCATGGAATGGAACCTTTTGAAGCGCAGTGCCACTCGATGTTCCCCCAATCTCTCCACCCCACCTAACCCCCTCCTCCCCCTCCTCTCCACCTAACCTCTCCTCTCCAACCCACCTACTCCCCCCCTTATCCCCTTCCTCTCCTCCACCACCATCCTCCTCTCCACTCCCCCAAATTGCAGGATTGGCCACGTGGGAAAAGTTTGACATGGGGAGAAGGGAAGGACAGCCCCTGTAAATCCCCCCCAACACCCCTCCCCCTTTTTTACTCGCCTTCCTTCACTGGCGATTAATTACAGTGTTTGCCGCGGTAACACCTACTCATCAGTGATCTGGGGCTAAGCTGCCTCCTCTCTTTTTCTCTCTCTCTCTCTGCTCGCTCCCCCTCTCTCTCTCTCTCTCTCTCTCTCTCTCTCTCCGCTCTCTTCTCTCTCTCTCTCTCTCCTCTCTCTCGCTCATCTCTCTCCTCTCTCTCTCTCTCTCTCTCTCCTCCCCTCTCTCCTCCCCTCTCTCTCTCCCCCTCTCTCCTCCCCTCTCTCTCCTCTCCCCCTCCTCTCTCTCAGGGTATCAAAGCCTGCTTGGTTGCCAGTAGTGACAGTAAAGCCGTCTGATGGGAGCAGCAGTCTGAGCCGTGGCATTTAAAGCTCGGCTGTTTGATTTGGAGTTTGAAAGGAGCAGGGTCTGCCTGTACTCTGGCCCATCAGAACTGCCTCTGAAACTGGCTTTCTTTCTTCCTTGATTTCGTTTTTTTACCTTCCTTCTGTCTTTAAACTCTTTATATCACTCCATTTCTCTCTTTTTTTGACAGTGTCTTGTACTACCAAGAAATACATGGAGCCTCCATGGGGTCACCTCACTCTCCAGGGGTCATGGGGTCACCTCACTCTCCAGGGGTCACCTCACTCTCCAGGGGTCACCTCACACTCCAGGGGGTCACCTCACTCTGCAGGGATCACCTCACTCTCCAGGGGTCACCTCAGTCTCCAGGGGTCATGGGGTCACCTCACTCTCCAGGGGTCACCTCACTCCAGGGGTCACCTCACTCTGAAGGGATCACCTCACTCTCCAGGGGTCACCTCACTCTGCAGGGATCACCTCACTCCAGGGGTCACCTCACTCTCCAGGGGTCACCTCACTCCAGGGGTCAGGGGTCACCTCACTCTCCAGGGGTCAGGGGTCACCTCACTCTCCAGGGGTCACCTCACTCCAGGGGTCACCTCACTCTCCAGGGGTCACCTCACTCCAGGGGTCACCTCACTCTCCAGGGGTCACCTCACTCCAGGGGTCACCTCACTCTCCAGGGGTCATGGGGTCACCTCACTCCCGGGGTCACCTCACTCTGCAGGGGTCACCTCACTCTGCAGGGGTCACCTCACTCTCCAGGGGTCACCTCACTCTCAGGGGTCACCTCACTCAGGGTCACCTCACTCCCAGGGGTCACCTCACTCCAGGGGTCACCTCACCTCCAGGGGTCACCTCACTCTCCAGGGGTCACCTCACTCTCCAGGGGTCACCTCACTCGCAGGGTCACCTCACTCTGCAGGGGTCACCTCACTCTCAGGAGGTCACCTCACTCCAGGAGGTCACCTCACTCTCCAGGGGTCACCTCACTCTCCAGGGGTCACCTCACTCCAGGGGTCACCTCACTCTCCAGGGGTCATAGGGGTCACCTCACTCTCCAGGGTGTCACCTCACTCCAGGGTCACCTCACTCTCCAGGGTCACCTCACTCCAGGGGTCACACTCACACTCCAGGGGTCACCTCACCCAGGGGTCACCTCACACACCAGGGGCACCTCACACAGCGTCACACACCCACACACTCACACACTCACACACACACACACTCACACACACACACACACCACACCCTCATCTCCTGTGTTCTCGTGTCTTCACAGTTTCTTCAGACTCTTCCTCAGATGAAGTCAGCTGATCTGTCTTCTGTTCCTTCCATAACTATCATCTCGACTATCGTCTACGTCTTCCATACTATCATCTCGGCACGTTATCGTCCTACTGTTTGCTTGAACACTCAACAAAGCTGTTGCATTGATTCTCCGAGCTTTTGAATCGATCTGGTTGAATTAGCATGAGAAGCTACTCGACGGAAGCTTAGGGATGGTGATCGATCACAGAGGATGAGGGGCACAGAGTCCTCCTTGACTCTTTAGGGTTGAGGTGAAAATTAATTTGTTTGTTTGTTACATTTCACTCATGTAATTAGTCTGCTGAATGATTAAAATGTAAAGCGATAGAAAACTGTGATGTGGATTTGATAGTTTGTTTATAAATCAATGAGATTATCGGATCGCGAGAGGAACGATTGTGCGAATGGAATTCTAACCGACTCTGTATACGTGAAGGTTTGTGCTGAGAATGTTCTCGCTGTTCGAGAACTGTTCTGAAACAATCCCTCCCTCCTCCTCCCTCCGTCCTCCTCCTCCTCGCTAGCTCCCTCCCTCCTCCCTCCCTCTCACTCGTCAAGGAGCGGTGAGGGGGAGGAAGCACACCCACAGTATTGAGACAGCTCCCGAATCCACAGCCCTGACACTCCGGATCCTGTCTTATCAGGTTCGTTATCCACCGTGAAGCTGCAGTTCAGTTTTCCTGCCTGCTAGATCTCGTCCTATCACAGCGTCTCCCGTCACCCTGGTGTGTTTAGAGAGTTCTCCACGTCCTGACAGTGACTCCCTGACAGAGTGACCGTGGTCGAACTCATTCATAAATCAACGAGGCTCCAGTCCAGCGTTTAACAAGACGCACTGCTCATGCTCAGAAATGTACAAGTCATTTTCTCTGTGTCAGTGTATCAAATCCAAATAAAGTCTGGGGTGAGCCAGGACTGTTTCAGGTCTGTGATGTAGAGAGGGGGGGGCGGGGAGGAAGAGGGGGGTGTCATATCGACTGCTGGACTGAAGCCACACGTACACAGAGGCGTTTGAACCAGGGTGCTGTGTGTGTGTGTGGGTGTGGTGTGTGTGTGTGTGTGGGTGTGTGTGTGTGGTGTGTGTGGTGTGTGTGTGTGCAACTGTACGCTTGATTCTGTGTGTGTGTGAGGGTGTGTTCGTGTCTGTCTATGTCTGTGTGTGAGTGTGTATCTGCGTGTGTATCTGGTGTGTGTGTGTGTGTGGTGTGTGTGATCTGTGTGTGTGTGTGTGTGTGTGTGTGTGTGTGTGTGTGTGTGAGAGCCGGGAGCCTTCTGGCCAGGGCCGAAGGGTGAAGGAGAGAGCTAACACACTCTCCTTGTCAGCGGCAAGGGTAATTACTCCTGGCTGAAATTACTCAACATTTGTTTAGAAGCTCCCTTGAGCACACTGTAAATAGATTGTCTACCCAAGTCTGATGCCATTGAAAAGCCAGCACGCACATCTCTCTCTCTCCCTCTCTGTGTCTATCACTGACTCTCTCTCTCCATCTCTCTCTGCATACATTGGCCTTTAGTCTTTGTAGAGTACATCCTTCATGCTTTCACACAGTTTGAATCTGCAGCATCGTCAATAACTGAATGTCCTTTCAATTTGCATGCGGTTTTTTTGAATGTTTTAATTCAATATTGATTTTTGAATTTATACATGTTCTCCTCTCTCTCGCGTCCTCTCCTTCGCGCTCTCTCATCTATCTCACCTCTTCCTTTCATCTCCAGACATGCTCATGCATTTCTCTCTACCTGTCTCTTCTCTCTCTGTCAGTATATATACATATATATATACATACTGTCTACAAGCAGTATAAACCTCCCCTCTCTCCCTTCCTCTTCCTCCTCTTGGTCCCTCTCCTTCCTCTCTCCTTCCTCTCTGTCCCTCCCCCCCCTCTCCCTTCCTCTCTCCCTTCCTCTCTTACTCTCTTGGTCGCTCCCCCCTCTCTCTCTTCCTCCCCCCTCTCTCTCTTCCCTCCCCCCTCTCTCTCTCTCTCTTGGTCCCTTGCCCCTCTCTCTCTCTCCTCTCTCTCTCTTCCCTCTAAGGAATGTGTGTGTCCCAAAATGGCACCGGATCATTCTGCATGCATAAGAAAGAGAAAAGAAACAGTTGAAGTCGAGTCAAGGTCCGTCCCTGTATTTATGGTATGAGATGGTTCCTGTCAGAGATGACAGTCTAAAACACTTGACCCACAAAAATGAATTCTTGGCCAGGGTCTTGTGACAGCCGACAGTAATTCATTCCTCTGAGGAGAAGAGAGAAAGATGGAGGGAGGGAGGGAGAGAAAGAGAGGGAGGAGAGGAGATGGAGAAGGTAGAGATTAAGAGACAAGGATGACAGAGGGGTGGGGATGGAGAGGTCAGGATGAAAAAGATAAAGAGAAAGATGTTATTGAAATGAAAGAACTGATTTTTTTGAAGTGTATCGGCATGAATCAAACGCAAATATTATCAAATGAATTCTGTAAATTAACAACTGATTAAATGGTCTATCTGTGTACAAACCTCTCCTCATAGGTGGCTGTCATCATGTGCTCTAGTGCGAGCTAATCAGTCTTAATTACACCTGTGTGCTGCATGCTACTGACCCACGCCACAGAGACACACATCACACAGAGCAAAGGGTGGGAGCACAGCATCTGTCTAAGGCTGGACACACACATCCAGAAACACACACAGACATCTCTCTTCTTCTCCATCCACCTCTCTCCCTCCCTCTCTCCCTCCATCCCCCTCCTCTCCCTCTCCCCCCCCCCTCCCTCCCTCTCTAACCCCCTCCCTCTCTCCCTCCCCCCCCTCCCTCCCTCTCTAACCCCTCTCTCCCCCGTCCCTCCCTCCCTCTCCTCCCCAGTCCCTTCCCCCCTCTCTCCCCCCTCCCTCCCTCCCTCTCTCCCCCCTCCCTCTCTAACCCGTGCTGTCCAGCCAGTCTGTCTCCCTACCTCCTGTGTCCGGCTAATGGCGGCTGCTGCAGAGGTGACTGTGCGCAAATAAGGTCTCCAGGCCGTCAGTCATCCATCCCGGCCCTCAGGAGCAACATAACACCCCTCTAATGGCTCACTCCAGCCTTCATTATGATATTAATCCACCACGTCGCTGCTGTGATTTCATTTGTAAAGTGGTGGAACCTTGCTGTTGTGAGGGGTGGGGGAGGAGGGGGAAAACGGGTGGGGAGGAGGGGGATGGGGGGAGGAGGGGGGATGGGAGGCCAACTGTTCACACCCACCAGCCCCTCCCTCCTCCTCTCCTCCCCTCCTCCTCTCACCTCTCCATCGAAACACACCTACACACACACCACACACATACATTCACACACATCGTTATGGCAACTTGCCGGTCTCTCTCCAAACCGTTCTCATTATATGTGTGATGTGGAAGGGGAGAATAACAGGGTTGTATTAAAGGTACATGATGTTCCAGACAGCAGGACTGGTCGGGTCTCAGTGTCCATCAGTAAGACTAGCTACCTGGAAACTACACGGAACAAAGGCTTTGAACGTGGTTAACTCTGTTTACTTAGCAGCTGGGTGCACAATGTGTGTGTGTGTATAGGTCTGTGTGTGTGTATAGGTCTGGTGTGTATAGGTCTGTGTGTGTGGGTGTGTGTGTGTATAGGTCTGTGTGTATAGGTGTGTGTGTGTATAGGTCTGTGTGTGTGTGTGTGTGTGTGTGTGTGTGTGTGTGGTGTGTGTGTGTGTGTGTGTGGTGTGTGTGTGGTGTGTGTGTGTGTGTATGCGCGTGCACATCCAGGTGAGCTGAAGAGCAGATGGTTGTTGGTAGGCAGGGTCTGCTGGATAAACAGACCTTCACTGTCACTTTGCATTCTCAAATACAAACACACAACACACACACACTCACATACACACACACACATTCAAATACACACACACACACACACACACACACAGTCTCAACCAACCCACTCACCACTGACATGAATGTTAAAGCAGGATATGATCACTCCACAAACTGCTACGGGAAGAAGATCTTGTCCAAATGTGAACTTTTCTTCTCTAAGGAAGTTGCTGTGAGATGTGGAGAGCATGTCAATCAAAACATATGAGTCTCAGGCTCCACACACACAACCCCACGCATGACCGCACACACACACACTCCACACGACACACCACACGACACACACACACAAACACACACACACCTCACACCAACACACACACACACTACCACACACCACTACACTTATGTCTACTTCTTTGTGTAAACCATTTAAAACACCACAACAACATGACAACATGTGTTCAAGTCCTTGAGGATAAGCACACAAAGCATTTATGATGACACGTCTACAATGCCTCTCTCCTCCCTCCCTCCCCATGCCTCTCTCCTCCCTCCCTCCCCATGCTCTCTCTCCTCCCTCCCCATGCCTCTCCCCTCCCTCCCTCCTCCCTCCCTCCCCCCCATGTCGCCTCTCCCCTCCCTCCCTCCCCATGCCTCTCTTCTCTCCTCCCTCCCTCCCCATGCCTCTCTCACTCCCTCCCTCCCCATGCCTCTCTCCTCCCTCCCCCATGCCTCTCCCCTCCCTCCCTGCCCTCCCCCCCATGTGGCCATCTCCCCCTCCCTCCCTCCCTCCCCATGCCTCTCCCCTCCCTCCCTCCCCATGTCTCCTCTCTCCTCCCTCCCTCCCCATGCCTCTCTGCTCACCTCCGCTCCCTCCTCTCGCCCTCCCCTCCCTCCCATGCCTCCATCTCCTCATGTCTCCTCTCCCCTCCCTCCCTCCCCATGTCTCCTCCCTCCCTTCATCCTCCCTCTCTCCTCCTTCACAGAATCATAAACAGAACTCGACTGTGTATGTAAGGGAGTGAGTATCTGAGTATGTAAAGCTGAGTGTATGGTCCACTAGCGAGGAGAGGATACGAGGGAGGAGAGGAGGGGAGGAGAGAGGAGAGGAGAGGAGAAACGGTGAGTACCGTCTGCTGCTGGACGTGGAGGTCAGGAGGGCAGCTGGACTCTGGGCTCCAGAAACCAGACACAATAACACACGCGCGCACCTCGCAAATCCCCCCCCACCACCTTGCCTCCTCTCCCTCTCTCCCCTGCAAAAGAAAGCCTGGAGGAGAATAATCGTGCTTTGCAAGGTGAGGAAGACAGGACACTGGAAACAAGTGCTTTGTCTGTTTGTCGTGTGAAGGTGAAAGGCGTTTTTTTTACCCTGAAATGTAATGCTTTTTGGAAGTTTGGTAAAAACATTTTTTTATTCAGCGTTATTCGAGGACTTCTGCATCATGGGACAACAGGAGAGGAACAGACAGACAGACAGACAGACAGACACAGACGAGACAAGACAGACGCAGGCAGGACAGACTGGGTTAGAATCAGAGGGGCAGATGAAAGACAAAAAGGAAATCTACACCAAAGACTACTGGAGAGACGTACTCACCGTTCTCCTCCCGCCCCCTCCTCATCCTACTCCTCATCCTCTACTCCTCCCTCCTCCCCTCTCCGCCTCCCTCCTCTCCTCCTCCCCCCTCCTCCTTTCCTCTCCTCTCTCTCCCTCCTCGCTAGTGGACCATACACTCAGCTTTACACAGTCCTGGAAAAGAAAGTTTCAAGGCGCTTAAAGTCTGCTGGAAGAGAAAGCGCGAGAGGTCGGGGAGTTGAACCAAATGATTTTCGACTTAGCGTCTGGTTGTAAAGCTCACATTAGCCGGCGAAGTTTTAATGTAAATACGCCATTACGCTGTCATCACACAGGTCAGAACATCCACTGTTCATTTGGAAGGCAAAATCTTTTCCTTTTTTCCCTCATTTTGAAATGTTAATAACTTTCTATTACTTAATGTAGCGTGACTAAAATTTCGATTAGATATAATTCATTTTAATATCTGTGACTGGCTGGTCTGATCATGGCTTCCACACCAGCATACACGATTCTAAATTAGACTCATTTACTCAGCTTTCTCTTGCAATTTAGTCATCATCAAATCAATTTCATAATTTTCTTTGCTCTTTGAGGTACGACTGCTACCGAATTGAATAATACCAAACCATCACATTTAATTACGTGTTATAGCATGTGTCAGTGTGGGGATGTGTGCAGCGAAGCTTCAAATTCAATGAGACAACTTGACAGGCACATCTTATTAATACCAAATTAAATACAATATCATGTTAGACAATTGTTATATCCTCTCTCTTCCTCCCTCCTAATCATGACTTGTATCTCCATCGTTTAGTAGAACTGATCAGCTATGCCTGCTAATCCTAGTTCATCACAGTTAATAGCAACAACAACAGATA
Organism: Mallotus villosus; assembly: GCA_903064625.1. Classification (NCBI taxonomy): domain Eukaryota; kingdom Metazoa; phylum Chordata; class Actinopteri; order Osmeriformes; family Salangidae; genus Mallotus; species Mallotus villosus. Next base: position 21,792 of record CAEFZP010002050.1, on the reverse strand, counting down.
CTTGGAGTACGTTTAAGTCGTGGTTTTTCATCGCTGGGTGGTCTATAGACTGTACACTGATTGTATGTCAGGAGAATGCATAGTTACATCACCTGAACTGACTAGCTGCGGAAGCTCCACAAGGTTCCACGACAGCTCATTGGTTCTCTGTCTGTGATGTCATAGTGGATCTGTATGTGATGTCCATAGTTGAGTGCTGAGCGCTGTTCCCTCTCGCAGGCTGAGCGCTGTTCCCTCTCCCTCCCCCCGCAGCTCGTGATGAGGGCTGTTCCCTCTCCCTCCCCCGCAGGCTGAGTGCGGTGATGTTTTAATCATGGCCGCTGCGGCTCATTGTGATGTGTGACCACCTCCAGGTCTCTAATTGTCTCAGGCCAGCCTTCCTCCACTGATCACCCTGCGCACTGGAATGGCTAATGACTCACACTGCCGGAGAGAGACCCCACACCACACACACACCACACACACCCTAGGGTGGGGGGAGGGGGGTAGATGGATGTGTGTATGTGACTTGGGGTGTGTGGTGGAGGGGTGTATGATGGATGTGTGTGTGAGTGTGCGTATGAACACATAATGGAACATCGTATTAACTGCCCACAGACACATTGGGGGTTGATTGCAACCTGAAACCTACCTTTGAAACCAGTCCTTTCTCTTCACCAGCCCCCCTCCCCCCACACACACACACTCTAAGAAAGACATCCTGTTAAAATCCATAGTTAACAGGATATGGCCGTTCCATACACAGCAGTTTCCTTCAAGGTAGCACAGACACAAGGAGCAGAAAAAGAACTTGATGAAAAATATCACCCACCACACACTCACACACACACACACACCAAACCCCACCACCACACACACACACACACACACACACACCACACACACACACACACACACACACACACACACACACCACACACACACACCACACACACACACACACACACACCCCACCACCACCACACCACACCACACACCAACCCCACACACACACACACACACCACACACACACACCCACACACACCACACACACACACACATGATTACCTTTGCAGTAATCTGTCCTTAGCACCCCTGCAGCAGCCTTGTCTGTGTCTGGCCTATAGGATGATGTGGACTTAGTGATGAAGGGGCTGTTGCTTATGTCAGCTGATTGTACACCTGTGGACGAGGATTTCAGGTGTTGCAGCAGAGCTAAGCCTCCTGCAGCCGACACTCTCAGAATACAGATCTGATACCGGAGGGAGGCAGGTGGCTGAGCGGTTAGGGAATCGGGCGTGTAATCAGAAGGTTGCTGGTTCGATTCCTGGCCACACAACCACGCCCACACACACGCATGGAAGCGCACACCTAAACAAAATGTCAAAACTTTATTTAAATAAATTTGAATTAAACATGCAGATTAAAGGTTTGCTTATCAACTGCTCCGCCGCCCTCTCCTGTGGACAGCTTGGAGAACCACCTCAGCAGAAGAGGGCCCGAGTGTCTCCGAGCGCTAATAAGCCAACACCGCGGATACAGGCCCTTAATAGCGAGGCGAGACTATTAGCATACCATTTGAATTCAGGGAGAAGCAACAATAGAGGGGTCAGCGCTGTGGGAAGAGTTCAGGCAACAGCAGAAGGCAGCTAGATGATCTATATGTGCCTTTGCATAAGACTGTAGGAACTGGCATCTCCCGCCATGAGAAGTTAAGTGGCGCTGAATAGCGATGCTGAACCTTACAATACGTAGCCTATACAAAGTGGGTCCACAATACGGCTGGGCTACGTTTTAACCTTCTCAAGAGGCAATCCAGAAGTTTAACCTCAGAGTATTATCTCTCTTTCCTCTGCTCAGGACACTGCCACTCACGCTGTGAGAAGTTTGGGGAGGGGGGGAGGGATGTAAAACATTTTTTCCGCTGTCTGTCTCGTCCAGCCAACGATAATCCGAATTCACTTTTAGAGTGCCGATAAGACAACCTATTAAATGTAATTATAAAATGGGTGGTAGAAATTGTTAGTGCTGTAGCAATCTTCAAATGCCTAATGTCTTGAAATAGCCCCAGTGATTTAAATCATTTTAACATTTCCTGGCAATTAGCTTTCGCATTATAACACTGTAGCTAATTTCTGTTCAACGTTTGACATTATAAATGTAATTGGCTTTCATTCAAAGCTCCAATGTGACACATCTATCAAACCTCGTGGGCAACATTAATGCGTGTGTGTGGTGTCGTGGGGTGTGTGGTGTCTGTGTGTGTCGTGTGTGTGTCTGTGTGTGTGGTGTGTGTGTGTGTGTGTGTCGTGTGTGTGTGGGTGGTGTGTGGTGTGTGTGTGTGTGTGTGGTGGTGGTGTGTGTGTGTGGTGCAGCATCTCCCCCCCACAGTTTTCCTCCTCCTCTTCATTGTTGACCAACATTATTACAAGGCCTTTGATTATTTTTATTTTCCCTTTTCCCCCCCCAATTTAACTACCTCATAAAAAAAACGAATCTACATTGCATTTTAATGACACCGTTCAGGTGACCTATGTAGCAACGATTTTACAATGGAAGCTCATTAATTAGCTTGTCACAGTCCAGTTGGAGGAGATTGTCTGCTTGTCCTTTTCATAGCCACGGCTGCATGACCAGCATCACTGAAAGCTCATAGATATACGCTCCCATAACAGTTAAAATGCTATTACAGCCATGCACCGCCTCCATGTTGGGCCTCTCCCTCCTCTCCTCTCCCTCCCCTCCTCTCCTCTCTCCTCCTCTCTCCTCCTCTCCCTCCTCTCCCTCTCCTCCTCTCTCCCTCCTCCTCTCTCTCCCTCCTCTCCTCTCTCCCTCCCCTCCTCTCTCCCTCTCCTCTCTCTCTCTCATCCTCTCCTCTCTCTCTCTCTCTCTCTCCCTCTCTCCTCCCTCTCTCCTCTCCCTCTCTCTCCCTCCCCCTCTCTCCCTCCCCCCCTCTCTCTCTCCCTCCCTCCCCTCTCTCTCTCTCATGGGAGGGTCATCTGGAAGATCCCTGGGGAAGACGACTCACAACCAGGAGTTCCAATAGTCCTTGGAGGAGAACGACACACACACACAGATTATAGCACACACACTTACTTATCAACCAACCTATATGTACCTTCAAGACTTGCATAAAGTACTTAGCTACATACGTACATACGTACACCTGTCAGATCATCCATACAGTAATAGGCTCTATACATAAATACACACATACATATATACACACTGTACCTTTAGTATAGTAAATAGGCAACACAACACACACACACACACTTTATGAAGTGAACCTAGCACCTGCACGAAGCTAGAGGTACTGTACAGACATTTCTAAATTACATGTTTTTGTAAATCTCAAAAAGGAAAATTGGAGTCTGGACACTGAGACTTTGTAATCCAGAGAGATTTTCCAAGGACAGATATTGTCTTTGAGAGGCTCGAACTCTATGTGGGTTTCTTCAGATTTTCGAGTGAATACGTTTTCAACACGGCAATAAATTAAAACGTCTGCTAAATTGATTCAAAGTTACATTGAACAGAAGGCAAAGGGGAAAACATTGTGATTATGTGGGATAATTTGAATTCTCACATAAAGATGGGGTTGTTACCGACACACCTTGTCAAAAAAAACTAAAACAGCCTTGAGATGAATTCAAAAGAGAAGCTTAGAGAGAAACAAAGACGGTTTTATACAAGGAGTAGCAGGATAGAATTAGATTCACAGATGAATAAACGTAGGTGGATAAAACAGCCCTCCATTTAAACCATCAACATTTAATTCAACGCCTTGACTTGCCAAAACTAATAAAACTTACGTGAGTTGTATTTGTGTTTGAATACCTTCTCTCTCTCTCTCGAGTGGACCTTGATCAGACCGAGCGAGGAGAGAGAGAGGGATGAATGGGCGAGAGAAGGGAAAAATTAATGAAAATTTTAGGTTTTGAATAAAAGGTTACAAATGTGAAGATTAATGATATTGAACATTAAAATTCCGCTCAAGACTATCTTTACTGGCCTCACTAAGACAAATACAGAGTGCTATCGCTAATGACTGCTAATGTGTATATGCTTGGTATAATTTCACAGTATGATTTTTTAATAACAGGGATTTAATGAATTGGTATTTAGACAGGGAACTATCTCCATACACTTATTTAATACCATTACTGACCAAATTAACCTTGTGCTGGTCTTAATTACATTTAGTTCCATTTGGTTGATCATGCAATTTATATTGCGGTAGATATAAAAAATGGAAATGCTTTAAGATGCAATTTTAGAGCTTTTTTTTTAGATGCATTAGAAGGAAGTTTGTGAATCTCATTCACCTCACCAGTAAGACCCTTGTTGACAAAAGTAAGATATCTCGTATCATCATCTCGTATCATCACACTAAAAATATGTTTTGTGATTTTCATCATGATTACGACCATGTGGAACATGTGATACAACAGCTTTGAAAGCGAACGTGTCCATCATGTAACGCAGGTCCACAGGGGAGAAGAAGACCAGGAACATCGATAGCAAACTGACATCGTCCCCTGTTTTGATTAAAACTCTCAGTCTGACAAGCTGACACCACACACTCCCATCTGTCAATGTCATCTAGTATACAATAATATTCCAAACAAAGTGTGAATTCTAATGAGAATTCGATTGACAGCGTCCTGTTGGTTCAGTAGATGTGTGAGGTGTTGGAATGAGTGTGTCTTGGTAGGGCCTTGAATACAGCTCAAGTTTAACACTCACACTCAGTTGGGTGTTTCCTACTCAAGGTGGTTTTCATTCAACAAGTTTCCACTTGTTCCAGCGATTATAGAGCATGACGCTGTAGCACAAAGTAACTGAACAGGACAGAGACAGGACAGCCAGACAAACACGTGTTTCTGTGAGGAAAACAAGTTAACAAACATTGAAGTTGACATCAGTTTGTAGCCTTGCTAATACTCAGGTTTACACTTGCAGTTAAAAAGAAGGAAACTGCGACGATGAGCGTTTAGTCATCCAGACCTTCTCATGTGTCTGCACCGATGTTCGCTGATTCCATCAGGCATGTCTTTAGCTGAAATAACACGGCGTAAACCTGGGTTTGGCGAAAACCACAAGATCTCCGATCGTCAATACAGCGATACAGCGTGATAAATCCACACAACACGAGAACGGTGAGTTGATAAGATCAATGGCCCCTCTGCCCTTCTAACATTTGCAGACTCATCATTGTTCATCCTCTCTCTCCCGTCTGCCAATCTGGATTGCATTTGTTTTTGGGCTCCGATCTGGTGGAAACACAATGGGGGGAGTCAAATGTCACGATGAAGAGCTTTATCTACAAGAAAGACTGTCTCATGAAATCGAATCATTTTACCCCAGAGTTTTACCCTCAGCAATATATCGACGTCTTTATTCCACCAGCTCCTTGTTATTAAACGCTGTGTGTTTCCAATATGTAAGATAATTACTGTATTTTTGCCATCATTTACATGAAACGATAACCAGCGTGTTTGTATCCTGTGTTGCGTGTGCTTTACCGGAGATGTGTGTGTGTCGTCTGTAAGCTCTTGTGTGTTCAGGCACTTATAGGTCTTCCTGTACCAAGGCTGGCTAGCAATAACGAAGACAGCACTTTCAATAACCTTGACAGACAGATTAAAAAGATGATTCAATAGCTTCTCTTCCATGAGCACTCCATCTCTAAGGCCTAAACCCTTCAGCGGCTCTCCTCGCCTCCTTTATCGTCAGGTCCTGTCAATCAACCGCCGGCTCAGTCGCCACGGCGATGCGAAATCCGTCGGTTCCTCTCCGGGTCCGTGAGAGGAGAGACAAAGTACCACAGTGTTCCACCGTCCCCCGACCGAGGGGGGCGGACTCCGGCCTTCACCCTGCCAGGGTGCCTCTCACCCAGAGACTCGCCCAACGCCAGCGCTTTTGGAATGGCTTCGTATTTGTGTTCTGTCTCAGCTCCTGCCTCACCTCACGACCCCCCCCTCCTGCCTCGCTCACCCCGTCTCTGCTTCACCTCACCCCGTCTCCTGCCTCCCCTCGTCTCAGCTCCTGCCTCCCCTCACGCCCCCCCCCGTCTCCTTCCTCCCCTTACGTCCCCCCCGTCTCCTGCCTCCCCTCACCCGTCTCCTGCCTCCCCTCACCCCGTCTCCTGCCTCCCCTCACGTCCCCCTCGTCTCCTGCCTCACCTCACCCCGTCTACTCCCTCCCCTCAGCCCAGCGTCTCAGCTGCTGCCGGCCTCCTACGGGTGGCTTTGTCAATCCCCATCCGCTCCCAGGATCCTCTGGTTCCTTCCCAGCCCTGAGGAGCCCTCGTCCTCGGGCTTAGATCCCTCTCCGAGGCTTCTCGTCTGGGCTTTGAAGGTGTGCCGCGTGGCTCCCGGGCACGGAGACAGGTATCAAACAGGAGACGTCCTCTCGCTTCAGAAGCGGAGCCCCCTCGAAAAAAGAAAAGTTCCTGATGTGAATTCAGAAGACGTCAGCCCAGGAGGAACCCGGAGTCTCTGTTCTAGAACAGCTTGTCCCGGAAGGAACATTAACAGGTTCTGAGGTTAGGGGAAGCAGAATCATCTTCACTCCGAGTTGAAAGGGATACAGTCATTAGATAAGAAAACCAACAACTTTGCTCTTTTGGGATTTTGGGCAACAACAAAAAAAGGGGGGGAGAAAGAAGGGAAAGTGAAACTGGATGTGAGTTTTAGCTTTTCTACAAGGTGTTGAAACAGGCAGCAAGATATTGTATCCTCATACCTGCTCCACTCACAACAATATGAGCTAATTAGCCGTTTCAACCTCTTGGTAATTGCTCCTCCCTGACCTGTGTACTTCCTTATTGGTGTTGACCTTTGACCTTCAGAGAGTGAAATGAACCCGAGCTCTCCTCGGACTGCTCTTGAGGAGGTCCTGAGGGCAGGGGTGCAACACGGGCCACAACACGGGCCGGGACTTTCCTCATCCCAGCACCAACAGGAGTGCAGGGAGGTCCTAAGGCTGGCGGTAATCATCTGCAGGTCCGAAGGTCAGAGATTACTGAACAAACAATACTAACTCAAGTGTAAGGTTTATACAAAAAATACTAAATGTTGAGAAATATTATGATTTTACCTCATCTTACAGTTGAGAACCATAGAAAGACAGAAGACCAAAGATGAACTTGATATTGAAATCTCAACTTATTCCATATCAATCCATACCACAGACAATGTTCACAATGTCTCAGCATGGTTAAAGGAAGCTGCATAGGACAAGCCTACAGCATGGTTACGTAGTCTGCAGCTCATACGAACATGCCCTCATGGCTGCACAACACATGACAACCTTTTATCTTTCAAGGGAAGGATGGTTCTCTCAGAAACCCCTCAGAAGAGAAGCGGCCCTGTGCTGAGCAGTCCCACTTCAGAGTTTGGAGAGCTGGGTAGAGAGTTCTCTGTCCACATGCTGTCCAGTACTTCATCTGCAGATACAAACAAGTCAAATTCGAGAGGCTAATACACACACACACAACACACTCTCGTACACACATTGACGTTAGACGTCTGAGAAGATGAGAACACGGTGTGTGTGTGAGGTGATCTCACATCTACACGAACACGTTCATCACAGCGATCCACAGCAGACAACACTTATTTTCAGGGTTCATTTGCTTCGATAGATGAAGAGAGGCTATAATTAACTAACGCTTAATGACAACATATCCCACATTACGCATTTGCTTTCAAAACTGTCTGAATACGCAACGTACATAATATGCTGAAGAGAGCTGAAAATAAAGACTTTTGAACCATTTACTTCCGTTTTCAAAGCCATTAGACGGCCGAGGACTGCCTCTATTTGAATGTTTATCAGACCACTCGTGAGACTCTGAACGCTCCCGTCAAAACTTAATCTATTGCTTAATTAAACTTGGCAAATCTGAAATGTGAACCAGCGTAGCAAGAGAAGAGTTAGTACTTCATTGTCCCTTCATCTAGGCACCACACACTTCCCTCTAATGAAGATGGGACAGCGGAACAATTTATGGTCATTTGCATGCAATTAAAGTATTTTGCTTGAGCGCTGGGGGCTTAGATTCAGCTGTCATAGGCCACTCGGAGAATTGTGCTGCATCTGCAACTCTCCCAGGAATGAAGAGACCCACAACTTAGTGTCCTGAGTCGCAGCTCTCTGTGAGGAAACCGATCCTTGAAACGTTGAAACAGCAATCGGAGATGATGTGACGGCTCCAGTCAATGTTTTCTGTCACTGAGATGATTGCCGTGGATACACAGAGTATCATCATCAGTCGGCCGTTAGCCAAATGAGTGCAGCGTCCGTTGGTGGGGAAGAGTACTCTGCATGTCCTTGGGTCCTGAGGAATATACCTGCCCAATTTCAACTTCATTAAATGCCCGTTTCTTGAGATAATCGAGCCACAGACTCACACACACACAGAGATTCCTGCCTTTATAGTTATATTACATGATACACCAATACTGTGGCGTTATAATAATAGCTCATGTGGGTCATTCAGTTTTGAAGTACCCTAGTTTCGTACAGATGTTGCACCAAAATTCAGGGGAATGCCACTACATCTCATTATTCAACAGTTAACCTACAATCAAAGAAAATTTTGACTGAGAAGCAACAGAACATTGAATCGCTAACACAGCTAGCTTGGCCTTCTTACTCATCTCAAGGCAGGTCAGGACCCACTCTCCTCCTCATTCCTCTTGTGCTCCCTCCTCTGATAATGTGGATTGATAGCTGAGATGCTCGCGCTGCCATTAGCTAGGTGGATATTAGCCGTGCTGTGTAACTGATTGCTCACACAATGGCGGACGACTAGACAAGATAAGACACAACAGTGAGAGGGAGGGAGGAAGACTGATGGTCTCCCGTAACACAGAGCTCTCTCTCCCATCGCTCTCTGTGTCCACAGAGCTCTCTCTCCCATCGCTCTCTGTGTCCACGGAGCTCTCTCTCCCTCCCATCGCTCTCTCTCCCATCGCTCTCTGTGTCCACAGAGCTCTCTCTCCCATCGCTCTCTGTGTCCACGGAGCTCTCTCTCCCATCGCTCTCTGTGTCCACAGAGCTCTCTCTCCCATCGCTCTCTGTGTCCACGGAGCTCTCTCTCCCATCGCTCTCTGTGTCCACAGAGCTCTCTCTCCCATCGCTCTCTGTGTCCACAGAGCTCTCTCTCCTCCCATCGCTCTCTCTCCCATCGCTCTCTGTGTCCACAGAGCTCTCTCTCCCATCGCTCTCTGTGTCCACGGAGCTCTCTCTCCCATCGCTCTCTGTGTCCACAGAGCTCTCTCTCCCATCGCTCTCTGTGTCCACAGAGCTCTCTCTCCCATCGCTCTCTCTCCCATCGCTCTCTGTGTCCACAGAGCTCTCTCTCCCATCGCTCTCTGTGTCCACGGAGCTCTCTCTCCCATCGCTCTCTGTGTCCACAGAGCTCTCTCTCCCATCGCTCTCTGTGTCCACAGAGCTCTCTCTCCCATCGCTCTCTCTCCCATCGCTCTCTGTGTCCACAGAGCTCTCTCTCCCATCGCTCTCTGTGTCCACGGAGCTCTCTCTCCCATCGCTCTCTGTGTCCACAGAGCTCTCTCTCCCATCGCTCTCTGTGTCCACGGAGCTCTCTCTCCCATCGCTCTCCCATCGCTCTCTGTGTCCACGGAGCTCTCTCTCCCATCGCTCTCTGTGTCCACAGAGCTCTCTCTCCCATCGCTCTCTGTGTCCACGGAGCTCTCTCTCCCATCGCTCTCTGTGTCCACGGAGCTCTCTCTCCCATCGCTCTCTGTGTCCACAGAGCTCTCTCTCCCATCGCTCTATGTGTCGGGCGGCTTCGCTCGGCCAGACAAACGAGAGCGTAGGGATCGCCTCAACGACAAAACAGATCCATCTCCGATCTATCTCCGCCGCTTGAAGGATTCATCAGCAGCTATACGGTTAAACAAGACTCTCACGTGTGTGTGTGGTGTGTGTGTGGTGTGTGTGTGTGTACGGATGGTTCGGTATGGGGCAGTAGTGAGTTTTTTGTTTTTGATGATGAACTTTATCATTTAAGTCTCGATGCAAAAACGTTTCTGTTTGTCTGTCCTCAGATCTGTTACAGGCTTAAGGAGACAAGCGATCGCACGGCGAGCGGTCGTTAAGGGTCTGACAGAGTACAGGAGTAAAACCTCCTTCATCATGAAGCCTGCCTCGGGTGCCTCCACTGCCTCGGTTGCCCAGATGAGAGGAAGACGGAGCAGAAGGAGGACGTGTAGAGGGACTCGGACGGAGGACATAATGACGGCCGACTGCATCACTGCACTGACTAATGAGCTCTCAGACGAGGGCGAGCTTTGGGTCCTGCGTGTGTGTGTGTGTGCGTGTGTGTGTCCGTGTGTGCGTGTCCGTGTGTGTGTGTCCGTGTGTGTGTGTCAGAGTGTGTGTGCGTGTCCGTAAGAGAGTGAAAAAGAGAGGGAGAGAAAAAAAATCAAGAGACTCTGATGTGTGATCTACTGAGGGAGAAGGGGGAGGGAGGAGAAAGGAGGGGAGGGAGGAAGGAGGGGGAGGAAGGAGGAGGAGATCCAGGAGGAAGTCTACCTACCTGCCGGCTTCCCAACCCTGAGAACCGTTCCTCGGTGCGTGACAGAGAAAGCTCTTAATAATTCACCTCGTATTGATTTAGATAGCGTGCGGAACCCCCTCCCACGCCCTGAGACACCCACCTGTGAGTTCCGCCTTCCCACTGATGCAGGGCCAGAGCCCTGTCAAGCGGAGGTCATACACACACACGCTGCAATCAGCCCTGTTACTCCAAGCTACATACAAGTATTCTTAGGATTATAATATGGGAGACCGCACACCATCATCAACGAAGAGAACTCCAGACAAAATGACCAAACAGGTGAAAAGTTGATAATGGTAATGATGATGGTGATTATATTTCTTCTTTTTTTTGTTGTATTTAATATTTCTACATTTAACATTTTCGGTTGCATATTTAATCAGAACACTTTGGAGGTAATTCTGACTGACTGACTTCCGGAGCAAAAAAGATTAAATGGAAATGAGCTATACTCTGCTTAACCTCTTATCAGAAAACCGAGAGAAAAATTTGTATTCCTCTATTGTCAAAACTCTGGTCTGGTAAACTCTGGTCTTTAAATATTCATTAGCTTAGAAAAAATCGTCTGCTGTTCTTCCTGATTTATAATTCAAATGGTATGACTGTTGGATTTGGTGACATTTTCCCGCTTACTTACGTCTCTATCTTTCACACCAGTGAGTGTGGTTTAAGGAGATATTAAAAAGGTATCATTTACCGGAAGCATTAAAAGCTCATTAATTCATCCTCTGGTTAATTGCATGGAGGGAGAAAGATCATACGAGATTTACCTCAGTAGTGGTTCTCGTCGAGTCGGCCTCAGTTTGGTGTGAGCTGTGGAATCGAAGTGAAGTTTACTTACATTCTACTGCCACCTACAGTAGGTATTCTCCGCCAGGGTAGTGGGAGATAAAACAGTATGTTTACTGAAAAGGCCTACAATTAAACTGCGCTGTAGGCCTACGGTTGGAGTCTGTTTTAAATAGTCACAGAAAACGGTTTGGATATACCTCAACTAGGCCTACTACCAAATCTAGCATACCTATAAAAGATAAGGCTGCATTTTGATATGTTAAATAATATGCTTGTGTTCTGAGCTGAGATACTTTTATTACCTCAATCACGTTATTGATTTTTGCTAGTTGAATTTAACAATCGATTTATTGATTTTTTACATCATAACTATAGCAAAGTAACGTAGGCCTACAGTGGTAGCTGTTCATAAACGATAGAAAAATGTAATATTGGCAGTCAGACATGTCGAGATTATGTATGCATAACGACTGCCCTCTACCGGTTCTATTGAGTCATTGTATAGGGCCTTTGCACGGGTTCGCAATTGTTGTTCTACTCCGGTATGATCATGCTTAAAGTGAATAGGCCTACCGGAGAATAGCTTTATGACGGAGAAGCGTTTTATAAATATAAAACTAGATAGCACATAGTTTTAGACTACACTTGACAAGTTATAGCTAACCCAGTTCAGTTCTACCCAGTTACGCTACTGATTAATTCTAACCGAGAGCCTGGTGAAACTAAAGACTGTCACTGAACTGTAGACTCGAGCAAATCTGTGTAAGTACTCTAGTCCTTCGCTCAAAAACTGATTAATTCATAATGTGAGACTGGCGGAAAATCCCAGTCTCATCTCTTCACTCTGCGTTTTAGGTTTCTTAAGATCAGAGGAACGCGGCATAAATGTTTGAAACGTAATGAGACCAAGCTGGAGGAACGTTCAACAGCTAATCTCACTTCCAGGTGCAAACGATATCCTTCTCTTGTTCCGACCGAAAAACAATTAATAACAAATAATTGATTTACATTTGTCTCAAGTAGGCTTTCTAGTAGGCCTACATTCGTGATTATTTTAGGCGAAAACTGCGTATTTACAATTCCAGCGTGGTAGGCTCGTATCGGCAATCACAGCTGACATCCTTATGCGTCTAGCTGTTCTCCAACTGTCAAACTCGAGGTCAAACAAGGTGGTGGACCCAAACAACACAGCACACAAGCACACCCAGCCAGGGGACGGCTCGAGTTGCCTTCCACTCCATCTCATCTCCCTGAAAGTGACCACGAGCTTCATCGGAAAGGCAGCGTCAGTGTGAGTTTGAGTGGCAGGTCACTCCGTTCACCTCTAGTCCCAGCTGTCGGTAACCTAACTTTGTAACAGAGCCTCTCTCATGCATACTGTATCCTGTCCGTACAGTAAGCGCCACTGCGGGCATTTTTAACCTCTGGCCACCTTGAGAATTGGTTGTTGTATCGGTGTCTCCACGGTAACACTACACCCCGTCTCGAGGAGGCCTAATGAGCCCCTCGCACGTGATAAGCAGCTAGGATCGACAGGGTAGCACCTCCACTCCGTCACGTTTATGGTCTGTAAGTGGGTTCCCTGGAATAGTTTAGACTTTCAATTGCATTATAATTTTATCTGCCAACTATCTTGGAATAGTATTTCAGTTATTGAGTTGTCTGAAGTAATTATCAAGACAGTCAAAAGTCAAGTTTAGTGTAACTGAAGAGTATTTCCTGGAGAATGAAGATAGGAAAGCCCTATAAAGAGGATAAAAAAACACAACGTACATCACAAACCTAAGCCAGACTTCCCCTGTAAGCCTCCACGTCAACACCAGCAGCATCGACACACTGTTGACACTAGTACGGCTCAGCAACGTGACAAATGTGTTTTCCTTTACCCGGCTGATTTAGAGGGAAAAGTTTGACTTATCTCCTCCTGAAGAGGCTCTCTGGAGGTGAACTAACAGGCCACTTAGCAGCTAGCATGAGATCCAGGACCTGACTGAATGATCTCCCCAGAGAGGTTCTGCACGCTGACCGCCCTCTAAGCTGTTTACCCTGCTCTCCAGCGTGAGGGGTAGGAGAGAGAGGCAACACTGGGACAGTACAGCACAGTGAGCACAGAGACCTGCACAGTGACAGACACGCAGCACAGAGATCTGTCATCAGTGATGCTACAGTAAGGTCTGGTCATGCTTATGCTTCAGAGTAGATGAAGGCACGGTGCATCCGATTAGATCCACAAGCACAGATACACTCAGACACACTCAGACACAACACTGCTCAGAGGTGATACTAAATCTCCCTGCTGTACTCACAGTTTGTTTTGAAGTGGGACAGTCACAGGAATACATACGCCAGACAAGATATCGATTTTAGGAGTTTTTTGTGCCTCTAATGTAACATGAAATTGTGCATTAATACGATCAAATGGGACTCAATGTTCCGATGTCTGATTGGCTGAACCCTGGTCTACTTGGAACATTCAGGGCAATTATAAGGATTTAAAGGCATAGCTTCTATTTCAAATGACTTATATAATGCTTATTATGTTTCCCATTGAAAGCAATGCCTTGTAAATGATCGCAGTTAAGTTTGAATTAGCCCTTTAGCTTAATGAGCCTGGAGGGTGGTGCGTTAAGACGTTGTTTCTGTACAGTGTTATCAGGTTACACTTACCGGGGTTGTCCTCAACGGAGGGAGAATTACATCCATCTTCTCAGCGTGTTATATATTCACACGGGTATCTCTCAGCTAATGTTGAATCATGTGTCAATCAATGTGACCTTTGTGTTTTGTCAATTTATCCCTAATTAAATCATCTTGCCTCTTTAGGGACTGTTTGTTTTAAAAGTAAAAGGTTGGTAGTTAGTGTATGATTGTAGTGTGAGTGAGCATTTAGACAGATAGCTTTCTGATATTGAACTCAATTTAAACTTTGTGTTTATTTAAATCCACCACTAGAGGGCGGTGTCAACATTGATATTTTCAAGTGGAATGTAATTTAAAAACCAATAGGTCCTACAAAAATGTTTAGAAAAAGAAAGTGAATTCGAACACATTTTCCACAAAACGTTGAAACGTTAAATTGGTCTATTAGGCTGCTGAGAGCTGCCTGTATTCTTGAACCACATGCCTGTCACGTGTGTTTACGCTTAACCCTGAAGCATGAATGACATATGTTCCTATAGCATCCCTTCCATTCATTGAACTTGGTGACGAGTCCATGAATAATTCAGCCATTGGGAGCATATGCTACATAATGCAGCATACATGCACTCTGCCTCGTCCCCTCTCTCCTGCCTCTCTCCTGCCTCGTCCCCTCAGGGCTGATGGAGGTCACAGTCATGCATAGGGTCCAGAGTACAGAGTACTTATAGTGTCCCTGAGCACACTGAGAATATGTTGAACATATACATGAATGAGACGTCATACTTGAGGGTTTAGGTTGGTTGGTTGGTTTGTTGAGGGGCAGTTCTATAAGTGTTTGTGAAGCCCTCTGTGGCATGTGCTTTTAAAAAGGGCTATACAAATATATTTGATTTGAACATATACCATATACTGTTGGAAAAAAAGTTTCTAAAGGTTTGAAAAATGTTTCGACAAATATTTTCCCAAAAAGTTTGGGGGAAAAAAGTTTCTAAGGTTTGAAAAGTTTCGACAAATATTTTCCCCAAAAGTTTCCCAAACATCTAGTCTGTGTTGAACTGTCCCAGACATCTTCTTCATCGTCCCCAGGACAATGGCGGACGTTCATTTCGAGCCCTGGTGTGTACTTGATTGTTTTAAATATTGATTCTACATACATACATTCAGGAGACGGTGTGTAATCCTTCTCTCAGTCGCCCCGACACACTTTGCATCCCTCCACACAGTCTCTGAACGAGGCCGTCAGTGAGTCTAAGTGCCTCATAAGAGAAACCATATCCTTCTCTGCTATGTGTTCGTCATTGTGTAAGATTACAGGCTGCCTCTATAGTTTCCCCTGCCCTCAATACCCAATAGTCATGCTGCTCATATTTCACCCTGCTTCTCCTCTCCCCTCCGAGGACCAGGCTCCTCGGTTCACTGGCCCGGCTCATTGTGTGTTGACGATGGCTAAGCCCTGGGGGACTGGAGGGCACCACACAGGACTGTATAGCTCTGTGGTGTTAAAGACCTATTAGATAAGTCATGTATGGAAACAGGTCACATCCACCAGGATACCCTCCCACAGGAACCAGAGGGAGACTGAGGTGAAGGATTCACCGGCCTACGGCAGACAGTGTTCTGTATTGTCTCATATCCAAAAATAGATTTGCCCAACTAAAGGCGATATGGAGGAGAGCGAAAAAGGAAATCAGATTTTTTCCGGACAGTCTCGTCTCCCCCTCGTCTCCCCCCTCTCGAGTGGGCCGTCCTTCAGACCGTGCGGAGACTGAGGACACAGGAGCGCTCGTCTTCACCTCTCAGTGTCACCTGACGTGAATCAGACCAATCACTGATCAATAAGAGACTGAGACTGGTGTTCTTACAATGCCTCTGACCACAGGCTGTACATAACATCTAAAACAGCAGCTGTCTACATCCCCCTAGTAGACCAGCCACAACGCGCCTTTCGCCATGACCTCGAGAAGACTCTTCCCCCCCCACACCCCGCACGATCCGATCCCCGACCGCAGCCCTCCAGAGTCCTCCCCGATGGAGCACGTTGCTAGTTACACCTCGACGACGGCATGAGCACCGAGCCTCTTCCCTCCTTCTTTCCTTACACTGCCATGTCTCTTGCCCAGTCCCGGTCCTCCTTAATTTCCCGTCTAATCGAACACCCCTCCTCTTTCGACCCCCCCCCGCGTCACGAACACCTCCCCCCGCCCCCAAGCAAGAGAAGGTCACACCGAGCCCTTCGAGAGTAAGCAGATCTAGACGTTTAGGACTTCCACCCGACCGAGATCGCCACGTTATGAGAGACCCCGTGCCTTAGAGACGAGAGAGAGAGACCGCGACGTAGAGATGACTGCGCCATATCCCCCCGGGAGATTGAGAGGACGACCGGGTACCGCAGAAAGATGAGACGAGCAAGGATCGACCCCCGTACCCACATCCCCACAGACCCAGCCTAGGACTCTCACTCTCCCCCTCCTGACCCCGCAAGATCTTCCGCTCATTATAAACTCCACCCCCCACCTCAAATTTACCCCCCGAAGTCTTCCCTCCTCCCTCCCCAACCCCCCCACCAACCTCGCCACGCCATCCCCCCCCGCCCCCCACCCCCCCCCAGCCCACGCCCGCCCTGTATGTGCTCTTCTTCCTACCACTGAGCACCCCTTCTTGTTTCTCGCTCCTCGTCCCTTGATCGTCTTGTCTGTTTACTTGTCCCGCGAGAGACCTATGATCCCCTCTACGAACCCCTTCACCGTCCTTCACCCTACCTGTCTTACTACCTCACAGCCTCTATCTCTCTCCGTTCTCTCACGATTGTTGCACCCGGCTACCCTCACTCCCTCCTGCCCCCACCCCCCCCCCCTTCGCCTCCCCGTCCCCCCCCGTCCCCTTCGCTTCTCCCGCCCCGCCGTTTCCGCCCGCCCCCTTCTCCACCTACCTCCCCCTCAGGTTTCCGCCCCCCCGTTCCACATTACCTTATCTTTACCTGATGCACCCTAGCTGCTCCCCTCCCGCCCTCCTCCACTTCCCTCCCCTCGCTCCGCCCCCCTCCGCTCCCTCGTGTCTCCGCCCCATACTCTTCTCTCGGAGAGGAGACCTCTTGTAGCGGGAGACCCCCCTGCCCTCGTTTCACGATCCCCCCCGGGCCCGCGCCCCCTCACCCTCCTCTTTTGGAGCTCCCGTTTACCTCTCACCCCGTCCCTTTAGAGCTCCGCCCTCTCCCGCTATTCCTCTGTCCCTACCCCTCACCCCCCCCCCCGCCCCTCCACCCTCCACCTGACCCCCCATTTTGTCGTACCCTCCCCCGTCTCTTCACCTTCGCCCACCTTCCCCCCTTTGGCCTCCCCCACCTCCCCCCCTCCCCCCTTACTCGCATCCCCACACCCGCTCCTCTCCCCCCCAGGCTTTCCTGGACTTTTTTGATCCCCCGAGCCTCTTCGGCTATCCCGTTGTCCCTCCCCCACCAACTTCTCGTCCGTTTCCTCCTGACGACCTTTCGTTCCTGCCCGAACGTTGGAAGCCTCTTGATTCCTCCAACTTCCTTCCCCGACTCCTAGAGAGAGAGATGAGAGCATCTGAGACAGTCATCGATCCCCGGCATGAGAGAGAAGAGAGGAGAGGGAGATTCCTGACTAAGAGAGAGGACGGATTTAGAGAGAGATGAGAGCAGAGACGAGAGAGAGAGAGAGAGGAGAGAGAGAGGAAAGAGAGGAGGAGAGAGAGAGAGAAGAGGGGAGAGAGAGACGAGAGAGAGAGAGGAGAGAATTAACCTCTCCAAGGAGAGTTCTATTGTAATGAGAGAAGCCGAATAGGGAGATTGAAAGGGAAAGGGAGGGGCAGGGAGAGGGAGAGAGGAGAGAGCAAGTAGGAGAGAGAGAGAGATGGAGAGGAGGGAGGGAGGGGGATGAGAGAGAGAAAGAGGGAGAGAGAGAGAGTCGGAGGGAGAGAGAGAGAAGAGGGGAGAGCGAGAGAGTCGGAGGGACGAGAGAGAGGAGAGTCGGAGGGAGAGAGAGAGGAGGGAGAGAGAGAGAGAGTCGGAGGGAGAGAGAGAGAGAGGAGAGAGATGCAGAACCTGGGGATGATCCAACAAGGGATGAGGACAAGTTGCCACGGCAAACCCCGATCACCCAGACTGGCTGAAACAGGAAGAGACGAGAGGAGGGGAGAGGAGGTGAGGGAGTCTCTGGGGCTGGAACCCTGCCAGGGGCTTTGACAACACAGCGTAATGAAGGGGGGGAGGAAGGGGGAGGGAGGGAGGGAGGAAGGAGGAGGGAGGGAGGGAGGGGAGGGAGGGAGGGGGGGAGGGGGGGAGGGAGGGAGGGAGGGAGGGAGGGAGGGAGGGAGGGGAGGGAGGGAGGGAGGGAGGGAGGGAGGGAGGGAGGGAGGGAGGGAGGGAGGGAGGGAGGGGGGAGGGAGGGAGGGAGGAGGAGGAGGGGAGGGAGGAGGAGGAGGGTTGACAAGGCGCTCTCCGTAGAGACCCTCGACTAACAGTGAGGGCTGCTGAGAACATCGGCCCTGTGTGTCCTGACAAGGCCGGAACACCGACACACACACTGCTCTCAACACTTAACACACACACACACACTCACTACTCTCAACACTAACACACACACACACTACTCTCACACTAACACACACTCACAGCTCCTCAACACTAACACACACACTGCTCTCAACACTAACACACACACTGCTCTCAACACTAACACACACTAACAGCTCCTCAACACTAACACAGACACACACACACTGCTCTCAACACTAACACACACACAGTTCCTCAACACTAATACACACACTGCTCTCAACACTAACACACACCACACACACACACACTACTCTCAACACTAACACACACTCACAGCTCCTCAACACTAACACACACACTGCTCTCAAACACTAACACACACTCACAGCTCCTCAACACTAACACACACACACACACACACTGCTCTCAACACTAACACACACACAGTTCCTCAACACTAATACACACACTGCTCTCAACACTAACACACACACACTGCTCTCAACACTAACACACACACAGTTCCTCAACACTAATACACACACTGCTCTCAACACTAACACACACACACACACACACACTACTCTCAACACTAACACACACTCACAGCTCCTCAACACTAACACGCACACACACACACTACTCTCAACACTAACACACACTCACAGCTCCTCAACACTAACACACACACACTGCTCTCAACACTAACACACACACACACACACTACTCTCAACACTAACACACACTCACAGCTCCTCAACACTAACATACACACTGCTCTCAACACTAACACACCGACACCACACACACAGCTCCTCAACACTAACACACACACACTACTCTCAACACTAACACACACACTCACAGCTCCTCAACACTAACACACACACACACACACTGCTCTCAACACTAACACACATACAGTCCTCAACACTAATACACAAAACTGCTCTCAACACTAACACACACACACACACACAGCTCCTCAACACTAACACACACACACACCACACACACTACTCTCAACACTAACACACACTCACAGCTCCTCAACACTAACACACTGCTCTCAACACTAACACACACACACACACACACACTGCTCTCAACACTAACACACACACACTACTCTCAACACTAACACACACTCACAGCTCCTCAACACTAACACACACTCACAGCTCCTCAACACTAACACACACTCACAGCTCCTCAACACTAACACACACACACTCTTCCTCCTCTCACCCTACTGCCCTGAGCCTTGCACTACCCCCGTCTTCAAAAGCAGCTCCCAGCGAACAGTGAATCAGCGCTCATCTCAGACTACCCCTCGTGGATTGTCACTAATCTGACTCTGTTTTAACCTTTAACCTCCCATCTCATCCCTGAAGTTGAAACCAGCCCAGACAACGACCACACAACGGATCTGATCCACGCCACAGAGTTTCACACTCAGCAAAGAGACAACTATGTTTAGAAACATCCTGTTACGTTTTCTTTTTTGAAGAATAAGATAAGTCAGATAAGTTGGATGTGTATATCTCAGTGGGTATATCTTTTGACGGCAAATCAAGAGATTACAGGTTCAAAACCCCCTGTGTATGTTGCTTGGATAAAGGCTTATGCTAAATGAGTATGTTCTGTGAGCCCAGTGGTGTGTGTAGCGAGCGTCAGTAACAGCTGGACGTAGCTCCCAACCCACCTGGTGCATCTCTGTACCTGAGACCTATCAGAGGGCTTTGAAGCCGGATGTTAAAACCGCTCTGTTTACCCACACCAACACAGAGTGATTAAAAAGGGATGAAATTATTTTCCAAGTAAACAATCGTCTAAAAATATTATCCTCGTATGAGAGGGTTTTGTTGAGCGTAATCACGGATGATGATAATTACTGAGGATGTTGACACTGTTACCCTTGTACCCATGAGTGTAGGAAGTTAGCTTTTCCTTAAACCCTCTCTGTGAGAATTCAACTTCAACTCTCTCATGCGCACGAGGACTTTACACGACGGCTGTGTGGATCCAATTTGTGTTTGAATAGAATAGATAATCACAAACATGGATGTGAACAGGATATGGGTTCCAGCGATGCTTCACAGGTGTCAGTCCTGCCTGTCATGGCGTTCCGCAGCGTGTGTCTGTGATGACAATGAGAAGTGTTCGAGTTCCAGAATGCAATCAGCGCTCGCGATGTTCTAGAACTTCCTCCCCGTGTTCTGGAACGCGGCCCGGCTGCTTGCTCAGCCTGGTAATGACTCGACGAGCGGAGATATCCGTTACACTGGAGCGCTCGGATGACACCAGATCACAGTTGTGGTTGTTGTTCGAACAACAACGTCTGTGTCGTACACGCTGGCCTGGTGACGTTGACATGGGCGGCTGTGTTAAGGTGTGCGCATGACTGGGAGTACTAAAACCTGTAGGGTATTGTGCTCTCTATCTCTCTCAGTATCTAGCATATATCGGTCTCTCCACTAGTCTTTCGCAAATATACATAGCTAGAGGTATCTACTCAGGTATTTATACTATAATTCGAAGCGATCTATCACTGATGATTCTCTCTCTCCCTCTATCTCTCTCCCTTCTCTTCCTATCTCTCACTGTCTATCTCGTCCTCTCTCTCTCCTGATCTCGTCCCTGTCTTTATCTCTCTCTCTCCCTGTCTCTCTCTCTTCCTCTATCTCCTTGTAGCTGTCATCTCTCCCTGTCGTCTCCCATCTCTCTTCCTCTCTCTCCCTGTCTTTCTTCCCTCTCTCTCTCTCTGTCTCTCCTCTCTCTTCCTCTCTCTCCCTGTCTTTCTCTCCCTCTCGCTCTCCCTCTCCTCTCTCTTCTCTCTCCTGTCTGTCTCTCTCTACCTCTCTCTCCCTGTCGCTTCCGTCTCTCAACTCCCCTATGTCCGTCTCTCTCTCTTTCTGTCTGTCTTTCTGTCTCTCTCTACCAACGTAGACAACATTATATGATTGCTTGCTTTATCAGGGGGAAATGGATGGAACGGACACCAAGTAGTCAAATGAATGTGTTTGTTATCCAGGGGGACACAGTGAGTGAATCCCCTCTCAGAGGTGACAGTCGATGAGAACACAACTCTCAAGTACTTAAGCTACAGTGTATCTACACTACATTCACTGTCACGCCTAAAGCTGTCTCACACGGCCTGACAGCAGACATGGAGGAGGAGGGAGGAGGAGGAGGAGGGAGGAGGAGGAGGAGGAGGAGGAGGAGGAGGAGGAGGAGGAGGAGGAGGAGGAGGAGGAGGATGGAGG
>CAEFZP010002049.1:0-30290 GCA_903064625.1 Mallotus villosus | reverse complement strand
ACCCTGTCCTGTCCACCCATCCCTCACTCCCACCCTCCCTCGCTTCAACTCTCTCTCTTTTTCTCTGAAATACAACCCCTTTCATCTCCACCTGCCCCGTCTGTACAACCTCCTCACCTAGATCAACTAATCAATCCCTCTCCTCTCTTTCCACCCTCTAACCTCCTCCCCATCCCTCTCCCATCCTCCCCCTCACCTCCTCCTCCCCTCCTGTCCTCCTCATACTTCTCCTCTCCCATCCGTTCTCCTCCTCTCCCTCCTCACCTCCTCTCCCCATCCTCTTCGCTCCTCCTCCCCTCCTCCCCCTCCGCTCCTCCTCCTCCTCCTCATCCTTCCTCCTGCCTCTCCTCTCCTCCTCGCCCATCCATCTCCCCATCCTCCTCCTCCCCCATGTACTCCCTTTAGGGAAGTGAAGTCATACCCATGCCTCCGAAGCCGTTTATCGCCAGAGCGAAGAAGATCAACATGGACAGATCTGATGGAGGAGGAACACGAAGAGGGATGAGAGAGAGAAGGAGAGAGGGAAGGAGAGAGGAGTGTGGAGGTGCTGCTCAGGTGCCATCAGTGTGTCTGCGGGGGGTACGTACTGTTTGGGGATCGCTGGCTCCGTACGCGATGAGGACGCAGGAGAAGCAAAGCAGCCGCTGTAAACACACACACACTGGGGACTTCAGGAAGACTGACCACACAGGTAGGGATGATGGTATCACACACACTCTAAGACCACACACACACACACTCTGGTCTCCCGTGGCGACCTACCTTCCCAGTAGGCGGAGCTTGCGCGGGCCGTACTTGTCCATGACGATGCCCAGGGGAGGGTGATGGCGCTGAGGAGGAAGGAGCCCACTGTGAACGCCAGGTTCAGCATCTCATCCTGGTCCTTACAGATGGTCCAGCCGTTCATCTGCAGGTACTCTCCTCCTCCTCCGCCTCCTTCACCTGGCTCTCCTCCGCACCCCCGGCCTCCCACGACAGGTTGTGGCTGGAGCTGTTTCCTGTGGACGTGGGAGAAGAAGAAGGAGACAGGAAGTGGGAAGGAGGTTTGTTCAGTGACCCAACATATGTATTTTCACATTTATTAATTCAGAAGAAGCTTTTAGATGTACACAAAAACGGTGGTATTTAGAAAGTAGAGTCGAATATTATGGATCAAACATCCAATGTTCTGAGGTCAGAGTCATGGAATGGTCAGTATTTACTAGCAACGTTTGATTGTGTTTCTGTGGAGATTTTAATGAGATTAATTTGAATGAGATTAGAGGTTAATTTTGTTGTTTTGACACAGTTAGAAACAACCCAGAAAGTCTTTATAGCCTGTGTGTTACTCTCTGCTACCTGAGGTCCACCTCTCTCTGAGGTCCACACATCTCTCAACCACCACTACTCACCCCCCAAACCCCCTCCTCTCTCACCTCTCCACCCTCTCTCTCTCCTTTCTCTCTCTCTCCCTCTCTCTCCCTTCTCTCCTCTGTACCATATCTTTCACAGGAAGTCCGTATCCCTATCAGTCCTTCTGAGAAGACGTATCATTCACCCTCATCTATATCTGTCCTTCCTTCCCTGAGCTGGGCGCTTGATTGACAGGTCTGCAGACCAGTGAAAGGTCAGGTGAACACCCTGAAGGAGTAAACAATCAGAAATAGCAACAAGAAGTGAACCCAGTGATCAGGAGGACTCTGGCTCTACGCAACACACACACACAACACACACACACACACAAGCACACACACAAGCACACACACGAGCACACACACACAACACACAGATAAAAGCACACTCACATACTAGTTTATTTAAGTCTTTCAGACGCCCAGAGACAGTTACAGAGCAGGACATGAATTCTGCATCTGTTACAGACTGTCTGGTGCCTGACTGGCTGCTTATACTGCCTTCTGACTGGTCGTCTTGTTACTGCCTGTTAACTGACTGGTGTGAGACTAGCTGTTATTGCTGTCCGCTGACTGACTGGTTCTGTTAGAGAAGTGAGGGAATGAGGAGGTCAGGAGGTCAGGGGGAGGTCAGGGGGAGGTCAGGAGGAAGTCCGGAGGAAGTCCTGTTATCAGTCAAACAGAGGAGCAGCAGAGTTAAACACAACAGTTAGAAAGAGAGTGTGCGTGCGCGGAGGGGAGTTGGCAGTGGATTGAAGGCCTTCTCGGACACTCTAATCAGAGAGATCTCCCCTCTGCTTGATGCCCCACTGCTGACCTACAGTGAAGAGGTCAGCTCTAAAAGAGCAGCTCTGCTTCATGTCCCACTGCTGACCATCCCCTCAAAATAGCTATCAGTCCCTCCAGTGACACCCTGTCCTCCTCTGAAAGAGATATCCTGTTGCTGAGAGCACCTGGACACGTGGCGGTCAGCGGTGAGAGGAGAGGTCAGCCAGGTGATCAGCGGGGGGGGAGAGGTCAACCAGGTGATCAGCGGGGGGGGAGAGAGGTCAACCAGCATGTATGACCAGCATGTATGACCATGCATGTCTGGAGAAGGAACTCCTGACCAGCCGTCACACAGGTATGAAGCAGAACACGACTCTCGAGAGTCCTGCTGAGGATTGTGGGTCTTCGTCATGGCAACCCCGTAGCTATGTTTACAACCTTGTAGCTGTGCAGATCGGCCGGTTTTCCAGCTGAGGGGACCCGCATTGTGTGACGTCTTTTCTCCTGCAGTTGTGTTCGGAGTGTTTGGACTCCACACACTGTCGTGTATGGGTGTGTCGGTTGGTCATCGGTTAACCAAACGGTAGCACAGTGTAATCTCTCTGGTTGGCTGGGTTCATCTGGGTTGTATTTAACGGTGGCACAGTGTAATCTCTCTGCATGACTGGGTTAAACTGAAGACAAACACCAGCTGGCATTCAGAAACTCTGCTGACTAATCAAGATCTTCTGAGTGGACCAGAGTCAATATGGGGAAGTGCTTTAGACACACACACACACACTTAAACACATGTTTACGCACACACACACACACAGACGTTTACACACACACACACACACAGTTTCACACACACACGTTTACACACACACACACACTCACACACGTTTACACACACTCACACACGTTTACACATACGCAGACACACAAGTTTACTACATACACTACACCACACACAGACGTTTACACACACACACTTGTTTAAACACACACACACACACTCATACACGTTTACACATACGCACAGACACACAAGTTTACACACACACACACATACAACCCACACACACGTTTACACACACCCACACGTTTACAGCACGCTCACACACACGCCTCCGATAAGACTGCAGTGTTAGAGCACAGCTCTTGTCTTTGCTCCGGGAACAGTGGAGTGTTGGCAGCTCAACTAGAACATGTAGTCCTCCTTTACACCGCAAGCTAACGATCTAATCTCCTCCTCAACAGGTTCCCCTTCCATCCAGGTGTGTGAGAGGGCTGGGCTCTCCTGTTTGAACTAGGCAGTGTGTGCCTCCATCTTCTGTGTACACACACACACTCA
This sequence comes from Mallotus villosus, assembly GCA_903064625.1. Taxonomy (NCBI): domain Eukaryota; kingdom Metazoa; phylum Chordata; class Actinopteri; order Osmeriformes; family Salangidae; genus Mallotus; species Mallotus villosus. Next base: position 26,795 of record CAEFZP010002049.1, on the reverse strand, counting down.
CACACATCACGCAAGCAGAACTACTCCCTCACCATTCTTCGATCAGGCTAATGATTGATGAGATACGCTGCACTGCTTGGTAACCAAGACAGACAATGGTTGTCATGGGCGATGGCTATTTAAGGTTGAACGTTTTCACTCTGACTGTAAGTCCTGTCAATGGACCGTAAAAACAGTGGATGTGGTGAGGTGTGAACATTTGATAAATTCCGATGACACCTGCTTCTTGTCGTTGTGTTTCGTATCAGCGTGCCGAACGAGGCCCTGAAGCTTCGACATGACAACAGGAACACGAGCTCCTTTATGTGGACTGACTGTTCATCCTGAGAGTGTCGGCTCAAGGTTACACGACTGCGTGCTCTTAAAGGCTCCCAGCCCGAGGACGGAGCAGGATCGGCAGCTTCCCCAGAGGCTGGGAATTCACCACGCTCCCTTACTCTCACTGCGAACCCGCAGAGCAGAGGGGCAGACAGTAAAATCACCACGCTCCCTAACCCTCACGGCGAGAGGAGAAAAGAGATGAGTCATACGAGACCTACACACGTGCCGTTCTCCCTCTCTCTCTTTACCCCTCCCTCTCTCTCTTACCCCTCCCTCTCTCTCTTACCCTCCCTCGCTCTCTTTAACCCTCCCTCCCCCTCTCGTCCCTTCAATCCCCTCGCATCCCCCCTTCCAGCCCTCTCACTGCTTCCCACTGACAGTCCCGACTCCCCCCTCATCCCCTCTCCCTCCACCCTATTCTCCCTCCAATCCCCTCTCCCTCCCACCGTCCCCCTTCCAGCCCTCGCATCCCCCCTCTCCCTGCCAACCCCTCTCCCTCCTTCCATCCCCTCTCCCTCCCCCCCTTCCCCCTTCCATCCCCTCTCCCTCCCCCCCTTCTCCCTTCCATCCCCTCTCCCTCCCCCCTTCCATCCCCTCTCCCTTTCACATCACACAGTCCTCTGACAGCATCTAAAGCTGAAGCCTAGGAAGCCGGGTGATGACACGCGCACCTGAAACAATCGCTCTTCATTCATGCCGTGGAAGGCTGACCGAGCAGAATCGCAGACATCTCACCTACACGCCAACACAAACCTGGGATGTTAAACTGCCTGACAGGAACTTGATACTCAGGACAGATACGCAGAAACACTCAGCACACTACTCTGAGAGGTGAGGGAGGAGGGAAGGAGGGGTGAGGGAGGGAGGGATAGGGGAGGGAGGGATAGGGGAGGGAGGGAGATAAGTTCAGATCAGTAAAATGGTCTCAGCAGACACTGATACAAAACTTCTGTGGGGAATTTAACCGATGTGCAGATAAAACGAAACAAAAAAAGCAATGGCTCTTGATGGAGATCTTTGAGAGAGAGATAGAGGGAGTGAGAGGTTAAAAAAAGAGAAAATGGAGAGAGGGAGGAGGCAAATAGCGAGAGAAACAGAAAGAGAGAAAGGTGGTGAGAGAGGTGGAGATCAAAAAAGAGCCAGATGAATACAGGGGCCCTCAGCAGTGATGATGTCACCCTCCTGGTGACAAGGATCTCCAGCCTGCCTCTCCCACCTGACCTACATACTGGCCAAGTCTCTCTTCTGCTCCTGTGCTATCTCTGTCCCTCCCAGCATCTTCTCCATAGCGCCTCCCAGTCCTCCCACAAGCCAGAGGGATTTCTAAATCTGCTCAACCTCAGCTTCACAAGACAGCGTTCGGGAGGATCTCATGTCGGGGGTCTCAGATTTGTTTATCCTGAATGAATCATGACAATGAACTGTCGGAGGCTGAGTGCTGGAACACAGAAGAGAAGAGAGAGAGAGATAGGAGATAGAGAGAGAGCTCTATCGATCGAGACTATCTAGACTCTCGACGATACTATCTCTCTCTTCTTATATAGCTCTCTCTCTTCTCTCTCTCTCGCTCTCTCTCCTCTCTCTCTCCTCTCTCTCTCTCGCCTCTCTTCTCTCTCTCGCTCTCCTCCTCTCTCTCTCTCTCCTTCTCTCTCTCTGCTCGCTCTTCTCCTTCTCTCTCTCTCTCTCTCTCTGTCTCTCTTCTCCCCTCCTCTCTCTCCCCCTACCTTCTCTCTACGCTCTCTCCCCTCCCCCTTCTCTTGCCCTCCATCGCCACTACTGGTGACACATAATGACAGCTTGTCTGGCCATCCTTCCTGAAGCGTGTGTGTGTAGAGGTTGTGTGTGTGTGTGTGGTGTGTAGAGGTTGTGTGTGTTTTGGGGATCTGTTTTGGGGAGGTGGAGGGTGAGTGTGTGTGTGGAAGTGTGTATGAGTGTGTGTGAGGGTGTGTGTGAGGGTGTGTGTGTGTGTGTGTGCGTGGATTGCGTAGAACAACATCCTAGCGAACAATGATTGGCCAATGATTGGAACTATGAATCCGGCGACTTCATGCAATAAAGCTTTATAATCTCTCAGATCTGATGACGCCTTTTAGAGCCTAAAGTGATTTACTAATTGTACAAAGTACAAACTTGATGAGCAGGTCTGTGATTAGTCTTCAGATGTAGAAGACACGTCCTCATACTGTCTGTTAGATATTCAGGCATTCTGAGGCACGAGACCAACCGACAACAACTGTCATAACCCTTAAGCTCCTCCCACAGGAAGTAATCATAACAAATACACTACTGTTTTAACACAGTTACAACAAGCGTAATAAGCAGATAAACCCCTCCTTACCAGGTTCCTTGCAGAGGTAGGAGTAGAAGCCTTCAGACTTGAGCATGATGAGCAGGGAACCCCAGCCCAGGAGAACGGCGGAGAACAGCAGGTTCTCTATGACGGCCGTCACGGCCATCCACCAGCGCCGCGCGAAGGCCGTGGCCAGGGACGGAGCCATGCTGTCTGGGTAGCAGGCGCAGAGGAGGGGGCCTGGAGGTGTGGAGGGATGGGGATGACCCTGGAGGAGAACGGAGGAGGAGGAGATGGAGGGTTAGGGGAGAGGAGAGAGAGGAGAGGAAAGGAGACTTCTTAAAAAGTGGGATGTATTACTTATATTCTGCTAACTCATTCAGTATAAGACACTCAGTCAGCAAGAAAGACTGTACCCCCTTGTCATACAGATACTTATTCTACATGAATGATGCATTTTGACTTAATAAATTCATTTTTATGTTTTAATGCAGCCATGTAAAAGGGGTTTTTCTGAAGGTTCTTTGTTCTTGGCAGAGGATGATTTAGAGGAGAGATTCTCTCAAACACGAAACAGCTGAGGCCTTACAGTCGCGTGCCTGGGCCCCCAAACTCCTCCTACACATGTATATAAACCCTGCCCCGCTCGTTCTGATTTGCGGAGCTTTTTTCTGCCCCTCGCCCATTGGCTGTGCCAGATCCAGCTCCGAAGAGCGACTCCACGTGAGGCCAAGTTCCAGCCGGTTCGAACCAGTGCCGCGCGAGATTCTACCTTTTCCGTATCTTTTTGTTCCCTCGCGCTCAGCGCATCCGCATCCTGTTCTCACCCAGAACTTGACCATAGGCCTCCAGTAGCCTCTGACACATTTGTCTTTCAATTAATATCTTTCAATATACCAATAGAAGCCTTTATGTCAGACAAACGCATTGATAATGTGTATTACACCACAACACCGGGTAGGCCTACAAAGAAAACGGTCTGTTAACAGGTAGCCTACATTTAGTCGTTCAGCAGACGCTCTTATCCAGAGCGTTATCAGAGGTAACGACATTATGCAAATAACAAGTCGCGTATATGAAGTTATTGTTGTTTCATCGCCTGACTTTAACAGTCTCAATCTTGATGATGTCCCCATTTAGGCTACATATTATTTTGCGTATAGCCTATTCTGACTGAATGCGACGCTAAAACGCCAATTGTATAAATGTATTCAAAAGTAGGTCAGAGGTGATACGTTGTGTCTTTGTCGTGTCAAACGTCCTGTCAAATGCTGAGCTAACGCCTCTTTCTAAAAACAATAACAGACTTCTGTATCCTGCGGGAAATGAACAGCTCTCTAAAACTGGTCTGAACTGGACTGAAATCGTCACCCGCACAATGCGCCGCCTCCCCCTCCTCCCCTCTCCTTCTCTCCATCTCTCCCAGCTGTTCAGTATCAACAACACCGAGTCCGCAACACAGCGAGCAGCAATAATCAACTGTGGCAACAAAAGCGTTAATGACACCACCCGGATTTCACGAGTCTGTGTTCTTTGTCGGAACCGTTTCGTCAAACAGAGTCAATTTAAACTTTGCGACATGAAGCTTTAGTGTGAATGAACTAAAAGCTGAGACCAGGCTACATCATCTTGTCAGACAGTCCCTTGAGATAATTTCCTCTCAAATATGAGCGACATAACACCACAGTGATTAATGTGATCATATTCTTGTGAACTAGCCAGTTTAAACACGTATATTGTTGAAACTTAATTCAGTCGGAAGCATCTGAGAAAGTTGCCATGACACTCAAACACCGATTCCAAATTGCAGCTCACAATCCATTCTCCAATAAATGAAAATGTAAATAAATAAATAATAATAATCTAGATTATTGACAATTTCCACACAAAACATTTTATTCGTTGTAGTCTCTTCTTTGACAGAGAAAGACGTTGGAACAATGTTTTGCGCTCATGGTCTGGTGGTGATATGAAATACAGTACAAAGGACAGCTACATAACTAAACTGACAGAATAAATTATATGGTTTTGAATGCTGCTGTGATCGTAATGCCACATTTATTTGCCTGACTAACTATTATCTAGGGCACAATGTAACACTACCAACCGACGACAGATAAAGTAAGATTCTCCGCGCGACTAACTGTCCAGTCGCCTCGAGCATCCTCCTCGCGCTGCTTACCTGAATATCTTGACTCGCGAGCAAGGTCGCCTGTGTCTCTTCTCTGAGGCTTTTCTGCCTCTAAATGCTCTGTTCTTCAGAACACATTAGAGTCAGTATAGATGTAGAGGCAATCTTTGGTTTCTGTGCATCGATATTTGTCTCTTCATCTCAAAATCCTTGTTTTATATTTGGCCTGAACGTTACACAAACAAGCCCGCGTCTTCATTGGCCAACTCCTGAGCTAGAGACCTCCTTAAACCAATCACAGGGCGCAGAAATGGTTAAATAAATAATTAATGTTGCACAAACGCTGCTCATGTTTTGACAAAAAAGAAAGGGAGTTATACCAAGCATAGCATTTTTTTTTAAATGAAAATTGGATTACTGAAATTAGAAAAGTTTACGTCTGTATTTAGCTGATGACTCTGATAAGTGAAAAACTAACAAATGCATAGTGGAAATGAAGATTTTGCAAGAAGTTAAGTTGCACTTGTAAGTGAATGAAATGAAATAAATTAAAGTGTGTGTTTTGGGTTCGTATTTGTTTAATTTCGGGAAAAACTAACATGACACTAAGTAGCCTAGATAAATCCTCGTTATCGTTGCCTTGCCTGCTATAGGCTATTCATAATCCACAAAAACATCCGCAGTTTAAAATACATTTGGCCTTGTTGGTTGTACATGTTTAGAAAGCGGCTACGCTTTCCAGGAATATCAAAATTAAGAAAGGGACTGGATGTACTGAAGACATGAAATACCGGCCTTGAGTGTCTGGCGGAATGGACACAAAAACAATTCCTCCGAAAAAAAGTTCATGAAGATAGCGACACCAAGTGGTGGTGGGGGGTACTGTATATATATATATATTTAAAAAACACAACTAACAAGTAACGACGCTGACAAATGAATGCAGATTTTTGATTTATTTTTAGTATCTTAGTGTGTTTGTGTAATTATACATGGCTGTCTACACAGTTACCCAGGAGGACTGGTAAACTGTCTTTCTAAATCATAGCATAACATAGGACTTGGTTGAAGACAAGCTTGACAGAGAAACGTTACAAAAGAGGAAGTCTGCATGATGCTGCTTCCTACAAAGTCGATCAGTTCTAGGGGAACCAGCTATGACGTTACAGAGGTGTCTGTCACCACGTTCCCACTGGATCTCTGTTTCTATCAAACACAAGGCACTGGGAACACACAACACACACACACACATACACACAGACACACACAAGCCTTCCTCACTTGGCTCAAGGCTCTTTCGTGGAAGAGAACACACGCTAGGTCAAAGGTCGCCCTGGAGCTGAGGTCCTGATCCGCAGGTGTCCACAGGGGACGTGTGGAGCGAGTGTCAGTGCTCCCGTCTCTACTGTCTGTCCAGGGGTCAGAGGTGAGGAGGACCCGGGATGCACAGACAGTAGTAAAAGAAGCAGAGAGAAGGGAGGGGTCCCGACACACACATACACACACAGACACACACACACACACACACACAGACACACACACAGACACACACACACACACACACACACACACACACACACACACACACACACAACACACACACACAGACACACACACACACACACACACACACACACACACACACACAGACACACACACACACACACACATACACAGAGCACAGACAGTGGAGGAAGGCTCTCCCATGTTGAGAAGTCAAACACTGGAGATTCAGTGCCACAAAACCTCTGGTTCGTTCAACAGTCTGAAAATGGCCAAAGATGAGTTTCCCATTTGTGTTGGGTGGAGAGAGAGAGGTGGTGTGTTGGGGTGGAGAGAGTAATGGGGGTGGAGAGAGAGAGAGAGAGAGATGGGGTGGAGAGAGAGAGAGAGAGAGATGGTGTGGAGAGAGAGAGAGATGGTGTGTTGGTATCAGTTTGACATGAGTTTCGGTCTGTCTGCCAATATCTGTCTATTCTTTCTGTATCCAACAATCCAGAGTTCTAGCAGAGAAACATCTGCCTAGCAACAGTTGATGCCATCCTCTAAGTGTCATAGTTTAATAAGGATTTTATTACTGACACATAAATAACCCGTTAACAATAACTTAGTAAAGGAGAAGGCACATGTGTTGGGAACAAACAAAAGAGACAAAATTACAAAGCCAAAATTCTTAACTCTATTCTATATATGTTATTTTCTGTCAATGTTTCTCTTGCCTTCTCCTCCTGTCGTTTATCACTTTCTTGTTCTTTGTGCCTGTGCTTTACTCCTCTGCCACCACGGCGCCACACTGCCCCCTAGTGGAGGCTCTTTGGATTGGAACGCTCAGACAGCCAGGTCTGATAACAACATGAGAAATAACAGTGTTCTGTGTCTCAACCTTCCTTCCTCTGGTCTCCAGGCTACCTAGCCTACGTACTATCACCTTCCTTCTAGAGCTCTCCATGTTCTGGATCTCGTGTTCTGGATCTAAATCTCGTTCTAGAACCTTCTTTTTCTAGAGCCCTCCGCGTTCTACATCTCTGTGGCGTTTCAGATCTGTCTTTCTAATGCTCCGAGTTCTAACTGTCTTTGGTGTTCTAGATCTCTCTCCCTGCCCCGGAACCTCGTTGGTGTTCTACATGTCTACGTGTTAAACACACGCCTCGCCTCACGCTGTTAGACACGACACACTAACACGTCTAAGTGTTAAACACACTCCTCACGCTGTTAGACAGAACACTACGGGATCTTCAGAAAGGAGAGATTGTGAAAAAATCTTCGCAAACAAAGGAAAGAAAGTTAAAGAAAGGAATAACAGACAGATGAAGCCTGATCTTCATGGACCGCACAAGGTCTGCGGTCTCCATCGCTCTCATCCACAAATCAACTTCAATATTCGCTTGTTCCCAAATTAAAGCATCACACTTAATAGTATGGTAAAATGCACCTTAATATTGTTATTCCTTGGCTTCATATATAAAATCATAATATTCAAATAGCAACAGTATTAATCCCCCCCCAAAAATATATATAAACATAAATATCAATTAGTTTGCTGGACTTTCTTAATTGGAAGCACAAGCCAGGGCTGGTATCTGATTGGCTTATAGGCAGGAAACCGGCTGTGGTCTGCTGTCGTGTGATTGGTGTGTCGGCGAGGTCTTTCAGACGGGTGGGCGTGGCCATCATCTGGAGTTGAGCCTGGGAGCCGTCTGAAACACAGTCAAGCAGAGGTCACACAGGGGTCACACAGGGGTCACACAGGGTCAGTTGTCTGTGTACGAGCATGTGTGTGTACAAACAGCTTATGTGTGTGTGTGCATGTGTGTGTACTATATATATGTGTGTGTGTGTGCACTGCAGTACCACTCACCACAGACAGGTGTCCATTTTTAGCCTTGGCCACCAGCAACTCTGAGCCAGACGTGAAGTCTATGATCCCCTCCTTCCCCTGAGAGACAGTGAACTTTATACTGGTAGAGGGAGGGGGAACAAGAGAGAGAAAGAGAGTTAGGGAGAGACAGAGAGAGTGAGGGAGAGAGAGAGAGAGTGAGGGAGAGAAAGAGTGAAGGAGAGACGAGAGAGTGAGAGACAGGGAGAGTGAGGAGAGAGAGAGAGTGAGGGAGGAGAGACAGAGAGAGGAGGGAGAGACAGGGAGAGTGAAGGAGAGAGAGAGAGAGTGAGGGAGAGGAGAGAGAGAGAGAGAGGAGAGAGAGAGAGAGAGTGAGTGAGTGAGGGAGAGACAGGGAGAGAGAGAGAGTGAGGGAGAGACAGGGAGAGTGAGGGGGAGAGAGAGAGAGAGTGAGGGAGAGACAGAGAGAGTGAGGGAGAGAGAGAGAGTGAGAGACAGACACAGACATCATGAGGGTGAGGCCAGCCTTGCTCAGGTGTGCTCCTACCTGCCCTGGTTGATGTTGATGCTGTTGACCTTGTCTGAGCAGATGGCCACCTTGGTGAGGGTCTCGATGATGTGCTCGCTCTGGAGGACCACGTCTCCCTGGACAGCACACACACACACACACACATTAACACATACACACACACATACATGTACATTAACACGCTCTGTGATGTCACCTTACCTTCTGCTTGTTGTCGTCACTGGGCACGTGCAAAACAAAGACTCCGTCGCTGAGAGAACTGACAGAGATACCTGGAGGAGAGACCAGCAGTCAGATCGTCAGACAGACAGAGAGAGGAGGAGAGACCAGAGAGGAGATAAGTAGATACGGCTAGAGAGAGAGAGAGGCAGAAAGAGAGAGGAGAGTGAGTACTAGAGAAAGGAGAGAGAGAAGTGGGAGAAAAGAGAGAGGCGAGATAGAGAGGAGAGGTCAGACAGGTGTGTGTGTGGTGAGGTGTGTGACCTCTGACCTTTCAGGGCAGCGTACTCGATGCGCTGCTTCAGTTTGGCCTCCTCTACGATGATGACGCTGCTGGCTGTGAGCAGCAGCTGCCTGGGCCGTGCCCGGTAGCCCTTCCTGTCATACTTGGTCACCGGCACCGCATACTGGAGGAGGGGGAGGGGTCAGAACATGGGGAACATCAGGGGTCCACAGACAGAGAGACAGACAGGCAGAGAGACAGACAGGCAGGTAGACAGGCAGAGAGACAGACAGACAGACAGGCAGAGAGAGAGACAGACAGACAGGCAGAGAGACAGACAGACAGACAGACAGACAGGCAGAGAGACAGACAGGCAGAGAGACAGACAGCGCAGACAGACAGACAGACAGACAGGCAGGTAGACAGGTAGACAGACAGACAAGCAGAGAGAGACAGACAGGCAGAGAGACAGACAGGCAGAGAGACAGACAGGCAGAGAGAGACAGACAGACAGCCAGACAGACAGACAGACGAGACAGACAGACAGACAGACAGACAGACAGACAGACAGACAGACAGGTAGACAGACAGACAGACAGACAGGCAGAGAGACAGACAGGCAGAGAGACAGACAGGCAGAGAGACAGACAGGCAGAGAGACAGACAGGCAGGTAGACAGGTAGGCAGAACTAACCTTCATCTTTTCGTTCCCCAGAGCTTGGAGCACCTTGGGGTTGATCTCATCTCCACCTGAACACAGAAACACAACCAGGGTTACACTGTGTGTGTGGTGTGTGTGTGCGTGTGTGTGCGCGTGTGTGTGTGTGTGTGTGTGTGTGTGTGCGTGAGAGAGAGAGCATGTAAGTGTGTGTGAGAGAGTATCGTACTGAGTCGCGTGCCCACAAACAGCTTGGGGACACTCTGGGGATAGTTGTCCTTCTTATCCTTGAAGATCTCACTGGCCACCATCTTCTGCTCCATCTGAGACACCAGGAGAGAGAGAGGGAGAGAGAGGGAGGGAGAACACCAGGAGAGAGAGGGAGAGGGAGGGGGAGAGGGAGAGGGAGAGGAGAGGGAGAGAGAGAACACCAGGAGAGAGAGGGAGGGAGAACAGGAGAGAGAGGGAGAGGGAGAGGGAGAGGGAGAGGGAGAGGGAGAGGGAGAGGGAGAGGGAGAGGGAGAGGGAGAGGAGAGGAGAGGGAGAGGGAGAGGGAGAGGGAGAGGGAGAGGGGAGAGGGAGAGGGAGAGGGAGAGGGAGAGGGAGAGGGAGAGGAGAGGGAGAGGGAGAGGGAGAGGGAGAGGGAGAGGGAGAGGGAGAGGGAGAGGGAGAGGGAGGAGAGAACACCAGGATTGAGAGAGAGGGAGAGATATGGAGATAGTCTTAAGAGAGTAATATAAAGTATATAAAGATTTAAAAGCAGGTGTGTGTGAGAGAGTGTGTGTGAGAGAGTGTGTGTGTGTGAGAGAGTGGAGTGTGAGTGGAGGTGTGTGTGTGTGTGTGTACCTGGTGTCTCCACTCTGAGCTGATGTTCTTGCAGTAGCTCCACACCAGGTTCTGCATACACAGCTTCTTCAGCTGCTCCGAAGCCTGCAGGGGAGACACACACACACTCAGTACACGAACACACACTCAGTACACGAACACACACTCAGTACACTAACACTCAGCACACTAACACACTAACACACACTCAGTACCTAACACACTCAGCACACAACACAACTCAGTACACTAACACACACTCAGCACTAACGCACACAAACACACTCAGTACACAACACACTCAGCACACTAACACACACTCAGTACACTAACACACACTCAGCACACTAACGCACACTAACACACACTCAGTACACTAACACAAGATCACTATCTTGCACTACCAATCCTCACAAGCACTAGAACATTATATTTTTAAAATATTTTTGAAATATGATATTGCATATGTATATGTGATTTATGTATGTCGGTGAGGTGTATAAGTGTATATGTGTATAAGCTACTGGATGACCTAAATTTCCCTCGGGATCAATAAAGTATCCATACTATCTATCTACACACTCAGCACACTAACACACCCTCAGCACACTAACACAGTGTGTTACCTCAGAGTGTGTGTGTGTGTGTGTGTGTGTGTGTGCTACCTGGGTCAGCGCGGCGGGAGGCGTGGGCCAGCTCTTGTCCAGGACGGTGCGGGGGCAGGCTGCGGTGCAGCTTCATCAGGAAGGAGTAGCGCACGTAGTCCAGGAAGTACTCGTTCTCCGGGCAGCGATCCTGGTGGCGGTGGATGAAGCCCTTGATGAACCTGACAGAGCGGGAGAGCAGAGGAGGAGAGAGGAGATCAGACATGGAGAACAGGAGAGCAGAGGAGGAGAGAGGAGATCAGACATGGAGAACAGGAGAGCAGAGGAGATCAGACATGGAGAACAGGAGAGGAGAGGAGGAGAGAGGAGATCAGACACGGAGAACAGGAGAGCAGAGGAGGAGAGAGGAGACAGACATGGAGAACAGGAGAGGAGAGAGATCAGACAGGAGAACAGGAGAGGAGAGGAGGAGAGAGGAGATCAGACATGGAGAACAGGAGAGGAGAGGAGGAGAGAGGAGATCAGACATGGAGAACAGGAGAGGAGAGGAGATCAGACATGGAGAACAGGAGAGGAGGAGAGAGGAGAGGAGATCAGACATGGAGAACAGGAGAGGAGAGGAGGAGGAGGAGATCAGACATGGAGAACAGGAGGAGGGAGAGAGAGGAGATCAGACATGGAGAACAGAGGGAGAGGAGAGAGGGAGATCAGACATGGAGAACAGGAGAGGAGATCAGACATGGAGAACAGGAGAGGAGAGGAGGAGAGAGGAGATCAGACATGGAGAACAGGAGAGGAGAGGAGGAGAGAGGAGATCAGACATGGAGAACAGGAGAGGAGATCAGACATGGAGAACAGGAGAGGAGATCAGACATGAAGATCAGGAGAGCAGAGGAGATCAGACATGGAGAACAGGAGAGGAGAGGAGATCAGAATGAGAACAAGGAGAGGAGATCAGACTGGAGAACAGGAGAGGAGAGGAGAGGAAGGAGAGAGGAGAGGAGGAGGGAGGAGAGGAGGAGCAGAGAGAGGAGACAGGGAGCAGGAGAGAGGAGGAGACAGGAGAGAGAGAGAGGAGGAGAGAGGAGAGGAGGAGGGAGGAGAGAGGAGGAGGAGGGAGGAGAGGAGGAGGAGGAGAGAGGAGAGAGGAGAGAGGAGAGAGGAGAGAGGAGAGAGAGAGGAGAGAGGAGAGAGGAGAGGAGGAAGGAGAGGAGCAGTCCATGCTCCCTTCTTCCCTCCCAGGTGTACCTGCGGATGGTGTTGGCCGCCCGTCTCCTCTTCTGGGCTCGTCTGCGAGCCAGGATGCCTCTCCACCAGGCCTGGATCACGATCGCTAGGCACAACACAGGGTCAACACTTTACACAGTCCAATCAGAAACTCTCAGTGACCAATAGGAGGTCAAGAAGTGTCTCACTTCGACCAATCCCAGCGCAGAGCCCCGCTCACCTGAGTGTTTGAGTTTGCGGAACTTGGACTTCTGGCTGTAGCCCTTCCATCCTGCCTGCAGCTGGGTGGCTGGAGGGGGGGAGGGAAAATAGGTTTATGTTTAATGTACAGAGAGAGAATGAGAGAGAAAGAGACAGAGGAAGAGGATATGACATCATGTCCCTCACCCAGGCTGTGTTTCCTGGTCTCCAGAGCGTCCTCAGTAGCAAACAAGGTCTTCGGAAAACGGATGAAGATCTTGGACCTAGAGGTCAAAGGGTCAGGGTGTGAGTGGTGTGTGTGTGTGAGGTGTGTGAGGTGTGTGAGTGGTGTGTGTGTGAGAGAGGAACGTACCGGCCCAGTTTGTACTCCTCAGGCTTGTACCCCAGGTGTTTGACTAGCGTGGGAGACTCCATCCACCTGACGACCCTGCCAGCTAGGCCACGTGTCGGGCACAGGGACTGTACTGACACACACACACACACACACAGAGGGAGAGTTATACACACACACACACACACACACACACACACAGAGGGAGAGTTATACACACACACACACACACACACACAACACAGAGAGGGAGAGTTATACACACACACACACACACACACACAGAGGGAGAGTTATACACACACACACACACACACAGAGGGAGAGTTATACCACACACACACACACACACAGAGGGAGAGTTACACACGCACACACACACACACACACACAGAGGGAGAGTTATACACACACACACAACAGAGGGAGAGTTACACACGCACACACACACACACAGAGGGAGAGTTACACACGCACACACACACACACAGAGGGAGAGTTACACACACACACACACCACACACACACACATCAGAGGGAAAGTTACACACGCACACACACGGAGAGAGATTCACTGGTTCCTGAGATAATCAAGCAGCCTGTTTTTAAAAGAGGAAAGTTCAAGTCTCCAAGTAGGGTCGGGATATATATCTGATACTACAACAGGAAACAGGAAGTGCACCTCTCCAGGAAGGGTTAGGGTATATACTGTTACTACAACAGGAAACAGGAAGTGCACCTCTCCAGGAAGGGGCGGGGTATATATCTGATACTACAACAGGAAACAGGAAGTGCACCTCTCCAGGAAGGCCTCGTAGCGGCGGCGGTAGGCGAAGCCGGCTCTGCGGACACGCAGGTTCTCCATCAGACCCAGATACTTGACCTGGTGACGGATCAACACCTCGTCAAAACCGCCCTGGAGAGATGGAGGGAGGGAGGGAGGGATGGAGGGAGGGGGGAGGGGGAGGGTGGAATGATGGGGGGGTAGTGTGAGGGAGGAGGAGAAAAATGCAGGAGAAAAAGACAAGCAAACATTTGTTTGGTTCTGAATACATAAAGACAACAGCGACAGTTTTATAACCAGACTCAAAAATGTTGAGAATGAGGAGTTAGAGAGAGTGGGAGAGAGAGAGGGAGAAGGAGAGAGAGGGAGAAGAGATAGGGAGGGAGAGAGATGAGGAGAAAAGAGGGAGGGAAAGGAGAGATGGAGGGAGAGAAGGAGGGAGAGGAGATAAGGAAGAGAGGAAGGGAGAGGGGAGAGACAGAGTCTGTATTGACACTGAGACAAGTGGAGAGTGAATACATTAACTCTGCTGTGTTAGTGACACAGTAGATGCTGATCAGTCCGCTAACACACACAAACAACACACACACACACAACAGAAATCCCTTCAGGTCTCAGTCAAACATGGTTGACCTATGTTACATTTGACATATTTAGCAGACCCTCAATGAATGATCTAAAGTGACTTACAAACAGTGCACATGGTGAACGGGATCAGAAGGGCAGAAGATTTCTAGCAGTATTCAGGAGGTTCAAGTCAAGGCATGGTTAGTGTCTTGATGTGGGATACCTGGTGTCAGGTCTAGGGTCAGGTCCAGGGTCAGGGGTCCAGGGTCAGGGGTTAGGCTCGCGGTAAGGTGCCTACCTGCTTGCTTGGCATCAGTTGGGTTTGATGCAGCGGACGTACGACGGCTCCTTGGACATGAGGATCTCCATGAGCTTCGCCAGGCTGGTCTTGAACTGGGTGGCTGCCTGCAGGCAGACGCACGGCCGGGGAGAGAGAGAGAGAGGAGAGAGAGAGGGTCAGGCCCCGCGGGGAGGACAGGGGGACGGAGAGGAGGCGAGGAGGTGAGGAGGGTGGAGAGGAGAGAGCAGAGCAGAAGGAGGACAGGGGGATGGAGAGGAGGCGAGGAGGGAGAAGGATGGGAGAGGAGAGAGGAGTGTACAGTGCTAGTCAGAAGAGATGGAGAGAGAGAGAGACAGAGAGATGAAGGGATTGCAGGAGAGGCAGAGAAGAGAGAGGAGAGGATGGTCTGCTTCTCTGAGACAGACTGAGGAGAACAGAGGTTCTAGTGTGCAGGTCTCCCTGCTCTGACAGCTCACACACGCACAACAGCAGCCCACACACCCTTGACCAATGAGATTGTGGTGTTGTGGGCACAGAGAGTAGGGCTTAGAACTCTCCACCAATGGGAGCAGAAGGAGAAAGAGAGTGTGTGTGCGTGTGTGAGTGAAGGGCACCCCAGTGTCAGGGCATTCCTGAGTGTGAGGGAGACGAGCAGAGAATCCCCGTCACACTGCCCACAGTGGAGCGGATGACTGGAACAACACGCACGCACGCACGCACGCATGTGTGTGAGTGTGCGGTGAGTGGCGTGTGAGTGTGCGTGAGTGTGTGAGTGTGTGTTCTCACCGTTTCCGGGCGTTTCTTGTCTGACAGCTCCTCTCTGTCGAAGCACTGGGTCAGGATCTTGTTCTCTGACATACACATGACCTACACACACACACACACACACACACCAATATGACTCAAAAACTGCCTAAAGTACACACATATTCCATCCTCCACACCTGGTGACCAGGTGAGGTCTGGCTCTCTCTCTGCACCAGGTGAGGTCTGGCCTCTCTCTCTGCACCAGGTGAGGGCTGCAGGTGGCTGGCCTCTCTCTCTGCACCAGTGAGGTTGGCCTCTCTTCTGCACCAGGTGAGGTCTGGCCTCTCTCTCTGCACCAGGTGAGGTCTGGCCTCTCTCTCTGCACCAGGTGAGGTCTGGCCTCTCTCTCTGCACCAGGTGAGGTCTGGCCTCTCTCTCTGCACCAGGTGAGGTCTGGCCTCTCTCTCTGCACCAGGTGAGGTCTGGCCTCTCTCTCTGCACCAGGTGAGGTCTGGCCTCTCTCTCTGCACCAGGTGAGGTCTGGCCTCTCTCTCTGCACCAGGTGAGGTCTGGCTCTCTCTCTGCACCAGGTGAGGTCTGGCCTCTCTCTCTGCACCAGGTGAGGTCTGGCCTCTCTCTCTGCACCAGGTGAGGTCTGGCCTCTCTCTCTGCACCAGGTGAGGTCTGGCCTCTCTCTCTGCACCAGGTGAGGTCTGGCCTCTCTCTCTGCACCAGGTGAGGCTGGCCTCTCTCTCTGCACCAGGTGAGGGCTGGCCTCTCTCTCTGCACCAGGTGAGGGCTGGCCTCTCTCTCTGCACCAGGTGAGGGCTGGCCTCTGGGTCTCACCTCCTTCAGGTTCCTGAAGAGCAGGTCGTTGTTCTTGTCCAGGAAGCCTGAGATCAGACAGGAAGTCAGGGTGAAACTACAGCATCATGTGTAGACACACACACCATACACACACACCATACACACACACACCATACGCACAATACACACACACATACAGCATACACACCACACACATACACAACACAATACAACACACAACACACCCACCATACACACACAACACACACACACACCATACACACACACACACAGCATACACACACCATACACACACACACACCATACACACACACACCCACCGTTGACGTTGTAGTTGACCTCTCCAGCGTAGTGCAGCAGTCTGAACTCCTCTCTGCCCATCACCTTCCTGGTCTTCCCGTCCGCAAGCTTGTGACTGCAGACAGAAGCAGAGTTACGACTGAGGGTGTGTGTGTGTGTGTGAGAGGATGGTGTACATCGACGTGTCTGGAGCTGTGCATGATGGGTGTGGTGTGTGGTGTGTGTTAGAGACGTTGTCTACATCTGACTGTGTCTGGATGTCTGTGTCTATATGATGGGTGTGTGTGTGTGTGTGTGTGTGAGAGAGACGGTGTCTACATCTGACTGTGTCTGGATGTCTGTGTCTATATGATGGGTGTGTGTGTGTTTAAACTCACGTGACAAAGTGGGCGTTGTCCTCCCACGGTGTCCTCCAGCTTCTCCAGGAAGGTGATGTCACTGGCGTCACCTGGCCTCAAACACTCCTCATCCTGAGAGGGGAGGGAGGGGGGAGGGAGGAGGAGGGAAGGGAGGGAGGAGAGGAGGGGGGGAGACAGGATGGGAGGGGAGGAGAGGGGAGGAGAGAAACAAACCAAACTAAATGAACCCAGGATGTATGAATGTACTGAGAGCCTCAGTAGAGCAGAGAGAGAGAGAGGAGAGAGAGGAAGAGGAGAGAGAGAGAGAGAGAGAGAGAGAGAGAGGAGGGAGAGAGAGAGAGAGAGAGACGAGAGAGAGAGAGAGAGAGAGAGTAAGTATGATCTCCTACCAGGATGGAAATGATGCCTTTGAACTTCTCCTCCACCAGGTCACAGATGATCTTGTTGTTGAAGTACTGCACAGGCTCCCACTGCAACAACACAACACAGCTGCATGTTGAGTCCACCCCCCGTCGTCATGACACACACACACACACACTCCAGAGGTCCTAACTGATATCAGACTCAGCCATCCCCCAGAATGTAGAGAATCCTGGTTTCTATGTTCTGGGCGCCCACTCTCTCTCTGTGTTCCCTCAGGGCCCCAGCTCGGGCTCTGTGAGCGCTGACACTCTGGTCATGAACCCTGACACACTCTCTCTGAAACTCTGCTCTGGACCAGAACCCTGACCACACTCAGGATCAGGTAGAGCTGGACCTCAGGTTACTTTGAGAATAATTAGACAGGATGGGTAGCTCAATAAGTAACTTTATGATGAATTGATTGAATGCTAGTGGTAAGGGTTTGGACTGCAGATAGAGGTCCCAGGTTGTATGTACATTGCTGTGGAACAAAGCTCAAAGCTGATTCTGTTTATAAAAACAAGGTAGAGTGAAGAGAGAGGGAGGAAACGATGGAAATGTCCAGGACATAAGAGAAGGAGAGAAGCGAAGGAAAAGAAGAGGAGAAGGAGAGAGGCGAGGGAGAGGAGGGAGAGGAGTAGGAGGGAAGGAGGGGAGGAGAGAGGGAGAGGAGAGGAGAGAGCGAGAGAGAGAGGAGAGAGAGAGGAGGGAGAGGAGTAGAGGAGGGAGAGGATGAGAGGATGGGAGGAGGAGGGAAGGAAGGAGGGAGAGGAGAGAGAGGAGGGAGAGGAGAGGAGAGAGGAGAGAGAGGAGGGAGAGGAGAGAGGAGGGAGAGGAGGAGAGGAGGGAGAGGAGAGACGGAGGGAGAGGAGAGAGGAGAGAGGAGGAGGGAGGAAGGAGGGAGGAAGGAGGGGAGAGTGAGGAGAGGAGGGAGGAGGAGGGAGGAGAGAGGAGGGAGAGGAGAGAGAGGAGAGAGAGGAGGGAGAGAGGGAGGGAGAGGAGGGAGAGGAGTAGTAGAGGAGGGAGAGGAGGGAGGAAGGAGGGAGAGGAGAGAGAGAGGAGAGAGAGGAGAGAGAGGAGAAAGAGGAGAGAGAGGAGGGAGAGGAGGGGAGGGACGAGAGAGGAGGGAGAGGAGACGAGAGGAGGGAGAGGAGGGAGAGGAGAAGAGGAGGAGGGAGAGGAGTAGAGGAGGGAGGAAGGAGAGGGTAGAGGAGGGAGGAAGGAGAGGAGTAGAGCAGTAGAGGAGGGAGAGGAGAGAGAGGAAGGAGGAGGAGTAGAGGAGGGAGAGGAGGGAGAGGAGTAGAGGAGGGAGGAAGGGAGGGGAGAGCAGAGAGAGAGAGAGAGAGGAGGGAGAGAAGAGAGAGGAGAGAGAGAGGAGT
The DNA here is from genome assembly GCA_903064625.1 of Mallotus villosus. Classification (NCBI taxonomy): domain Eukaryota; kingdom Metazoa; phylum Chordata; class Actinopteri; order Osmeriformes; family Salangidae; genus Mallotus; species Mallotus villosus. The sequence goes on along the minus strand of CAEFZP010002049.1, from coordinate 8,252 downwards.
AGAGGAGGGAGGAAGGAGGGAGAGGAGGGAGAGTAGGAGAGGAGGAAGGAGGGAGAGGAGAGAGAGGAGAGAGAGGAGAGAGAGGAGGAGAGAGAGAGGAGTAGAGGAGTAGAGGAGGGAGGACGGAGGGTGCAGCTCTTACGGTGATTGCCTTCAGACTCGTACTCCTCCTGTTCAGACTTCAGGGTCAGCTCGATGAACAGCTGCTGCAGCTCTCATTACAGTAGTTAATACAGAACTGCTCAAAGCTGGAGAGACACACAGAGAGAGGCACACACACACACACACACACCACACAGAGAGGCACACACACACACACACAGAGAGAGAGACACACACACACAGACAGAGACACACACACACAGACACAGAGACACAGAGAGGCACACACACACACAGAGAGACACACACACATAGAGAGAGGCACACACACACACACACACACAGAGAGGCACACACACACACACAGAGACACACACACACACAGAGAGGCACACACACACACGCACACACACACGAGGCACACACACACAGAGAGAGAGAGAGACACACACACACAGACACAGAGACACAATCAGATATGAATTGACCAGTGATGAACATGGTACACTCCCATAAAGCCTATCTGTAGAATCAACTGAAGTGAGAGGTAGTGAGGTAGTGTTAGAGGTAGTATTAGAGGTAGAGGCAGTATTAGAGGTAGTTAGGTAGGGTTATGACAGGTAGGGGGAGTGGTAGCGTTAGAGATAGCTAGGTACCTGTTGTACTGGAACACTTCAAACCCGTAGATGTCTAGCAGACCGATGACTGAAGCATTCTTGTACGACTCATCCTGGAACACGACAACGATCATCATCATGAAAAAGGTTAGAAAATGTGTTTTTGTATTATTGATGAGTTCTCTACTGTACTCTATTGTACTTTAATCTGTTTAGGCTTCTCTGTTCTCCTCTCCCCTCACTGTGTGTGGAACGTGCTGTATGTGAACCCTGCTTCTAAGAAGGGGGTGCAGTTTTCAGCTTCCACCACTAGAGGAAGCTACTCCCCCAGACACACACAGCACAGGCCATGCTACTGTCATCCCAACCTGGGCTGGGCTTACAGGAGGGCTACACACCTTCAGTGTGTGGTGTGGTGTATGTGGGGGTGTGTGGGTAGTGGAGGGGGATGGGTGGGCTGTGGCGTGTGTGGATGTGTGCGATGTGTGAGTGGGTGTGGTGGTATGTGTGGTGGTCGGGTGGTGTGGGGTGGTGAGTGTGGGCGGTGGGGTTGGGGGGTGGTGTGGTGTGTGGGGGAGGTGGGAGGTGGTGTGGGTGGGGTGTCTGTGGGCTGGGGGCGTGGTGTGTGGGTGGGGTGGTGTATGGGGGCATGTGTGTGGGGGGTGGTAGGTGTGTGGGTGTGTGGGTGTATGGGTGGTGATGTGTATGTGTGGTGTGGTGTGGCGTGTGTGTTGTGTGTGTGGTGTATGTGTGTTGTGTGTGTGGTGTGGGTGGTGTGTGTGTTGCGTGTGTGTTGCGTGTGTATGGTGTATGTGATGTGTGTGTGGTGTGATATGTATGGTGTATGTGTGTGTGTGTGTTACCTGGTAGGCCAGGGACAGGTTGATCTTGTTGACCAGCCAGCTGAAGGTGCGTCCGTACACGGCTTTAGATGAGAGCGTCCCGGGCTGACGACGCTGCTCCAGGTTCAGGGGGCTCATCAGCTACACACACACACACACACCACACACCAACACAACACACACACACACACCACACACAACACACCCACACACACACACACACACACACACACACACAAACACACACACACCATATACACACACACCATATACACACACCACACACACACACACACACATTAATACACACACACACCCTTGGCCACGGGAACTAGGGTGCAGCACCCTCCTGCTGACCGCACAAGAATTTTAAATTATACGACTTGAAAATCCACCACCACACCACGGCACCCCCACCCCAGCAACACACTCCCACCCCCAGCACAGCACCCACTCCCCAGCACCCCCCCCCCTCCCCCAGCACCCCCCCCTCCCCCCAGCACCCCCCTGATAAAATATGTTCCCACTGCTGCGCGCTCACACACAAATAAACGAACGGTTAGACAACAACAAGCTATTATGTCATGGCACATAACACGTGGGTAGAAATGGCCTCGAGCAAGACACACACACACGCACACACACACACACACAACACACACACACAGACACACACAGTCCTGCCTACCTCCTCTCCCTTGGCAATGATCTTCTTGTGTGTGAACGCTTCCTTCAGCACTGATCCATCCACGCCTAGCAACTACAACATCAACAACAACAACAACATCAACATCAACATAAACAAACTCTACAGCACCCAGGCATGTGTTACAGAGATGCAGATGGGATCAGTATGAGGGGTGGTTGCTGTGCGTGGTGTACAGTGGTTGTTGTAGTCCTTTCAGACTGCTATTCTGTGTTGTGTGGGGGCAGCATGCAGGCTGGGTAATGTAGTTCTCACCCTGGCCAGGTATTTGATCTGTGTGTCGGAGGTGATGTAGGCCTGGCCGCTGTCATCCCCTGCAAACTGAACATTCCCCAAGTGAAGAACACTCGCAATAATGTTCAACAGCTCCTGCAGAGATAGAGAGAGAGGGGGGGGGAGGGAGAGAGAGAGGAGGGGGTGGGAGGAGAGATGAAGGAGGGGTGGACAGGGAGAAGGAAGAGTGGGAGCGGGAGGGAATTCGAGGTGGAGGGGTTTGTTTGATGGACATAAAGAGAGAGATAGAAAGTGAGAGAGAGAGGGAGAGGGGAGAGGGAGAAGGAGAGAAAGGGAGACAGAGAGGGAGAGAGAGAGGGAGAGAGAGAGGGGGAGAAAGAAAGGGAGATAAGAAGATGCAGGCAGTGAGTAGATTAGACATGATAAGATGACATGATAAGATGACATGCTCTTTACAGCTAGGTGTAGGGGACAGACTTATCTTCAAAGCAGGTTGTATTCGATTAGTCAACCTTTGATTTAAAGTAGGTCACAAATCTAGAGTGCACACACACACACACAGATAAACACCTGCTCTCTGTGTGTGTGTGTGTGTGCGTGTGTGTGTGTGGAGTGCAGAGAGGGCTGGATCCAAGCCCAGAGTCATGAAAATGCAACAGACTCCTACACAGAGCAGCTCTCCACAGACACACACTGAAGGAGACTAAACACACACACACACACACACACACACACACACACACACACACACACACCACTGTTCCCTGCGTGCAGAAGACAACAGCTGCCTGTTCCTCTGGAGTCTGTAGAGCACAAGAACACCGAGCCTCTTCCAGCAGGACCGAGTCTGACACACACAACTAACAAGCCCCAGAACCACACGCACACCGCCCTGAAAACAACAGCATCCTCTAAACAGAACAACCTGACACACGCACAGTTAAGGAGGAATAGCCAAGGAGTAGCCGTGGAAACGTGGAACATGTTCAGGTGATGTCATCGACAACAGACGATGTCATGTTTGTTTGGGCCTAGGCGCTGAGTCAGCGTCTGGCGATGTGGTGTTTGTGTTCAGGAGCTGCTCACAGGCTGCTCAGTCATCAACACGACTGTCTGGGTCGCATCAAATGCATGCTAATGGGATGTGTGCTGTGATTGGTTCATACCTCCACCTCGTCGTCGTTGAAGCCAATCACAGACAAGGCCTTCCTCACCACCTTCCAGTCGCTGCGGTCGTTGATCGAGCTGACTTTGGGACAGTTACCCTGAGGGACAAACACACACACAAGACATGAGAGGAAGAGAGAGGACAGGTACCTTGACTAGGTACTGGTACTGCTGGGGGTAAGACAGACAGACAGACAGACAGACAGACAGACAGACAGACAGACAGGTACCTTGACCAGGTACTGGTACTGCTGGGGGTAAGACAGACAGACAGACAGACAGACAGACAGACAGACAGGTACCGTGACCAGGTACTGGTACTGCTGGGGGTAAGACAGACAGACAGACAGACAGACAGGTACCTTGACCAGGTACTGGTACTGCAGGAGGTAAGACAGACAGACAGACAGGTACCTTGACCAGGTACTGGTACTGCTGGGGGTAAGACAGACAGACAGACAGACAGACAGACAGACAGACAGGTACTGGTACTGCTGGAGGTAAGACAGACAGACAGGTACCTTGACCAGGTACTGGTACTGCTGGAGGTAAGACAGACAGACAGGTACCTTGACCAGGTACTGGTACTGCTGGGGGTAAGACAGACAGACAGACAGACAGGTACCTTGACCAGGTACTGGTACTGCTGGGGGTAAGACAGACAGACAGACAGACAGGTACCTTGACCAGGTACTGGTACTGCTGGGGGTAAGACAGACAGGCAGACAGACAGACAGACAGACAGACAGACAGACAGACATACAGGTGCCTTGACCAGGTACTGGTACTGCAGGAGGTAAGACAGACAGACAGACAGGTACCTTGACCAGGTACTGGTACTGCTGGGGGTTAAAGACAGACAGACAGACAGACAGACAGACAGGTACTGGTACTGCTGGAGGTAAGACAGACAGACAGGTACCTTGACCAGGTACTGGTACTGCTGGGGGTAAGACAGACAGACAGGTACCTTGACCAGGTACTGGTACTGCTGGAGGTAAGACAGACAGACAGGTACCTTGACCAGGTACTGGTACTGCTGGGGGTAAGGACAGACAGACAGGTACCTTGACCAGGTACTGGTACTGCTGGAGGTAAGACAGACAGACAGGTACCTTGACCAGGTACTGGTACTGCTGGAGGTAAGACAGACAGACAGGTACCTTGACCAGGTACTGGTACTGCTGGGGGTAAGACAGACAGACAGGTACCTTGACCAGGTACTGGTACTGCTGGGGGTAAGACAGACAGACAGGTACCTTGACCAGGTACTGGTACTGCTGGGGGTAAGACAGACAGACAGACAGACAGACAGGTACCTTGACCAGGTACTGGTACTGGTGGAGGTAAGACAGACAGACAGGTACCTTGACCAGGTACTGGTACTGCTGGGGGTAAGACAGACAGACAGGTACCTTGACCAGGTACTGGTACTGCTGGGGGTAAGACAGACAGACAGACAGACAGACAGGTACTGGTACTGCTGGAGGTAAGACAGACAGACAGGTACCTTGACCAGGTACTGGTACTGCTGGAGGTAAGACAGACAGACAGACAGGTACCTTGACCAGGTACTGGTACTGCTGGGGGTAAGACAGACAGACAGACAGGTACCTTGACCAGGTACTGGGTACTGCTGGGGGTAAGACAGACAGACAGACAGACAGGCAGACAGACAGACAGGTACCTTGACCAGGTACTGGTACTGCTGGAGGTAAGACAGACGACAGACAGACAGACAGACAGACAGACAGACAGACAGACAGACAGACAGGTACCTTGACCAGGTACTGGTACTGCTGGGGGTAAGACAGACAGACAGACAGGTACCTTGACCAGGTACTGGTACTGCTGGGGGTAAGACAGACAGACAGAGAGACAGACAGGTACCTTGACCAGGTACTGGTACTGCTGGGGGTAAGACAGACAGACAGACAGGTACCTTGACCAGGTACTGGTACTGCTGGGGGTAAGACAGACAGACAGACAGACAGACAGGTACCCTTGACCAGGTACTGGTACTGCTGGGGGTAAGACAGACAGACAGACAGACAGACAGACAGACAGACAGACAGACAGACAGGTACCTTGACCAGGTACTGGTACTGCTGGGGGTAAGACAGACAGACAGACAGACAGACAGACAGACAGACAGACAGGTACCTTGACCAGGTACTGGTACTGCTGGGGGTAAGACAGACAGACAGACAGACAGACAGGTACCTTGACCAGGTACTGGTACTGCTGGGGGTAAGACAGACAGACAGACAGACAGACAGACAGACAGACAGACAGACAGACAGGTACCTTGACCAGGTACTGGTACTGCTGGGGTAAGACAGACAGACAGACAGACAGACAGGTACCTTGACCAGGTACTGGTACTGCTGGGGGTTTCCTCTCCAGCCCCAGGCGTCTCAGCAGGTCCTCCTCAGCTTCCTGCCCCTCGATCAGCTGGTAGAAGATGTGGAAGTTCCTCTCTCCGTGGTTCTGGTGCACCACCCTGGACTTCTCCAGCAGGTAGTTGAGGATGTGTCCCTCCCACTGGGGCTCCCTGTGGGGGGGCGGGGGGCACGGCGGGGGGGAGGGGCGCGGGGGAGGAGAGGGTGAGGCTGGGGACTGAGGGTCACACACAGGGGTATATTCCCGCGTGCAGGGTCGTACCCCCCCCACCCCCCCCCACACGCATGAACACAGGTGCATGCAGTCACACACACACACACACACACACACACACACACACACCACACACACACACACACACACACACACACACACACACAGGTGCATGCAGTCACACACAGGATACACACACAGGTGCATGCAGTCACACACACACAGGTGCATGCAGTCACACACACACAGGTGCATGCAGTCACACACAGGATACACACACAGGGTTTGAAAATGTTGTGGTCCTAAAAAAATGTTGTTGCCATCCATTCCAGCGTCAGGTAATAGTATGTAGCTACAGAGGCTGACTCACCTTGAAGTCAAACTGGACGTCCATGTACTTCCCGAAGCGACTGGAGTTGTCGTTACGGAGTGTCTTGGCGTTCCCAAACGCCTTGGGGGGAGAGAGAGGGGGAGAGAGAGAGGGGGAGAGAGAGAAGAGAGGGAGAGAGAGGGGCAGGGTTTGAGGTTTAACACCACCTTTATTTGTCTCCTAAGGCAGCGTTGGTTGAATATTACGTTACATGTAGCACATACATAAAGCACATACAACTACACACACACCCACACAGAGACGAGAGACTCAGAGGTTAGGCAGACAGGAGAAATACAGACAAAGGACAGGAGATTAAGAGACACACACACACCAGTACAGGCCCTCTCCACACACACACACACACACACACACACACACACACACCACACACACACACACACACACACCACACACACACACACACACACACACACACACACACACCACACACACACACACACACACACACACACCCACACACAGGAGGTTGTTATAAGTGGAGTGTGTCAGTCAGAGCCTGCTGGGTTGTCTGGGACACGGCCCAGATTACAGAGCTGCCCACATCTGGACCACAGCTGTATCAACCACACACACACACACAGGCCTTCCACACAGACACAGGCCTTCCACACACACACAGGCCTTCCACACACACACAGTCTTCCCACACACACACACACACACCAGTACAGGCCCTCCACACACACACACACCTCCTCAAGTCCAGACATTAAGCATGCACACTCTCTCAATAATTTGTTGTCCAGACAACACACACCAAATCTGAGACAGTTCACCCACCATGTGTGGTGTATGTATCTGTGTGTATATGACTCTAAGTGTGTGTGTGTGCTCTTGTTGTTTGTGTATCTCTTGGTGTGTGTGTGTGTGTGTGTGTGTGTGTCTCTTGGTGTGGTATATCTCCTGGTGTGGTGTGTCTCTTGGTGTGTATATCTCCTGGTGTGTGTGTGGTGTGTGTGTGTGTGTGTCTCTTGGTGTGTATATCTCCTGGTGTGTGTGTGTCTCTTGGTGTGTATATCTCCTGGTGGTGTGTGTGTGTGTGTTCTCTCTGGTGTGTATATCTCCTGTGTGTGTGTGTGTGTGTGTGTGTCTCTTGGTGTGTATATCTCCTGGTGTGTGTGTGTGTGTGTGTGTGTATATCTCCTGGTGTGTGTGTGTGTATCTCTTGGTGTGTGTGTGACCTCGACCTCCAGGACAGGGTTGGACTGCAGCAGGCGGTCCTTGACGGTCTGCACGTGCTCAGACGCGGGGCAGGTGATGGCGTAGTACTGCAGGATCTTCTTGGACGCCTCGGTCTTCCCGGCACCGCTCTCTCCTGAGATCAGGATGCACTGGTCTCTCCTCTCAGCACGCATGGAGCGGTAAGAGTTATCAGCCACTGCATAGCTTTGGGGAGGAGGGGGGAGGGGGGGGGGCGGATGTGGAGGAGGAGTTGGGGGGGGAGATAGGAGGGTAAAGGGACAGAGGATGTGGCGGGAGAGTTGGAGGTGAGTAGTTAAGTAGATAACCTTATGGACGGAGAGATTAGGACGGAAGATGTGGAAGGGGTGAGGGGGAGGCAGGTGAGTAAAGGA